>MIEF01010001.1:0-89131 GCA_001870725.1 Taenia solium | reverse complement strand
TGTGTGTGTGTGTGTATGTATGTGTATGTATGTATGTGAATAGTCATATCGTCAGTGCTTCTAGCGCCCTTTCGACATTAACATCCTGCAACATCACTGCAGGTAAACATGAAGCTCAACAAGTAGTGGTAAATGGACACTCGGAAGATGTTGAGACACTAACTCTGTCGCCACTTTAAATTTCGCTCCTGGGTTAATTTTGGTGGGTGCATCGATAGTCATTAAATGTAAACTTGACACAGCTGCATAAAGTGAGGACTGGGAAGTGGGAGTAGGTATAGATGCGAGTATTACCTCGACAGATGCCCTTGCGGCAAATTGCGGAAGTTGTGGATCCGCGAACTAACCCTAGTGGCAGTTGTCTCAAGTGGGTCTTGAAACTCCTCTTGTAGTGAAAGATAAACTAACAAATTAGAAGCACAAATATGTGCCTATTGGTATGATGTGAGGCATTACTTTAAAAATGTCTTTTATGCTAGACTTATTCACTTTAACTATTAAAGGTTAGTTCCAGCTTCATCACACTAGTGAAAGCTTAGGATGGAGAGAAGCACTAATTACTGCTTTTTTTCCCATGGTAAACGGACTTCTTAGACTACTTGAAGTCGACGTTAGTTTATGGGTCTTCCAAACGGTAAAAGTGGGAATCTGATTTCAGCTACTTTACACAAAGCCATAAAAGTAGAAATAGTTCTCAGAAGTACTAGCTACTGATTTAACCGAGTAGGATGAACCAACTTCCGAGTGGAGAATTCAATAATGTTTCAACCGAAGTGTTGGCAAGTTTAGGAAAACAGCCAGATCTCAAAATCCTTAGGTTATTCATGATGGTAGTATCGCTCCGTTCATGTAGTTGCAGCGATTTGCGTCGGAAGGAGGACGGCTTTGTGGCTAATGAGAGTGCCAAGGTGTGAAGGCGAGGAAAGGGAGGTAATATTGCATCGCAATTGATAAAAAAAAGGATAAAAGAAAGAAACCAATGCCAAATATTCATTAACATGATAAAGAAATCAAAAAAGTACTACGCATCAGATTAAAATGCAATAAAAAGGGAATAAAGTAAAGCGTGAAGCAAGCAATAGAAAAAAGGCGAAAAAAACATGTGCGCGTAAAAAGGAAAAAGACGCCAACAAAGACCGTCGGATTTGTCATTGAGCTACAGCCTCCTTCGGCAGCAGCGATAATGGTACCTATTTGGCTTGTTGACGTCTACTCTCCCTCCTCCCTTCCTCTCGTCGACGACGACGACGACGACGACGACGCTGCTGGTGCTGCTGCATGGTCTTCTCCCTTGTGCTCTCGTCGTGGTTGCGAATTTAGGCAACTACGCTAAAGGAGGCACTGACAATGGCACATGCCAATGCGGTTAGCTGTGATGCCATTGGTGTGCAACTGTACTGCAGGCGAGATGGACACGAGGAAGGGAGTGAAGAGGAGGTGTAGGAGGGGACTAGTCATTGCTAGTGCAGGCGTGTAGAAGTAGAGGGGAGGAGAGGAGGAATTGAAGACTGGGAAGGAGGAGCAAAGAAGTGCGCTAGCCGGGATTCGAACCCGGGTCGCATGCGTGGGAGGCATGCATGATGCCACTACACTACTAGCGCCACAACGCTTTGCTGCACTGCACCCACCATATCCACTTACCCCACACCCACTGTCACCACCACCACCACCACCACCACCACCACCAGGGTTCGAATCCCACCGCTGACACCACCTTTTCTGCCACCTCACCATGTCACCACTGGCACTGCCGCTTGAGAGGTGGAGCAGAGCAGGGGCATAGGAGCGTGGTCAGAGCTCCGTCGAGACGGTGACGGTGGGGGTTAGGAGAAGGACAACAGTTGCCAGTCGGTGGAAGTGAGGCGGGTTGGAGGCGACCGGCAACCGATAGATCGACCTCACGCCCGTATTCATTGCAGCCCACCTAACTTACTGGGGGAGGGAGGAGGACGGAAGAGGGGGAGTGCGCAAAAGGTGAGAGGAATGACGAGAGGAGAGAGGAGGGGAGAGGATAGATAGGGATAGATAGGAGGCACGCAAACGAGGAGCAGCAGGACGACAGCGGTGCACAACGCACAACGATGTGGAGATGCCGGGGATCGAACCCGGGGCCTCTCGCATGCGAAGCGAGCGCTCTACCACTGAGCTACATCCCCTCCCCTCCCCTCCCCTCCCCTCTCTCCTGCGTCCACCTCCTGCCACGCCATACCCATACACCAACCACTCTCACTCACTTCTTTGTGGTCCCCATTCTCATCCCACCCCAACTCACTTCCACGTTGATGCATGTATGCCTACATTCCCACGTCTAGGCAGGCAAGCTGGCTGACACCATTGTGATGTGTTGACGGCCGTGGCGATGGTGAGGTGTGGGTAAAGTAGGGCATGAGATGTTGAACACGAGGTGAGTGTTGAAGGCGAGTGCAGACGCGTGCGATGTTGGGTGTGTGGGTGAGTGTGGTGAAGGGGGAGGGACATGGCGGTGGAGGCCAGGGGTGGGGTTTGAGAGTGGGTGGCGATGCGGCGCCTTCGTAGCTCAGGGGTTAGAGCACTGGTCTCGTAAACCAGGGGTCGAGAGTTCGATTCTCTCCGAGGGCAGCAGGCGGGCCCGAGTGTCTGCTTCGCACTCACTCTGCATTTGCGTGCCCTCTCCTCGCACCGCCCCTAATCTACTCCACTCTACTCTACTCCTTCTCTCTCGCCCTCTTTCGCACCCACCTTGCACCGTCTCATTGGCGCTATTGGTTGCGGTGGCATTGCACTTTGCAACTACATAATTGACCAAAACCATTACCAACGTTAACAACGGCTACTGCAAACTCAACCACCTCAGTGCACTTGACGCATCACATGCAGGTGCTGCAATCATTATCAAAGTGGATGATGGAGCCGGCTACTGTTGAGAGGGGAGTGGGAGTGGCGAACGAAAATGGGGGGAGGTGCAAAGGTGACTCGACCCGGGTTCGAACCGGGGACCTTCTGCGTGTAAAGCAGATGTGATAACCACTACACCACCGAGCCGCGAGCGTCGCCTCTCCCACCACGCCGCCCTCCCCCCCTCGTCCCTCTCTCCCTCCCCACTCTGTCCCACGTGCGTCGGGTAGATCTGATGGGTGGTGCCAAAGCTCACGTTAAACAGAACAGATCACTGCAGTGAGCGACGTAAGCGACGTAAGCGACGTAAGCCGCCTCCACTCCGATCTTCATATGCACGAACACGGCACCGTCTGCCGCTGACATCCAAACACACATCGCGTGACACAGCCTTCCAACCGAAGAGGCAAGAGGCAATGCGCACGCATCGAGGACTGCGTGCAGCGCGCAAAGGATGTGATGACATGGAGATGCCGGGGATCGAACCCGGGGCCTCTCGCATGCAAAGCGAGCGCTCTACCACTGAGCTACATCCCCAACCTCCGACGGTCCTCAACGCCCCTCCTCCCATACCCTTCCCCTCCATCCGCCTCTCAGCACCTCCTCTTCCACTTTTCACATCCTCAGCTGGCCGCACTTCGCCTCCTGCTGCACTCTTCCATCCACCCATCCACACTCATTTATCCCCTAAGCATCTGTGTGACCGTACGGAGAAGCAATGACAAATACTCTCGTCGTCATTGAGCTACCGCCTCCTTCGGCAGCAGCGATAATGGTACCTAGCCTTCATTCATTTTATGATTACCCTCCTTAATGTTTTATTGCCACTTATTAACGTCTGTGGGTAGAAATTGAGGTCGGTTTTCTTATAGGCATAGTGGAAGTCTACCATGTGTTATTTGCCTTTAAATTGGTTATGCATATGTAGTCTTTTATACATTTATAGAACATTGCTGCAGTTAGATGTCGGTGGCTTTGGTTGTTTTTGATGAGGGAAGTTTGTGTGTTTTTACATTAGATTTGATTTTTAAATTAATTGTCTTTTGTAGCGATGTGGGGCTTGTATGTGTGGGATAGTTTTATGTATTATAATTTTTTTGGGATTTCTGAATGACATGTATTTTGCCAAATATAAAAGTTTTGGTTTTTTGAATGCTTTACTATTTTAACCTTTTTTGTTTTAATTCTCTTGTTGTATACGTCTTTTTTTGTTACTGTGTTATTTATCTGCCATGGCTGTGGGTGAATTTGTTCTTTCGTCTGGTTTGTTTGGTATATATCGTACTTTTGAACTATTTTCCTGAATATTGTTAGGATAAACGCCTAGTGTTGGGCTATGTGAAGCAAAGTGAGGTCCATAACAGGGTAAGTTTGGGCCTAATGTTTCTGTTGTCTCGACTCGTACACCGCCTCTATTCTTGGTAATGTTTTCTAATAACAATTGTGTTTCGTGGAGGAAGCTTTTTCGCCTACTGTGTGTCATGTTTTTGCCTTCATGTGGTTTCTTATATCTCTGTTAACTACTGATGGCATGTATTTTTTGCATTTGCGTGCTTTCTTTACTAATAGATCTTAGAAGAGGAACGTTGTTGGCGTGAGTACAGGAATTGTAAACGTAATAGAGGTAAACGCTACTCTCGAAAGTCGTCAAAATCATCACCGCCACCATTGCATTCTCGCAGTGACTCGGCTGAGCGCGAGTGGCGTCGTGAGCGTAAGCGGAAGTTGGAAGAGAATTCTCGAATCACTGCTTCTGCGGCTGCACCCACCACCGCTTTGGACTTTTGGCGCCAGGTCGTTCGTTGTAGCGGTGATACTGACGGTCGTTGGGGCCATGACGGGTTTAAGGAACTTGAGAAACCTGGTCCCCCTGTCCCCCTATCGATTGATGTGCAGTTGCGACCAAGCAATAATGCTATCTCTACGAAGTTACCTCTCCTTGTTTGCAAATCACATTCTCCCCTTGCTAAAACCTCTGCATCTTCCTCGTCCTCCAGTTCCTCGTCTCGTGTCTCGGAAAGGACCCACAAAAGACGGAAGCAGGGGAAGAAAACGAAAAGTAGGAAGGAGAAAAGGAAGAAGATGAAAAGGCGGACAAAGAAGAAGAAGAAGCGTGTTTGCGATCCCTCCTGTTCTTCCTCTTGCCTTAGCAGTGACAGTGATCTTGATGTGGAGTGGGTTGAAAAAAAACCGTGATGTGCCTCCTGTTTGTGCCTATTTTGTTATTTTTTATTAACGTAATATCTTTTACAGATTGTCACAGTTTTATCTATCAGGTCCTTTCTCTGGGCATGCAGTTTATCTATTCGTCGTACGCTTGTTCTCCTTCACGAGCAAATATTTACTGATTGCACTTTTTTCCCGCCTGCTTAACGTTACCATCGAAATAGTTAAATTGCTTCGCTCATGAGGTGTTTGCAGTTAGCAACTTACCTATTGACTCTAAGGTAACAGTTCCTCGAATGTCACTATTATCTAAGTACTGGATTATTTATTGGTGGTAAACTTTAGTGACTCTCTGATTCGAGCTTAACAGCCGTGATTTCTGCAAGAGGTTTGATTAAATGATTAGAAGCGGAGGTGGGTACGATATCTTGTGGCTAGCGACTAAGGCGATGTACTTTCTTGCCACAATCAGGTGTGTGTATGTCGCCTCTTGTGTTTATTTTGCACTCTTTGGAAGGCAGAGGGCTAGCAAAAAGGGGACATTATTAAAGTTATATTCTAAGCAATAAGGCTTCGCCATTTCTGACGTCGGTCCGCGGCAGCGCTGAGCATAAGTGGTCATAGTAACTCACGGGATGCGACGGTAGCTCACTATCACTGGGATCTACACCAGGCTTTGACACCTCAGCAAATAAGGCGTCTCAGGCTTCCTAGAGTCAGTTTTTGCCACAGAACCTCAGCAACACAGAAGGCCGATCATGAGACCAGCTAACGACCGAATCTTAGGGTCTCCCTGAGGTTTCGTGCTTACATGAGTTGACACTGAACCACAGGAGTGACCTACGCCACCCGGCAAATCTGATGCACCCAACCTACGGCCGAGCAGCATAACCGCAACCGAGACGGGGAAGGGAACCTAGTGTCGAAGTATCCCAAAAGCCAATAATCTGAAGAGAGGATGAGCATACCACACTGGACAGAGACACCTAACTTATCAGCAGAGACCAAATCCAGACGGTCAACTAAGAGAGGGCCAATGTTTGAATTTCCCAAATAAAGAAACTGCCACATTCGTCCAATGCATTAAAATTCACTCCGAATGAGCTACTCACAGTAGGTATCATGGACCCAACAAAAGATAATTCAAGGCCACAAAGTAAAGCGACCATGAAATAGATCTTCTGAAAGTCAAAGTAAGCCCTTCAAGGCTAAGCACCGGGGCTAATTGAAGCAAACTCCTCAAGAGCGAGTCGCAGGAGAGTGAGGTCGACACCGTTGCGAACAAGCACAGAATGAACACCGAGGTTACCCACTTCACGGATGTTGAATGAGAGATCGTCAAAGAAGAGCATTTGGTCGAAGGGAAGGCCAGACTTTTGGGCGAGTCTAGGGGAGGGATTTATACAGAAGGAGGCAACTTACGTCTTAAAGTGCTTCGTCTTGGATACAGGGTATATCTCTACATAGTCAAAGTACTTGTCCCACCCGAAGAGCTTTATCAGCTTGTGACCCACCCTCGGTGAACTTGTCCTACAGACAATACCGCATTAGCTAATAAGCCAACCAACTCATCAGCTCACAAAACCGTCAATATAAACCCACATTGAGGCAACGCCCAATTTTACGCCGGGTTCCTCCTTGATTCGGCGCAAGACAGTTTCAGAGTGAGGATATGGTTCGACCGGCATATTGGAACCGTCATAAACAGTCCCATCTCTAGACAAACAGTTTTACGAACGATTTCTGGCTGTAATTACTTCTCATACAGTTTTGAGCCGTAGTAATCATCACAGTCAAAGGGCCACAACGTGCAGTCTGAAATGAAACAAAGCCAAGGGACACAAATGAAAGTTAGATGGGGCAATTCAGACATGGATCACGCATTATACAGCCTACGACACTACCTGACCGATCGAAAGACAAGTTATCCAAAATGCAAGTTACCCAGGTCAAATACGATCAACCCCGGTTTACGTGACAAGGTTGAAAAAACCATCCTCACACTAAGACATTTTACTGAAAAGTGCGCCTGCAGAATGGGTAACTTAAATACAGAAGCATTATAAAAATTTCTGAAGTGAAGGCGACGTTTAATAGTGAAATTTTAGCTGTGAAACCAAACTGTGCATTTTTTGTAGTTTCTCCATAGATAAGACAATAACGACCGCAGAAAAAATAAATTTTTCAAAAAATTAGTTTTTGTTGACACTACAAGATAAAGGTCCGTTCGGCTTGCAGTATTTGTGATTTGCCACGTGCATGGAAAGTAAATGGAAGCTCTCAGTAATTACACGGTGGCGCTGTTGCACCTAATCATGGTGACTTCGCGCCACCACTGTCGCGTTTTATCCAAGTACAAAGGCGTAGAAAAGCAAAAAAGGGTAGAATCAAGCAAAATACAGCAAAATTAAATAAGCGGAACCACTTGGCGATACATCCCAAATAATTTTTATTTTTTGTGTAATTAAATATATTAGAGTTTTGGTGTGCGCTGACGTGCTATAACCTAAAACCGTCTTAAAATCGTGGATAAATTGCATAATTTTTGCATCAGATTGACTATGCCAGCTGATCTAGTGAATTTTTATCCACTTTGACTAGAATTAGTAGCTTTCGTTAATATTAAATACACACTGGAAGTATTCATAAACAAAACTGCGCTTTTAGCATAGGTATGGTATTGGGAACATCCATAAAGGAATTAACATGTACCGACGGAAGAGCAGATAATCAATTTGCTTTGTGGGCGATATAAAGCATCGCTGATGTTGATACTTCGAGCAATAAGGTAATGCTGAGCGATGAAATTCTCCCGAATGTTCGCACCCACTTAATGCCCTTTGAGAAATGGTTTCAAGCTTGGCCTCTAATAAGTCTTCCTTTTATTACAAAAGCGACTATGCTGTACGCCACTCCCATGAGAATAAATTAGAATTTTCTTTTTATCTAAGCAATGCAACGCCAATTTGCATGGACACAAATAGTTCCATGAGTTCATTGCACTCGGGTTCGTAGTTATCGAGTGACCCAGTTCTTCCCTGAAGCCGTCGTATATAATGTCAGTTGAAAAGGGCGGTTCATTATTTGCACCCCAACGAGTAGAGAGGCGATGGGAGCCGATGAATGTTGGTGAAATTAGGAGTTTGAGGAGCCAATGCATTTAATTACTTCACTACACTCACAGAAGCTGTCAGTCACCTATCTCAAAAATTTCATCAATCATTTTATCTACTCTCAAAATAAAATAACATATTCAACTTGCTCCTCTCCTAGTCTAGACTCCTTCAGACATAGAGGAAAAGTGTCTTTTTTACTTTTTTTTGGAAAAATTTGGTAAAAGCCTAAGTTAAAATTGTAAGCACACGAGCAGCGAGAGGAATCATAACTAAATTTCGTGCAAGAATACTTTAGTAGAGCAACATAAAATTACAAACGCTAGATTAAATATTCAATAGGCGAAAAGTGTGTTTTTTATGTCTAAATACCACCATTACTGAACCGTAGAAGTTCTTCCTGGTGACAGCCGAACTATGCCAAGGAACACCATCCCATCAAGGTGGTGGTTGGAGATCGCTGTGGCTCTCCTCACCGTTTTTATTGCGCGTTGGTTGAAACCAACAAACAGCTAAGAAATTATAAGTCACTTAATCGTAGAGTCAAAGAGGCGCCTCATGGATTGCGTTAGTTAACGACGTCTTTTACTTTTCGACCTGTACTGTGAGAAGTCACTAGCTTTGTGATACTCAAGGCCGACCAAATTTCTTTGGCCTAAATCACAATTAGTAGCAATGCTTACCCAAAGGCATAGTTATTTTTATGGGGATTTATAGGGCTACTACACAGTTACCACTTCCTTTTGCTACCTTACCTCGACTTCGGTATTATCCACTTGACCAAGATAGCCTTCTTTCAACTTCTCTTGGGCAAAAGTACATTTGTATGCAATGCACAAAAAAATCCTCCTTTGAATAGGAAAAGTTATGAAGTCGTTTATGTCACTCCCTGCTTTAACCGACGAAGCCATACCAAGCCGCATTTAATGCGTGACACATGTGATATTTGGAAGGAGAAATCACAGAACTTCCATGGTCAATTCCACCACAAAGCACAATGTTACTTCATGCGAATAGCCTAATAAAGAGACGGGACAGAAGTGAATACAAAGAAGAGCATAATATTTGCATAGGCATTGTGCTTTGCGATTGGTAGTGTCTAATGCCGTCCATGAAGACAGCAAACTTAATGTTCACTCATCAATTAGAAGAGGAGAGTGCCTTTTGCATTCAAAAGCCTAGAGGAAAGTTATTACACCAAATTCTACATTACACGTCGTAAGAATGGAACAAGTGCATAGAAGTTTGTTTTAATAGAATAAAAGAGAGTTGTTGTGAACGCGCTCCAGCGAACACCGCCGGACTCCTGGGTCTCAGAAGGTTTATTCACTGCCTTTGTAGAACAGCTACTTATCTGTGCCTGTGACATTTTAGCCCCACAAATAACTTCTTCAAAGTGAAATCTTTCACTAGCATTTTAGGAATGACTTTGATACAAAGGACTTTACAGTGGATGCGACATTCAGAGCATACACAATTACAAGAACGAAACAGTCCTTCACTGTTGAGAACTTACTGCCCCATTTTCCAATCCGTTTCGCGGTTAACAAGGAGTACTATGCGTGCGTTTAACTTCGCCAAGCCTTCTGTCCTTGAAGATTCTATCCCTGTCCCAGTGCCTTGGGAATCCATTTCCTTTTGCCTATCCCAGCCCTCCTTACACAAACAGTACAGCCGGAGAAATGGGAACGCTTTGTGGTGAAGCCACCTGCAGATGAGACAGAACAATGAGTGGAATAAATAAATAAATAAAACAATTAGATGATTTTTTATTAAAGAGACACGGCACAACGATGCTGAACAGTCCCGTGCTTCTAGCCTCTACAACCACAAAAATTTCGCCTAAAAAGCAAAAGGCTATATGATAAAGCAAAGTCTTGGGAAACTTCATGATTTAACTCCTCTCTCCATCGACAAAAAGTTGGCAAGGCTAAAAGTGGCGACTGGAGGACAGTTTTGTGACAGAATTGGAGCCGAGGCATATCGCATTTATGTTTCTGCGCATTGCTTTGAGTTTTAAGGGGAAAAAATCAACACAGTTCATTACAATTTCCTCGTGGAGGGACAATTAAATTGTGCCTGCAATCAACTTTCAAAGTGGATGCCTAGGCTAAGCCGCCCCAATACCTACAAGCCATAGATTAGGCAGCAATAAAAGTCACAAACTAGGAAATGTATATTCAACAAATCTCTAGGCGCCACGCCAAGACCTTGGCTTGATTTTAATCAAAAAAGGTCTCTGTCGGAAAAAAACACGTTTTTGTTGTGGGAATGGAGCTGTTGCAAGAACTGCAGGGATGACAAAGTCAGAGTTGGCCTTAGGAGGTGCCTAGCAAATAAGATCAGTAGGCGCACGAAGGAGACTGTTCAAAGGCATAACAAGGGCGTTTGATTTTAGGACTCAACAATTAACTCCGCTCCTAAGTGGAGTTGTCAGATAACCATAAAGATTTCGTCGAGTAAATAATGCTTGAGCCATTTTTTATGACGATATAAAAATACATTATCGAAATGAGATTGAGACTCAGAAAATGCTGGCAATTTCGTCCTCCGAAATTGACAACCAGACTCTTAATGCAAAATAGTGATATAGGATGCGCAATAAGTGTTGAAAACTGACTTCAACAATGTAACGTTTTACAGTACAGAGTGAAATATCGGTGGGGTCGGGGTTGCTCCTATTGGAGGTCCAAACTTTACAAAAACCAAATTATTTCCAACCCACTATATTCACCGAGAGCTCAATTAATTGTACTACAAATTAGTGCAGTGTGCTTCGTGTTTATCCAAATACCAAGTTTCTTTAAAATGAAAAATCAGACCCGCGTAAACACTGTAGTGCCGAGACTTTCCTAAAGGCAGAAGAAGATATAATGCTTGGTTATAAACTGTACCGTTGAAACACAGTGCCGAAACGTCTCAGTGATCAATGTACTGCATCGGCGGCATCCATCATAAGGTACCCGGTGCTGCAAGAAAAACACCCACGAATCAGTCATACCAATTACTGAATCGGTGTACATTCGAGAAGATACTTGACTGCGATGTGACTGATCCATCCTGGCAATTCTACTAGACCTGGAGTTGCTTTCTCTATGGGAATGGGAGATGGAGAATGCACTGGAACACTAATATTAAGGAAGGATCAAATAACAAAGGACGGGATTTAACAAAGTTCCACGATGGTAAGATTTTGTGCCTATTTCTTCTTGCCACATTGCTTTCACTTCAGTGGTAGCCAGTTGGAAGGTAGAAGAGGTGCAACGATTTCGCATAAATAGTACCTTCATGCTGGAGCGACAGAAGACTCCATGACAAGCTTTTCTGGATGGTTCAAGGCTAGCTTTCCTACATACCACGGGACTGGGGTAATTGCTAAAGGAGGTCGGAAATCCTGACCTGCCTGCTAACGGCCTCCACCGTTTGCATTTCCACCATCCCGCTAAGGTTTTCACCCAGCTATAGAAAACAAGATACCTGTCCTGTGAGCTAAAGCTTGTCTTGCGCTACCACTAGCGTAAATCCTCGAGACTTCCAATGACGGCTAGGGCATAATACTCGAGCAGATTGTGCATGTCGACGTACGGAAGGGTTTGAGGCTACCAGCATGGTCCAAAAGCCAGTCCACCTATTGAAGGTGCAATGACGAAGCCTCTAAGTAATCCTTTTACTGAAACGGAGAGCTAAACAAACGACTAACACATTACGTGCTGATTATAAGCGGCACTGCTACTTATAGCTTCTTTATAAGTAATATGGTTATTTTTGCTACTTAAAACATTGCCATGAGTAGTAATACCATTCAATTTTTAACCTTATTTTACGATGTTTATGCGTAATTCACACTGTAGAGGCTGCAAATGAACAAGGTAAAATCGCATAGGATCTTAAAAGCCAAATGGACATTTGCTAGTAGATTTAAGAAGAGGCAATTTTGATACGAACCTGTGAACGATGGCACAGTTACTGAGGAGATACAAAAGAAGAATAAAAATCGTGCAATCGTGGGGAGAGCACAATCAAGACGTCGGCTTTTACCATATAGTTTCCATTGTCTTCATTATTTCACAAAAACCCATTCGTATATAAAGCAGTGCCATGAAGTTGTTGTACTTCACCAAAATTTTTTAAACCCACTGTAAGGCAGCCTGTTTAGATTGAAGGCTAGTAGGGCAGGATTGATTCTGCTGAATGACATACCTAAACGTGACTAACATACTTCCCTACGTTCTGTCTTCCAAGACAATACAGATATCAATCTAACGAGAGCATAGGCTAATGCCACTATTGTAATTCTGCTTGGAAGGGAAAAAGTGCATTCATCCCAAGTCCAAGCATGGTTCACCATTCACCTCACAAAATAATTCTCTCATGCAAATGGAACAGGAAATAGAAACGGATTAAGCAATAAGGGAATCAAAGAAACGAGAATAAGCCATTTAATTTCTTTTAACCCTACAAACATGGAAGGGAAAGTCACCGGACTTTTAATCATTGAGGATGCTTGATGCGGGCAAAAAACTGTCGACAATTTTCGAAAGCGGGTAGGTCCTCGGAGCAATTTGTGGGAGAAATCTTGATTCCTTGTCCAAGTTAACTATTCATTACATTAATAGGCTAGGGTGAGTGGCGAAGGTTCACCTATCTCATACCGAGCTTAATTTGATATATGGCCAGCAGAATTCCGACCACTCCAAATTCAACCCGAATCACTGGTAGATTTGCTAACAGCATATTTTGGATTTTAAATTTCCGACCCCAGGGGCCAATGAGTCCAATGAGGTCAAACGGCCCTGCAGTGGCCATTAAGTCGCCCGCTCAAGCTAAATTAAGACGGACCTATGCTACCCCTATACTTATGCTGGACCCACTATAAACAGGGAGGGGGGGGGGGAATTAAAAGTGAACCAAACCTCCTCCAATTAAAATGTCACATCAGCCCGCTTAATGTGATTAGTCTTATCTATTAATTACAACAAAATGTTTCCCAGTCCAATTTAATTGGCATTAATATTTAATTTAAGGAGATGAGGTATTAAATGATGGAATATGCTTGCCACTGAACTTGCTTTACAAATGAAGATGCAAGCATGCACCTATATTGCCATTCCAACCGAGTGATTTAAAACACTGTCCAACTGAGACAAAACTAGACAATTTTAAGGTTAATTGAGGTAAAAATTATAAAGAACACATAAACAAAAGAAACAGAAACGGTAAAGACGTTTGTTTAATGCTCGTATTAAATATTTTACCTTTTAACCTTTACCGTATTAATGTCACGGCTGTTGGTACATGATCGTAGCCGCCTAGTCCTTCTGCAGATTAATTATAAACCTTGCAAAATGGTATGCCTTACTACACCCAGAGGAATATCTAAAGGGTGCTGTATTAGTGGGAGTGGTGGGCCAATTTTGCCTACTCTATCGAAGCTCCCTAGTTAGTGGTCTGGTTGGCATTCCTGAACGGCACGACTAGGGACGCCCAAATGTGCTATCGAAGTCAGATTAAATTCTGGTCATAATGTTATTGCGAAACGAGGTAAAGGCAGGTGAAAGAACTGCTTGAGATGTTACGATTTGAGAAAATGTCATCCTTCAATTGGTATGTGTTTCTACGAGGAGCGATTAGGGTAGGGGAAGTGACAGCTATAAAACTTAACCACAAATGACGCAAGTAGCAATCTCCCAAAGAGCCAAAATTAATTGCCACTTTCGTTTCAGATTTGTGGTTGAGTGCAATAAAAGGAACTTACTCTTTATAGTCGAGGAGGGAGAGTGGTCCTGGGAAGAGTGCAGGCTATGCCACAAAAACTCGGTCGCTTTTATTATCACTTAATTGGACCGCCTCATCAACCTACGCGATTTTAATCATTGCCTCAGTGCTATGGTAGTAGCTTTGCAGACTCATTTTATAAGAAAATTTTTACAATGAAGCAGTAAAGATAAAAATGGACCTCCATTTTAGCCCAAAATCAGCGTTGACAAATGCGGTTCTTTTATTGAGGTATAGAAGGAAGTTAAACAATTGCTTGAAGGTTTCAAATAGGAATGCACTTCAGTGCCCTGAAGTTTACGGAACGCGTGTTTAAAAATCCTGTTTGGAATGCCTCGACAAAGCGGTCTCATCCCTAAGAAGGAATTTGGATTTCATTAACATTAGCTTGATAAATATTAATTAGGGAGTGGAAAACACAGGAATATTACAATACCATAATTCAGCATAGAATTGCAATTTTTGATGTTTTTATAAACACTATGGCTGTGTTTGAAAAGAGGGTCATGAGTTTCCGGTTTCATGGCTTCCTGTTTGATGACAGAAGTGTGATTTCACGTGTAAAATCACCTCCTTTGATGGGACAAGGAGTCACAAAAGTGGTAACATTTCTCCAAAAATCCTCATTTTCTCTGCTAGGCAGGTAAAAATTTGTGGGACTAAATTTTTTATCACAGATTGACCGCCTTGTTGAAATGCTCTCCCCACTAACCCACTTACCTACCCATTGACTCGCTCATTCTTTCCATCCCAGTTTATTCCTCCCCTTGGCCTTTTAGCGCTCATCGGACTGATTTTTCTTGTTACAATAGGTCTTTTGGCTAGCATTCATAAAATGATGCAATTGCGGAAGAGTTACGTGGAATTTTTGAGAAAAATTAACTGTTGTTCCCATTAAATTATTGAAATTACTTCGAATTTAAGGCGCATGCTGGTGTAAAGGTGGGGGCTCTACAGTGATCAGACAGTTGATGCAATATATGCCATCAGACGAGTGGCGACCAAAAGCATGCGCCTCACGATGGACCGGCCACCGTCGGTCCGACCGCGGGGAAAAAGACATCTTGAAAACGCTAAATCATAACACCCGTACATCTCTATTTACCCGCTACCAAATAAAGCTTTTCCGCTTCCATCCCGTCTGCTCTTTCCAAGAGTACAAAAGCTGAGGTAGAAGAAAGAAGCAATACGATAAGATCATAGTGAAGAAATTACTTAACTGCGTATGGATGTGATGCCCTAGGGGCGTATCCGAAAAGTACTTTGGTCGGGAGCATGAACTCGTTTCGAATCCGGAGGGACAAATAGAAGAGGTCACCTTCAGAACAATTTGAGCTTCTAAGTTATGCTGTAGGATCTTTATAAATTTGGAGAACGTGGATTTCAAGCAGGTAAATTAAAATAATGTCCTTCCAGACTGTGATATTGGCCTTTAACTCCCATCTTATTGCTTCCCATCGTTTTGCAGTACCATTCAGAGTTTATATCCTGCGATTGGAGGAAAAGCTTCAATGAATCTCATAAAAAACTTACTTACAATGGTTTAATCTACTTAAAACTATGCCTGTGCAAGGAGAGTTAGCGTTTTCTACCAAAACACGAATAAGTATTCATCGTCCACTAAAATGCTGCGAGGTCCATCCAAATTGCTCGATTTTCTGCTACAAAGTTGGTAGTCCACTGGGTAATCGAGATTCCGAAGACGCAGCCCCACACCTTCAACATATTACAGGGTAAATAGGCAACAGAAACTGATTTAGCACAAATTCTTACGTGAGGCCCTCAAGTCCCTGCACGCCTACGCATTCAACTTAAGAGAAAACAATCTACTGATTGAAACAAAGCACCTACAAATGGCTATTTGTTACATCCAGAGAACCAAACGTGCTATATAACTGCTTTCAAACGTGACGCCTGTACCCCTCAACCTATCCTTTAGGGATATGTAAACGGAGGTGGACGAGGGAAAAACCCAACTTATTATAAGGAAAGCCTGTTTTTGGTGAGATAGCACTCTCTTGTTAATAAAGGCATAGATTCTCAATTGACATTTTGTAGAAAGCGCTAGTGTCTAAAGTTGCGGCGAAACAGTCAAAAATTTTAAAGGCATTCAGTTGACCCAAGAAGTAATAACCTATCTTTCCCTGTGAGTGTGATTTCTCCTTTTTTTTCAACAAATTCGAAACTTTTATAATCCCTCTAGTCTTCCGCCCTAGTATGCGCAATATGAGAATGAGAGAACGGCTAAAAAGTGCAAGATATAGTTTTTCACAGGCGGAAAACTTTTTTAGGCGGCATATTAGTAAGCAATAGCCTTCAAAGGCTAAATTTAACATTAGGATTGTGTAGCCTTAATTGGACTCAACTTTTTAATTGAGAAGTGGCCACTTATCTGTGGAATGAAATGCTCCCAAATAAAATACGTCTCCAGCAACTAGCCCCGAAACCTCCGACCCAAATGTGTGAGGTGCCACAAACAGAATTTGTCATTCATTCTGGAGTGCAGCTAATGGGAGGAGAGGACTCAAGACTATTGAAGTCAGAGTAAGGAACGTGCATACCTTAATTTTAAGCATTACTATCTTTTTTTTATAAATCCCAACTGAAGACTTTCTGCAAAATCATGTGTTCCATGATGCTATTGTTTTAAAGCTGGGGGAGGGTGGGGACCAGAAGTAGACCAGAGAGGAAAATAATGGGAAGGGAAGAAGAGGAGAGAGAAAGAGGAAGGGGAGGAATAAAACAGTAAAAGTTGGGAAATTTTGTAAGTGGTACGATTTGGTAAGACTCCTCTCCTCGCTCTAGCCTATGAATCCGCGCCTCTTCTGCATTCCGGCGCCACGTTTGCCAATGAAGCCCCGACGTTTTGAAATTTCTAAAAGGGAATATTTATCATGTTTCATAAGGGGTATCAAAACTAACCAAGGCCTGTAGGCATTATGGCAGTGACAAAGTATGTTAGATGTGTGGTAATGCAGTCGTCCATAACTTCGACTGACATCCACGGAATCATCTTCCAGAACCTCTTATCACTTAAATAACTCCAGGCAACTTCATAAGTAGGATAACTTCTCGTAGCTACCAGAAAGTGGGGAAAAATAGATGTTATTGTCCTTTAAGAGCTCAAAAAGGACGTAATTCACCGTCTCCAGGGGATCAAATTGAATTATGTAACAAATACTGCACCCCAAAGACCTTTTTTCGCTAATTACCTATTCTGGTTACAAGCTGCCGTGGCAATGAAGTAGTCTTGTTTACACCAGCAAGGCTTCATTACCTTCGCTTTACTGCATGCCTTCAGCGAAAGAATGAATGCAGCAACCTCAAAGCTAGAGCAATTTTTGTCTTTTTTCTAGTTAGGATCTATAACAATTTGTTAGGCTTAAAAGCCAAAAGCCGCGTTTTGAACCTACTAATTATAATTGCAGATGCAAAGGAGTCAGAACCTGTTGCCCCCAAAAGCGTACCTTTTCCAGGTATGACAAAATTTGAAAATCGGGTTAAGGGTGTTCAAAATTCTTGCGCATGAAAATGGGCTTTAAGCTTGTGGTTATTAATGCTATTTTTTACTTTAGTTTAAAGGGAAAAAATGCACATTTCCAGTAATACAACTAAAACTGCCGCTCTGGCAACAATAAATACACGAGGGGGGCGGGGGGTTAACATTTTGACAGCCAGTGAGCTGACAACCTAATTATTTATCGGAAACGCCTCGACTACTACTTGACAACATCCTCCGAAAAGCCTTCGCTATCTACGGTCAACTTTTAGTTGAGACCAAACTTACGTGAAAACAATTCCTCCTCTTCTAGAATGCTTTGCAAACAGGTGTTTTGGATTTCTTGGGAGCCCAGACAGGCTGATCTTGGGAATGCCTCCTCACAAGCCCTAAAATAACCGCAAGCTTTTCGTCACTGAAACATGGTTTAAGGAGCAGTAAGTTGCAGCACCAGGGTAGAGTTAAGTGATGGGTAAAAAGGAGCTGCTTCAGTGGTTTTCAGCTGACCTGCAAACGAGGAGGGAGACGAGATCTTCTACATCGGGTGGGACAACACTCGAAGATTGAGAGCAGAAGATCATAGCCATGAAAACAACAAAGTACACCTGTTTTACCCTGAAAGACCAAACATAAACGGACAAATTTATTGTGTCTATAACATGATTGTGGCATTTGAAAGACACCATTTTTAGGTCTGTAAACGGTCCAAAAGGACGTTATAAGTGCAAAATGCGGGAGGTTCTCTTCAAGCCTTTTCAATTCTTGAGTTTGAATAAATTTTACGCAAATGAAAAAGATTTTGCCGCCACAGTATTCTGATCCTCGCACCCCTGTCAAAAAGCCATCGACCCTTCTGCTTGGCTGGAACCACGTCTGAGAGAGGTTGACTACTGCATATGCTTTTAGCTTCTAAATGAACAAGACAGTAGGGATTTATAATCCCCCTTGGGTGGGAAAGACTATTAATCTAACCACGTCTCTCTAATCCAGATTGAAAATCACTCAAAGTGTTGCTAGGAGTTTCTACATAGTTTGCCTTATTACATCTTTGATAAAAATTGAAAAATGCATGTAATCCTAGTTCTGTCTCTCTCTTTTACTTCAGGTCATATGATCACGGTGAATCATCTTTCACTCTCCTATCATGCGGGTGTTTGTTGATCATATGAGAGAATCGCTTTATTTCTCGAAGGCAAACAACTTCACCGCTACTAACTGTCAGACATCTTTCGGTATCAGTGCGTGATGGAAGGGGCGATGAAACATTTGTGCCACTGATGAGTATTAACAAAGTCACGAATGAAGGACACAGGAAAGTAGAAACAGGTTTTCTGAGGGGCCCACCAAAGACCACACTCCTCCTCCCTCCATACTTCCAGAAGGAGCTAAACATGGTCATCTTCTGGAAGGCAAACTTTTTGATAGAACATGACACGTGGAACATTACAAAGCCTAGAAAATTCTGCAAATTACCCTTGAATGATTCTTAAATGCAAGCCCAAAACTATCAATAGGGTAAGACAATCTAAACTGAACCGCCATTCCTCTTGTCCAATTACCTGGGGCTGCCTTAATGGCTATCTAGTCCAAAACTCCCATGGGTGAAAGTGAATAAATGAACTAATTTTGTTATTTTCGCCGGAGTAATTTCAGAAGATAAAGTCAATTTCATTTGTGCCTAGGCGTGTGGATCTGATGGGGCTTTGTTATTACCCCATTAGCCGTTCCCTTTGAGGGTAGACACGAAACAACGTACTAAGTAAACCGCATAGAAAAAGTAATGAAGCGCAAGAAACTTTAAAATTTGGCTTTAATTTAATTCAAAAAGGTTGTCAAATTGGTCACAAGGTTGAAAAAGGTCTTTTGTGTGTTGACTAAAAAGTTTTGCCTCTTTTGTAGTGCAACAAAGCATCCAAAAAGTCTTATGAGTTAGTTAAAGCATTACTATTGGTTCCGAAGTATTGCAATATACGGCTTCTTAAACTACCAAGAGATCTGGCCTAGCGATTGCATTAGACTGCAAAAAACTTTATTTTCTCTGTAGCTGCACAGCAATAATCAAAGTGAAAAACTCCCGTTAACTTGGTAGAAGACCAAACATCAAATCAACGCAGCAAGGAAGGCATCAGAAAGGTCCCAAACTCAAGCCCCTCCGATTCTCGGCTCCAATACGCTACTAACTTAAGCTCGATACGTAAACTAAAGGTAGTAGGCAGGTGACCTGGGAGATAGCTAAAGTTGTAGCAAATGAAACGTCCATTAACTTACATGATTTTTGTGTTGACCGATACTATTGCGAACTGACAAAGGAAAGGCTGGATTTTATACAAGACGAATGACCAATAAATGACCGCTTAGTATGAGGGAGACGATCCGATTGGACGACAGAGCAAGTTGGTGTTTAGGGCAACATTTTATACAAAACAACAATTTAATGGTTTAGGGATGGCGTTTTTAGTTATTAAAGTATATTACCTTGTCCATATAAGTTAGGTATCCCGTGATGTCATCACCTTAGTGTCAACGAAAAGACAATCTTAGGAAAGAAACACAATCATAATAAGATGTTTTACAATGATTACCGCGATTGTATTGGTATAATACTTTACCTAACTGTGTGCTGAACCACACGTGTAGTTGAGTCGCTAGTGAATATACTTCGGATCAGCAGTTCATTCCTCGGAGCCATGTTGATGGCTTACCAACTCCTCTGTGTTATCAATATACATGTTTCCCCATACCAATTTGGGTTAACAGGACCTCCGGGAATACTTGCGACACTACAAAGGCCTCGGTGTCTCAAATGAGCCTGCCGAATTCATTAACTTTCCTATGTAACGCTGAATGAGACTGTTTAAAATCTACGACTCAATCGAACGGTTTTGGGGTAATGTACTAGAGGTAAAGAATCAACATCTAAGCGGAAAATATTCTGGCATAGATTCAGCTGCTTAGCACAAATGTCTTATCTTGACAACAGTTAATAACTTGAAGATGATTCGCTTCGAAATAAAACAAATTAGTCTAAGATATTAGCAAATAGGACGAGTTCGCACCAGCATACAGCTGTTGATTTGTGGGATGGATTTAGTTTATCTACTAGAATCACAGAAAACGTAAGATCTTAAGATCGGATTACATGAATTCAAACCGCATTTAGGCTTCAGCGCTGCACAATGGCCTAGCCAAAGAGATCAGGGTGCAATTTTAACGCGAAGGAAGCAACAGGAATAGGTAATGCCTTGCCCTTTTCAGCGCAGCTCTTTCTGAGACATAATTTACCCCCAAATGCCAATGAAGTCGATCACAAAGAAAGCTTAATTCAACTTGGGACTTGTATGTCTATGGCCGAATGGCTGAGCATATGTTGAGGGCGACAAATTGAGTTTGACGTTGAGACAGTTCTTTGTCATATTCTTGCATTAATCTCCAAGTTTAACTGGCGTATAGGGAGAAAATAGCCAGAAAAGATTTTTTATTGGCCATGTTGTAGCTAAAAATGGCTCCATTTGTATTATCCACTTTCGTAAAAATTCACTGCCAATAATACTGCCCGGCTCCCCATGCTTAGATTGACAGACTAACGACAGACCTTGTAATATTTGCGCCATTCGAATATTCTGTTTCTGACTGCATAGTCCTTAAATTTATCCATAGACATATGTAAATTAGGAGCCGTTGTTCATAAGTTGTCTCATTACCACACGCTGCTTCATGCTTACACCCACTTCCCTTATTTTATGTCTCCCCATTGTCTGATCAGGCGTACGACGTAGAGTGAGCATCGAAAGCACGATCTCACTACGGTATTAGCCCCAATTTCTAAACGCATTAGTAAAATTAAGGGCTTTGCCTAAATTCGAATGATTTGTGGACCAGAAACCTCTTAAAAAATTTTGATGAGTAATGAAAATCCTGAAATGTTTTACTTAATTGGATAATTAGTAGTAAAAACATCACAACACATCCTTAACAATGCAGTGAGGAAATATCAGCACTAGTCGCTTAAAACCAGCACCACATATGAACTATTGCTAATGGAAGGAGCATGAAATGTGAAACCCTTTAAATTCTGGTTATCATTGAATCCAATCCTTCCCTGTTAGTTGCTAGTAACCTTCCTCCAGTGGAGACATTCATTTAGGATGCTGCACGCCAACTGCGCTGATTACTTCTTGTAAACAAAAATAAGCAGCCATAAAAGTTAGAGTTTCCACCTCTAGTCTAGGCCAAAGTCAAAGCTTATTTTTTTCCACAAGAGTGACAATTCGTAGAATCGACATATCAGTCCACCCACTCAGCAAAAGAAAAAAAGAAGTTTAGAGATTCTTTAATGAAAAGCGAAACAAGTTTTACAGCCTCCTTATAGTTTTTGGTTAAATTCACTTCCCTATTTGATGTAAGCAATGAAAGTAATTGGCAAATACGCTAACCTTTGGCATTTCAAGTCCCAGTACTCAAAGAAGGAACAAACAGCACAACTGTGGCGATTGCTGCAAGTTTGGCACGGGGAAACTAAACCTCTTGACGAATCTATTTTGGTGTACAGATGTCCAGACTTAGGAAAAAATCATAAATAATTAATTATTGCCATCTCTAAAATCTGTTTGAATAGTACCTTAAGGTCAAGGTCGGTGTTATCCATCTGGTTCGGTGCTATTAAAAACTAAAATTCATAGTCTAATGGAAGCTTTGTGCTACGGGTGGAGAACTAGGGGAAAAGGGGTGAATGATGCAATGACTGGCACTGATCATGCCGGAGAACTCTCCACATTCATGTGCGAAGCGTACCACAGGTAACAATGGATACAACTCATTTATAACGCCGCCTGGTAGATAGATTACATTAAAATTAACTATGTATGTCGCACTGTAGCAATTTGAGTCTTCCTAGAAGGCGCAAACAGCCAAGGTGGAATAGAAGAATCTAGAATACCCACGTACTAAAGACTGGAAAGGTGAGAGTTATGGTCCGAAGGCCGACCTGCAAAATCTGGTCTCGGATGGGCCGCCATACCATCTTTGAATGCCCTTAACCTAATTCATTGTCGTGAATTTGCAAAGCAAGGGCTATAGAGGTGAAATTTTCTGTTCTCGGGTGGATAAGAAGCATTATACAAATGGATAAGATCCTTCTATTGCGTACTTATGGATGGAAGTTGAGTACTTAACTATGATAAAATTTAAGTTCATTCACATCAAATTTAGGTACCGAATTCATTTGCATCCATGTTCAACGGCTCCTATAAATCTTTCATGTAGCTGAGAGAACTCACAAATCACGAATGTTGACGGCATTAATTATTCCTTTCCTTCCTAATCCAAGCATGAACTGTTGCATTCAGGAACAAAGAGTGGTTCTTGCATAGTGGAGCAGGTTTTCTCATCTGAAACACCAAATTTTCACCCACTCCTTGCCATTATTGTATTCGCACATCTCACCCATTCCTAGGTCATGTTTGCTCCCTGAAAACTGAAGTGTGGCCTTGGCCTTTTACCGATTCACAAACTCGAGATTTGCCGACAGATGCGTTGCAGGAGGAAATAAAGCCATCTTTAGAAAATCACTTCTTAACAGATGAAAATTCACTACATATTGCCCACGCATTTTTTCAAAAAAAGATGAACAGACAATTGCGCTTCCGAAATTATTCAGGTTTACCAATTTCTGAGATTTCGTGGTTGCGGAAAGTGCTGTTAACTGGTTCCGAGGTAGAGCAAAAGGATGCTTTGGCCTTGATAGTTTTGTCATTTACTCAAGGTCAGTATAATGTTCTCCACCGCATTTTAAAAATTTATTTTGGAGAAGCCGTTCCAAATTGTGCTGTGTTTAAAAACTCACAATCCGCCTCGAAATCTGCGTTTTTCTGACTAAATATATGATCTTGTTTTAGTAAAAGACCTAAAATTCGATTACACCCTATCAGTCGACTTCATTCACACTTTTGCGTTACAAGAGAAGGACACCTTCGAAATCACTTCGTTGTTAACATATTTTTTACTCAAAGGTTTTCTAGCCTGCAATGGGCTTTCTCAAACGATTTTTTTTCAGAGCCAGTTTCCAAGCTCCTGGTAAGTAAGGAGAGTTTTGCATGGGTAGTAATTAGCCTTAAAATTGACAGAGTTTCCAACCCCAAACGCGTGTCAGGTGAGTTTGCTTGAATAAAACTTTTAAAATGATTATTCGGCCATTTTGGGTCTCAGAAGTCTTTTATGGGCATTAATATCAGTAGCCAGCAATGTTTTACCGCTTCAAGTCTTCTCGATAGTCAAAGCGAACGAAGGCAGAGTGAAAACGCGTCTTCCATCGGCGTAAGAAGGAACTAAGGCTAATGACACTCTGCAAGACTGAACTATCCAAAACGTCAAATAACAAAAAATTCGTCACAATACTGTAATCCTCTGACTCGGAATGAAATGGGTCCACGTATCAAAAATATTTGAAAGGAGGAGCTTGGAAAATAGGATGCTGATGTACTAACCATCAACAACTTTCCATGAAGCAGCCATGCTACAAAAGGAGTAAGTTTTAACCAGAGTATCAAAAGACACCTTTTCGAATGCCCGAGTTTAGCTTAGCTCTTCATCTATTTTAATCGCAAAAATGGATGAAAAGGAAACCTGCGGGAACTCTACAACTTATTGACCCTACTGATCTAATATCACGGACCATCAACATCCACTTTCACTCTCATTTCCTATGGCTTAAAACAAAGTAGTACACTTCTTAATGATTAAAAAACTCCCGCCACCAACATTAGAGGATGAAGATAAAAAATCTACACTAATAAATAACGGACAGAATTAGAACATATGTTTGGGGACTGTCGACCGGGCGTTAGTCATCGGACGGGAGGTGGTAGTCTCAACAGTCCTACGCAGCAATAGATTAGCCTGATAAGTGAGCTACTTTCAGTAGTGGCGCATCAATGTTTGCGTTGTGTTACCACTGTTTTTGCCATCACCGTTGAATGGGTGCTTACTTTTTTAAAAAAAGGGGAGAGCTAAATTTGGTTACATTGGTGCATGTCGAAATTCCACATTCACATTTCCTCAGCCGGCCTTGGTTACTAAAGTTGATTTACTTCTAGCTGTTTTAGGCTTGTTGTCAGTCAAACGCTAATCCACACAGAATTAGAAATTGAACTCATTTTCTATGATGTCTACTTAAGTATTGTTCACTCAATTGAAGAATAACTTAGACCTTGATTTAGCTTGGTGTCTGATCGGTTTCCTCATTTAAAAAGTGAGTGCTAAGAATTCATGAAAACAAAGTGCAATTATTACATTCTTGGTTGAAGCCAATAATTTTTCAATCCGTAATGGAGCACACACTCCTTTATTGCCTTTTAAGGCAAGGAAAATAAACATAGTTGATTCATCTCCAAGACTTTAAGCAAATACATGAGGAAAAAACAATGTCTCAACCCCTTGGTGGTCTACATACTTCTAAAGATACCATAAAATTTCCGATTTTAGAATCGTTTTCGTTTTATGAGGGGTAATCACTTCACATAGGGAGTTCCCACTCTGTCTTCGTAAAAAGGCATGCCAGTGTGGCAGTACTGCAACACCAAGCGATGATTGTCAAGTGCCCTTCTCCCACCAGTCATAGCTGGAGCATAAAGAAAACTAACAGGAACCGGTCCAGACATCATTAGGAATAGGGCTGACAAAAATGACTTGTCGTGGGTGAATGCATGCAACAGCGTATTGTGACGAACGCGGGGTCTTGTCAACAAAGGCGGATCATCTGAACTCAAGAAGATCTTCTTGCATTATGCTACAGCACGTTACATTGTAACGGGTTGTAGCACAACACAGCGCGGCTAGCAGATGACAAAGTCAACGGCTGAGAGCGAACTCATCTAAGTTATTTGACTCCTTTAAAGGAGCTTGCACATGCGATTACCAGTGACGATGATTGCTATGGAAATTGCATACCACAGCGGTTCTTTAGACTAGCTGGTTTCAGGATCCCGATTGACACATATATGGTCGTGATACAGAGCAGCTGGCAATTCTTTCTGTGGATACGCTGAGTTTTCCAGGATGCGGGATTGTATTTTAGGATCATATCGAATCCAAAAATTAAAGAATCCATGGAGATACCGTAAGGATAAACGGCACTAAAAATTCCCTTACACCGAGGCTTTCTAGACGCTAGCTATCCTATGAGCTAAGTGCAGTAGAAGAAACACTATTTTTCAAAGTACAATGACGTTGGTCATTCATAGATCAAGGGTCGCGGATTGACTTGCGCAACCAAACATCTGTCTGCAAAGGTCAGCTCACCAGACGTGTAAATCGTGGAAGTTCAAGACTCACAACACTGATGTGGAGATGGAATCGTGGAGGGCTGAGCAGATCCATCTATTTGAGCTTTTGATTCATGCAAATTTAATTAAGCCGATCTAGTCACTTGAACTAGAAAATAAAATTTAATGCTCTTTAATGAGGTCAAGCACTATAATCAGGTCAGTTGGTAGTCTTACACTGTCCTAAGTTATCAAATTCATTTTACTCACTGGAGTTATAAAACCTTAGTTAACCATCCCAATTGTTTAAATAGACAATAGTTAATTAAAACGAAGATTGTTCTCAGTCACTTGAAAATGTTATGCTGATACCTTCTGGTACGTAATATGCTTTGCCATTGTGGCTAGACCGATTTATTTTATAATTATCCTTACGTTGATGATTATCTGTCTTAAAAACGAATCACATTGAAGTACAGCAGGCACTTCGACTGGGTATCTGCGCATTTAAGCATGGTAGTTCACATCTCCCCTTTCCACCATCTTTCCATTCGAATGTCATCGGAGCAGACTGCTCAAATCTTCCTGCCTACATCAAGCATAAGGAGATGGTGGATCTTAGACCTCTGCGTCTGATGTATGTGTTTTGACAGCATTATTATGCTCTGACCGTAAATTTAACTAAACAAAATTTAACATTTCTTGGCATGTTTAATCTTGGAGACTTGACCCATGTACAGGAAAAGATTAATTTAAATTAGAGCTTAGGGTCTACAAAGGACTACATTCATAGTACTTGAAGTGTACTTAGTGATTTTTACGCTTGCAGTTTTCACAGGGATTTCGTGGACTGTCCTATTTTAGCTGCTCCACGCAATTACCTCATGCTTATGCAAGAAACTGCTGTAGACTGTAGTCATCACGGCACCGATTGACATTTACAGACGTCTTTGAAGACATCTTTGGATTCTACTTTGGTCGCCATTGTATTGTGCTGCACTGCGATGCACTGTAATGCAATGCAAAATGCAATGGAGTTATGGCTCGCAGTATTCGGTATCTGAAGCCTTGTATTGGGAAGGATAGACATCCTCACATCAGTTGATGAGGCACCTCGTTTGTCACCACGCGCTCACTCACTGGAGGTGATAAAGCTCCCTCTCCATTACATTGCTGTTAACTGGCCATGAGTGTTGGAAGAGGTACCCTTGGCAAATGCTGCTGTGCGTGGCAGTACTGCTATAAGTAGAAATCTAACCCTGTTATCACAGTGGATCCCCTCACTTTGTTCATGGCCCAACTTAATGGCATTCCCCCAAGCGCATCTACCTCTGTTGTCAGCATTGTGAAATCCATGGTACCGATAGGTATGTAATTCAGTGCTAGAGCTCACAAATATTTCTGTTGAGATTAATATAATGGCAGACCTCTTTAGTTAAGTTAGTAATCAGCACAGCAGACTAATCTACCATGGAAAATCTTGCTTCACAAGGTCGGATAAAGACGCATCTCAGGGGCATTAGTACAGAAAGCGAACATGTTTAGTGAAAGTTGTCTTTTTAAATCTCATTTTTTCACGGCACAGTCAAAGTTGAGCATCCCACTCCTTCATTATTAACACATAGGACAGGTGTTATGGGGGACTTTAAGACTAAAAACCCCCGTCTACCCACATTATTCATTAATTTTCTAGCGAAGCCAAATTTGCCATTAATACTAAGGTTATTCCCTCGGTTAACCACTGCAACTGAGAGGGTGGAGTCCACGTAAAGTATCCATTCCTCAGCATGAGTGACGCGTCTGATTAAGTATTATGAAGGTACTTGGGCGTTAAGACATTGCCCGTGCAGAATGTTGGTGCATTAAAACACCGTCCTTAAAACGTGGTCGTAGTTGTTGAAACCCATACCCACACATAATATCGGGTAAAGTAAATATTCTGTCTGTAAATGACGCACTTAAAATAATTGTTAAAGGCTGGGTTTACCATTAAAAGGAGAGACGCCCAAATAGACGTCTACAAGGGGTTAAAATATCTATGACATCATATTTTTAATAACGCATTGTTTACTCGGTAAGAGAAGAAAGCTCAGTTAGTTTTACCACCATGCAACTATGTTCATAACAAGAAATTTGACTTCTTCAACTCACAAAGCGTGTCAAGCAATGTAGAGTGTAGTGTGATACAGCCTTTACCGGATTTCGGATACAGCTTTGATGATCGAGAACCAATTTGTTCATAGGCTATAGACCTACCCGAAAAACAACAATGAATGTGGAACATGCGTTATCGTTGGTGTGAGAGGCGCCAGCCAGTAAGAATTCGTTAGTCCTCTGCTGACTGTTGACATCATTAGCACTCTAATACCTAGACAATACACTTTTCCATTCATCTCCGGGTAACGGTAACAAAACATAAAGGACTGGAGAACAACAACTTGATTTACTTCCATGTTCTATTGAGAGAAGGGGACAACTGCAGCAGTTGTGCCCTAAATAAACCGAGTTGGAGGGAACGCGGTTAAAGACCATACCCCATTACTCCCCGTATTCGCGATTTTTGCCAGTAAAATAATTTTGCAGCATAATAAAGCGCACGATTTTTCGTGGAATAATTATTAATAAATTATTCCAGAATTCATGCAGATTTCTGCTTTTGTAGAAGGCGGTTACCTCCCAAATATGCTGCCTAATAGCGGAAGAGTTAAAGCTGTTGTGACAGAAGAGTAAATAGCTCGAAGTGCACGCACATTATCCCAAAACTGAGTGGAAGTTTTCCTAAGTCATAATGTACGAATTAGAGGAGTGAAAGCTGGTTTAAAATATATTCCCCTCTAGCCTCCTTTCTCTTAATATTTCTGATGTTAGTATCTGCCCATGCAAAATGCATATTTGGGGTATGGTGCGTGTTTAAATTAAAAATTTCTGGAGAAATGATAAAAGCACTTAGAAGTTTTTTACCCAGATGCTCTGTAACATCAACAAAGAAAATAAGCATTGGAAGGATTGGAGAATAGCATTAATTATGGCAGATCACCAGGAATTTGTGTACAAGTATATCAAATTTTTTGTCCTCCCAAATGATACGACTTTTTGAGAATCCTTCGTTAATTTTTAAGTGTACCTTTATCACACTTAGGTAAACATAATCAACCTTTCAAGAAGATACTGCCCTTGCTGTACTTCTACACTCATTAGGAGTTGTTGGATGTCTTTGCTCCAGTGGTCAGAGTGGGAGAACGCAACTACAAGCAAAGCTGCGTGTTGATAAACGGGGTTCCCTGTCGACAAAGACGCCCAATTCGAAGACCTCTTTGCAACTGCGGAATGTCTCGAAGATAGTGGTAGACGGCCATACAGTGAGCTCTATTCAGAGTCCATACCACATTTCAAAGCCCCTATCCCGACGATTGTAGTTCGCTGCCGACCACCACGGCGACTTTACCCATGCAACGCTCTGCCAATCTGAGAAATGCCTCATTCTGGCTGTCTAAATCATGCATATTTCGATGTGGAATCATATAATAGGTCAATTTTTCTCCTTCGGATTTTTACAAAGAAGATGAGTACAACATATAGGAAAAGTAGCAATTCCTCCGATAGGCAACAAGTAAATTCTTAACATGCGTAAAAGTGGTTGAAAAATCAGCAGTGACGTAAAAGGAAATTCAAACCAACAAATCCATTGCCATCAAAGCTTTCTGGACCTTGAATAATAGTTAAAATGAGTGTAAAAATGGCTAAGGACACAAGGTCTGTGGCGCAAGAGAATTGCTGACACCGCGTCCTAACATTCTTTCCTTTCTTATAACGTCAAAGGTTCTATTCTCACCTAAGTTCCCTTCTTACGAATGGTTTTCATTTTCTCAATTCCAGTTCTCATAATGGACTATGGTGCGGGGATTTGGATCGCGCATGTGGATGGCAGAAATTTATCACTTCCTCTATAGCGGGTTTTTGGGTAGTTTAAGCTGCTCCTATCTTCACTCAACTCTTTCATGGGTGAAGTTGGCGATAATGCATTGCAATTTTGGATCATCTTTGAATGAGCAAAATACGGCTGTGCTCCGGATATAATTCCAAAATCTATTCTTAGCTATTTTATAAATTCCAAAACCCATGGTCGAAATTCATGCTGGATCATTCGAGTCAAATAGCTGAAATCCTGTCGCTTCTATCAGACGGCGTAGACCTCCAGTGGTAGTAAAAGCATAGAAAAGCATAAAAAGCGCAGCCTATCAAATGAGTGCGATTACGTGAAAGGATGTGGTGAAGAACTTTTAAGCATTTCCTCCCAAGTACCCACTTGACGCCTAAGAAATGCAATCCTTTGCCAATATTTTCAGTGTTATGCATGAAAAATACATTCACTTCTAGCTTTAATGAACAGACCATCTGTTTCCCTTGTTGCCATTTTCCGTCACGGTGAACACGACCTTTCAACTACGCCATTTCTCTAACAGTTTACCAGACCCTCTACACCTTTATATCAATTTTTGCATAGGGCAGTACAGCTTGGAGGGTCTACAAGGCAAACTCGGGTGCTACGCTCCTAAATTCCTCCTCCAAGCTCTATCGTAGGCATTCGCTTTCCTACTTATTCATCGTTAATCTAGCAAACTATGCAGTTAGAGGCCGAAAGCTGGAATGGTCAACTAAGTTTACGCCATTAAATTCAAAATAAAGAGTGCGCACTTCCACAACCCAATTTTTAGACCACTAGGAAGTCCTTTTCAAGGTGGACTTGGGCGATTCTTTTGTGACTACAAAAATAAGCTTCCAATTCAAATGATTGAAATTGTATTTTCTGGATTCTTACAGCAAGCTTTAAAATTGCTGAAGGAACACGTCTGATGGGTAGGGTCAAATTTGTGCAAACTTGCAGTGGAAGTTAGTAGAAGTCGCTTCCGACTTTGACTATCACCCAAGGAAGGGATTTGATAACTAAAAGGGTATCATTCATCGACAGTTTCAAAGCGTTCATCGTGACTTATGTGCTGATGCCTGTAGCATGAGGAAAAATTTCATCTCCTAGATATTTTGTACAGATAAATGGAAGCATTATATAGGGCTAAAGAAAATCAAAGTAAAATAAAATTGGATTTTAAATTTTGCCACACAGCTTAGGAGTGAATCCTTTGTCTCGTGGGAACGTAAAGAATATGGAACGTTATCGAGCAGTTGTCATGTGTGCACTCGTTGAGCATTGCCTAGCCATGGAGGCTACAAACGAGCAATCCCAATTTAACAAATCCACAAAGAGGGGGGTTCAATGGCTCCTTCTAGATTGAAGAAAATGCGTAGCAGTCGATGCTTTACAACGCCTTTTCTCCTCACCAAACGATTGACGTGCAACCTTCGTTTCTTGATTGTCAACGATCGTAAGGAAAACGGGCGGTCCTTGTGGTTGCTAAAGTATCACCCTTACAAAACCCTAATGGAATCCTGTTTGTGCCAGTGTTGTTGAAGCTTCATCCACACTTCAAAGACACATCGTGCCCACGGGGAGAATTTGGGTGTTACAATACCAAATTGCATTACTTTTGGAGGCCTCGAATATTACCCCATTCAAAGAAAAACACCGTGAAGAAGAAGAAGGGGTCTCGATTTCTCCTTTAGGTGTGATTTGCCAATTAGCATGAGCAGTAATTTAGGCCAGACGAAGGGAGCCCTGTAAAAGTGGAGTCAAATTGAAAGGAACTTTAATAGCAGGGTTAAAGAAAAATACCTTCAAGTTTGTCGAGTAGAGATTACTACTTTTAAAGTATGGCAAGTTACATCAAGCAAATGCACCTCACGAAAGACGATAACCATGTGCTTTCAAAAATGCAGGTCTTAAAGACCACCTAATGCATCGCTATATCTTACAGCAGGCCCTGTCAATAACATTTAGGTAAAAACTTGGGAATTGACGAGAAGGCCTAAACTTGAATCGTTTGCCTCAGGGATGGTGGAATTTGAGTGCGTTTGCCGGCATGCAGGACAGGACAGATCTATTTATGATGGAAAACACAAGAATGTGATTTTGTAATTATAATCAGCATATTAAATACTTTTATGATACCCGTGGCGTCATGTGTGCATTATCTTGGTAATTAAAGCATGGCTGTATTCCATCTCAAAGGCCATTCCATTTGGGGTTGCGCTTAACGTTTCTGCCTCCAAATACAATATACAAAGAATATTTTCACCTTCCCTTTAACTAAACAATTCCGTACACTTTTATGCACATTGCTGGACCTCTGACTGCAAAGGTTACGTTTTTTAATGCCACTTCCATTGGCGCCCTCTTTATTCCCGATACGCCTTCCGCCAATAACTTAGATAGCCAATTTGTCACATAATCAGGTCTGTACGAACGCAACCTCACGTATTCTACCACATCCCACTCCTTGCCATTTGCCATCTATTCCGGCCACTTTATTACAACGACTTATCCGTAGCGGGATGCGCCAAGCCAACATTGAATTTAAAATTGTCAGACAAACATTGGGTTGGAAAGATGAAAAGGAGAGATAGGAGCATGGAAAATCGTGTTCCGCCATTTCCGCTTTCCAAATCACAGAAGTACAATTTTCAAAAAATCCCTATAACCAATCCTTTGTCAACTCTCCACAATAATTTGCTGCTACAGTTGCGAGGCACCAATCTCGGCTCCGTGAAGGCTTACATAATGCAAGTGGACATACGAATGTTGTTTGAAGCTGTCCTATCTACAATTGTACTGCGGAACAACTTGCTTGCTCTTACCCATCGCACTGACTATTTTGCATAATCATACATCTTCTCCAGCGCGATGACATAGTGGTGGCGTGGTGCAGTTCAAAGTGAAATGAGCCCTAATGGCGCTGACTGGAGTGAAAATAATACCTTCGGTAGAAACACCCAGGTTTGCAACAGGCAACAAACATAGTGACTCATTTCTAGATTTTTGCTTTTCTATTTCAAAGCACAGCAAAGTTCTCTGGCAGAAGGAGATACAGCAATGTGCTCTTCAAGGGGGTAATTTACGTGACTCTGTAACAATGCGTGCAATACTCTTGCACAACTTGAGGGTATCCAAAATCAGGAGCAGTGGACTGCCTACCCAATCGTAGTGAGTAGAAGCGTAGAAATGGATGTTAAGAAACACCCAAATGCAGGCAATAAGCCTTTATTACTCACAGATTGCACGTAATATGTTAATAGTCCACATTTGCAAGAGCAATCTAGGAGGGCAGGTGGTGTATTTGTCCTTTGCGACCCTCCATGTGGATGGTTTTAAATGACGCAAAAGTATCCAATAATGCGGATTCGACAGAAATCAAACGCGTCTTGGATCAGTTTAAGGCCGTTAAAATTTTGGCTCAAGGCACCTAGCTTCATTATTGTCCATATGGCTCAGTTACAAGTGTATCCATTGGAGAAGTGTGTGTACAAATGAGTCTGGGGGCACTAGGCACTTACGACACTCAACACCGCCTTTTCTAAGGAAAATTTCGGCCTTACTTCCATTATAAGCCTAGCCACTCTGCTCTATAAGGTCATCAATTTATTCGTAGGTTTGTAAGAAGATGTGGGGAACCTCTTGTGTACTGGAACCATGTAAGGAAATGTATACGACATATATCCTCAATGATGTTTGGTAGACTCGCCAAAGAATGTGACAATCGCTGCAGCACCACGTATTTCTGTTGCAACCGGTTTGCAGGAGGGACAGTCTCCACAAACCCAAGTGCAATGGACCGGTTTATTGCTTTTGTTGTTTTCAGCCAGGTCAGCGCTCAGTTACTCATTCTCACTACGAAATTCCTTGCCATCTGGTAGTCTAGAAAGTCTAAGCATAGCTAAGATAGAGGACAGTCCCCTATGCGATAGATTATACTCTTCTGTCCCTATTTTTGGTGAGCATTGCGCATTACTACATAGGCGGTGACCCCTGTTCTTCCTTCCTTCTCCTTTAGTGAGGTTACATCCTTCGGCAGAATTGCTAGTGTTGGTAAACAGCACGAAGGACGAGGCGCCTAGCTCAAAGTTTGGTAATGCAACAATCGGTGCGAATCAAAGCGTTTTTTGCACTCCTTTGAAAGCTCCTTCCATAAATCTGTTTCTCTTAGTTGAACTACTTTTATGCCCGCATATTTGCAGGTTTATGTAGCGGGCGTGGTTCTAGCAAGCACTTTATAAAAACGCCCGCAGTAACCTGCAATGTCTGGGAAGCTACAGAGTTCTGCCTAAAAACTAGAGCCGATGAGGTCTTAATATTCTTTTCAATGGCCTCTTTGACTGCCATTCCTTCTGACGAGATAGCGTACCTCGAGAAGTTGACTGAGCCTTGCATAAATCGGTATTTCTTAGAAGTCCAGGTTCAAACTTGCGTCTAGTAGACAATTCTACACTAATCTCAACTCCGGGCTATCTCTTCCAAAGACAAGAATTTGCCTAGGTGTATTACTTAAGTTTCAAAAGGTGGTTTGATCGAAACGGGTTGTATAAGGTGGTGGAAGGTAGAGACTGCATTTCAGAATCTGAAAGGCACTGTCTGGAGTTTCTTTGCGCTCATTTGGTGATACAAAATCTTTGCTTTCTCCGTTCCAACCTGTCTATTCCACTTGCTGATACCTTGATTTCAGGTCTAGGGTGGAGAACCACTTTGATCTTAAGCCTAGGGAAACATCCTTCTCCCCTACCGGGTTCAGCTTCCTGCAATCAAAGCCAAGTCGCAGACATTCACTGTTATTTTTTAATAGAGCAGCCAGTGAGGCCGGTAGCGAAAGTGATGACTTTATGACCTAGTCTTTGCCAATTTCTTTTACCGGATGGTTAACTCTATCGCAGAGAGGGTGATATGCCTCTGAGTGGCTAATAGATCGATCTAGCTTAGCCGATCTACCGAATGACAGGGTTAATTGTCCGTTACACTTGACCTAACACATGACCGTAAGCAAAATTAATCATCTCACTGAGATAGCATCTATGCTATGAGACTTCCAAACATAAGCAATCGAATTTCACGTCTGAGCTGAACAGTTACACATCAGGTGATCTTGGTTGCAAGTGAGCCACGAAGGTTTTCTGCTCCCAGTTAAAGGCCCTTTGCATACTGCTAGTCGAAGTCGCCCTCTTTGTGACAGTGATGAAAGTACTCTTTAACAAATGTCTGCTCGTTTTAGTTCTGGACGAGGGCAAGTGGGATCTGCAGCGTTCATTGGTGTCAAAGGTAGAACCAGATAGTCAATCTGGCGGTTGTGAGGCGCATTTTTAAATCTATAATGTTTATGAAAGGGTGCAGTCCTCGGTTTCCTTTTCTGTGAAATGAGGAGATTGAATGAATGAGAGCATCCTTAAGTGGTAATAGTGTGGATGAAATACGTTTACCAGGAATTTGCCCATTAGCAGCACACTTCCTCATCGGAGGCTATTGATGTCAGCTTTGTTGGGAAATCGTGTTCATTAACAGCCTGTCTTCAAAAGGGTGTAATCATAAACGCATGTAATAAACGACACTTTAAATGCGCGTCAACACACCTCCTTACGGTCACATGCAATGGTATTTAAGGCCTCAATGACATTTTCGCTGCAGGAAGTTGCTTCTACGAGATGACACTTTATTGATAAGATGGCAGTAAAATTAAGCGACCAGGACTCAAACTTGAAGAACGTGGATGCTCAGAGTTAATGATGTGGAAATTATTAACCCACTATTAATTTCATTGCTTCTTACTGTTTCGCAATTCCTGACAGTCGCACTGTGATGAAATGAAGAGTAAGGGGTGACAGACACCTGTCTGTGCTTTGTGAGCCTCATAGATCCCACAAATTAGAGTAATTAATCCCCTCAGCAGAAGTCAACATCTCACAAAATATTGCAACTATTTGATTTAAGATACAGTAGATTAAAGCAGTTTGTTTTAGAACTTTATGCTAGTGATTTTAGGGGTTCTGTCAAGCCTGTGAGTTTAAAAGTTGGGATGCTCATCAGGACGATGATTACTCGTCAGTAGCTGCAGCCTAGCAAGACTGTCTAAAAGAGCAGGTGGTGCCTCTCAGTTCTGCGTGCTTATAATAACTTTTAGGCAAAATTCTGCTATACACGGTAACTCCTTGGCCTCCTTCGCAATTGTCATGACTAAAATCGCAAGCTCCTTGAAGTGAATTTGACTTCTCTGTGCAAGTGGGTCTACATTTTAGAATGAATAAAGAGAAAGAGTGGCTGAGTAACCATAATATAATTTGTTCGCTTACCTTTTAGAGGAGGGAATAGATGCTCCATTGGCTTTTCCTAGAATGGTGCAAAACCACTTAAACATTTCTGTCTCTCTCTTTTTCAATCTAAGAGAAGCTAGCAGAAATCTCTCAGCCCACCATATGTCAGTTAAATGTGATATTCACTTCTACGATTTTAATGTTCCAATATGCAAAAGCCAAGGCTGTCAATCCAGAGCGATCAGACATTGTTGCGCGGCAGGTTTAAGTACACATACTTTATGTACAAAGCAAACTAATATAGAATCCTGGCCAAAGGAAGTTGTGCGCCCCCTCTCTCTTTAATTAAAATAGTCGCTTTTTAGCATTTAGATACATTGGATGCCGTCGGTTGCCAAGAGAGTGGCAGATGTAATTGCGCAACTTCTCCTACCCCACCGATTTCGGCTACCGCCGACCTGATGGCATTGGGTAGCATTTCTGGCATCTTGGTTCACTGTCGTGTAGACTTCTGTGTTAAACCACCATAACAGTTGAGGTTTATATTTGCATGTAGCGATTCCTTCGCACAGAAAGCCAATTGCACCATGTTGATTTAGGGAGGAAAGTCAGGGTTTCCTTGATACAACTGATGAAGAGACCACCAACTTAAGAAACGTCTGGATGGATAAAATAAAATGTGTACGGGTGTTTAATTATCATTCACCCACAAAATCGTTACTCCCTCTCTACAATGCTGGTCACAATAAACAATGTTCTACAGCGCGAAATAATCTTGAAGGCATACAAATTTGTAAGTAACCCAAAACATCTGTTAGGCTAGCCACGAAGGCGAGGAGACACAGAAATCATTTTGCTGGTTACATTTGTTGCTTGACAGTACCTAGATCTCGGAGCTTACACACAATAATAATGCCCCTTTTATGAATGCGCAAGTGTTAGAACTGACGTTGACACTTATGAGGCAGATGTGGCTGTTGCGCCTGGTCAAAGAACTTCAACAGTGTGCTGTGGTACATAAAACTCCCACAGCTGGACTGTGCAGGTAAGATAACTTGATAACCCTGATTTCGGATTCACTGTTAAGTTAATACGTGCACCATCACTACCCAAGTGGAGCATTAACTAATCCCAAGAAATTATTCCTCTAAATAAACAGGCATGGACAAAAATGATGAGAAAACTGGAAGGAGTCACTGCAATTTTTGGTGGAAATCAACAAGGAAGTTGTGATTCTCCCCGTCTAAGGGAATGCACGACTTACCATTCGAATGCTTTCCCACCGCAAGCAAAAGGTAGAAGTTTCGATGTGCAAGTGAGAGTTGCATGAGTAAGGTGGGATATTCGGAAATGTCTTTGGTGAAGTTTGTCCCATCAAGCATCACCAGTAGAAGTCATCCTAGAAAGGTCTTAGTGGTGTATGAGTCTGGCGTTTGCAGAACTGCTTTCGTAAGGTTTTGAGCCGTGAGTAAAACAGAAAATTTACTGAAGTCCAATACCATCTAGACGCCTGTGCAGTATGCAGATGTTGACTGGTTTGTTTGTTTAATCCGTGAAGCGTAAAATAATTTGTTTCAAACATGGTTGCTTAGATGGTCAGCACCTAGTGTATATTTAAATGGCTAGACAATGTCACTTCGTAATGCATACTCTCAAGAGAATCAAGAAACGAACTAACACGCGTCTGCGAGCTTTGGAGACAATTTAGAGAGATAACAGAATTCACTTCACTCTTTTCGACAGTTGGCTAGATCATGGCCAATGGCTAAAAGGGGCAAGAATCTTGATGCATCGCCAGTTGTCTTGCTGTTAAAGCTCAAGCAAAGCCTCCAATGCATTTTAAATGCTTGGAGGCTATAAGAGCCGCGCAATCGAGCATTTGAAACCCGTTAAAGACCTGTGCAAATAGTTGTTTATTGCAGTGACTCGTATGGTTTTGAGGAGGAGAATGTTTAGCGCATGTTTAGCATGTTTCTAGGAGATGTACTTGAAAGATCCGCCCGATACTGGAGCCCAGTATACTTTGATACCTTAATAGCTGTTCATTATTTGCTACAAGTAACGAACTGCCTTTCGCATCATTATTCAGTAGCTGACTGACTACCAGTGTGAAAAATTTGCCGTTGACACAGATTAGGTGATTGGACATTCACTTCCAGCACACATACAGCTAAGCAGCCAGTTGGTCTGAATACATACAAACGACTTGTGCTTACACAGGTGCCTATGCTTTCAGATACTCTCAAGTATTCATAAAAGTGCATATATAGTAAGATTGTTATTATGTTTAGCAACATTTGATGAGGCACACAATAACCTGTAGCATGCGTGGGATCACCCTCAGTGTGTAGAAACGCTGTTTCAAATGACCTAAAGGGTTAACTTAAGTGCACCACGCAAGAGCACTCTCCAACACTTCAGAGCCTTTTGAATGCATCATGAGGACAGATCGTTTCACATCGCCCTTATGTTTTTAGACAGATGGAAGCATTATCTTAAAAATGCAACTCGGTACATTATACACCACTGTAATCGTTCGTTTTGCTAGTCGTTTGGTTGAGCGACCACTTAGGGCCCCGCTCAAGCACTTCCGCTCGCTTGTCATGCAGCATCTACGTAGCCATTGCATATTTCTCTTGGAATTGTACCTTCCTTAGACTTTAGAGAAAACTCGGGGTATCGCAATGGTGGCAGCAGTAGGCAAACCTGGTGATAGAGGTCAGTTTCATTACTTTTATTATAGAATAGTAAGCCTTACTGTGTAAGGAGAAGGGTACATGCTACGAGCAGGAGAATGTTCTTACTACCTATCCTAATCCCGTATTCTATAAAACGACATTGACAATTGGAGTGACACTACCATTGATCTGCCTAGAAAAGATCGTTATGGAGCCACCGGCTGCAAATGAACAACGATGCCAATTATTTGAACTTGCGGTACCTCCTTCGTCTCTCCACCAACTGGACAGAACTCAGATGAAAACGGGTGGTCAGCACTAAGGCATGAAGAATGTGGCAAAAAGGAAATAAAACGTTATTCTTGTGAGACCATTAAAACGTTGTCGCTTAATAGATGTAGATGCTAATGGTCACTCGATTACTGGTTTGAAGTGCAATAGAATGCACGGCCACTTCTGTCCGAGTTTACGTTGGGTCTTTAATAGACATTTAGCGCATTATTAGGCCACTGCTTCAATGCATACGGCTGAAGGGGAGTAAGTTACCACTTTAGCTGCAAGCCTTTCCGACGAATTAATCACATCGGTTTACAAAAATTCGTCATCAAAGCATGGGATAAACTATCGAAGAAAGGGATGCTTTGGTTTGGTTCTCACCCAGGAGATCACTCTAGGAGTTCTCTCGTTAGAAGTGTTCTGACTACCATGCGGGTCAGTGATTATCGCACCACCCTCGGGAAGATATTACGTTATTGAGGCTTCATCACATAATTGAATCGGAAGACAAACCTCGCCAATTTTCCCATTTGCGTTTTTCCTTTAAGCTTCCGTTCAAGGGCGATTCCTGTTTTACAGAGTCCTCTTCACAAATGTTTGATAGACAGACATTGCAAGCTTATTTTACTATAATTTCTTAGATTGAAATTTTTTTAGCTATCCATTGCGATATTGTCAATTCACATCAGCTAACCTAAAAGGAGGTTTATGCCTCCACCATATCGAAGTTATCGTTTGTTGGATGAGAACAGAGTTCGCCTCATCCTGTCCGCATTCTTACTCAAAATTAGTTCGCAAGAGTCGCGTTCACTAATCAAAATCACACTATGCCTGTGGAGGGCCAAATGATAATTTTGCTTGCTAACTAAAGGGAAGTAAAATTTCGAATTCAAATAGTGGCTAATAGAATAGGTGCGCCCCTTGGATGCAAATGCGAGCTGAAGTAAACTAAAATTATCCAACCTCGCCATTATGAGGTCCGATTCCCACCTAACCCGTCGTAACTAGCGGTCAGCTAATGCCTCGTCAAAATGCAACCACCCAGAGTAGCAATGGTACGTAGGTAATGATAACCCACCGAGTTCCATCTTTATTCCGCCTTATCAATTCTTCCACCCATTTTCACAATTCCTCTCCATTGCCACTACTGACCATCGCAGTATCTATCATGGTTCTCCGTGGGTTAACCAACTTATCCGTCCATGATTGCACTGAAAAATTAAAGCGAATTGTTTTGGCAGGGCGCCTGTTTGCAGTCTGGGCCAGCACTAAAAGCTATGCGACTGATGGAGTCAGCGACTGTTAAATGGCCAATATGGTCAGTGTTGTGAATAGAATTGCACATGCGAACGCTTTAACCTTCGTAACTGCATCTGCAAATGCCAGGTAAAAAAGGCGTCTTAGCCACATTTGTTAGTGTTAAGTCCAACTCACTCAGCACCCATGGAGAATCAGCATAAACATATCAAAAAACATCAATTTGAGGAGCTTATTATGTTGCTGAGGTGAGGATGGAGTGGATGGCCTGAGCCAGCTATCATTCCAGGCGCATATCAATTGAGGTCACGCCAACGAATGACTCATGCTGAACAATCAGAGGCTCGTCGGCACAAAGCGCCTTACCTTGTCACTTCATTCCGAAGTGAGGTTGACTAAGGACGTTAAGCCTGGCTCTCCTCAAAGCACGCCTTTTATAAATCTGTAACGGATTCTTTTTTTTCCAAACTATAGAAATAGAGACGAGAGTATGGATGGGAAATACCAGAACACCGAGATCCATGGCGGTGAGATGTCAGACGCCGGGGACGACGCATCTCACATGACTTCAATCGGCTATTCTCCAATAGAGTTGGACCAACTTAGCCTAAACTTGGATGAGGTGAGCCATTAACAACTGCAGATTCATAACTTCCTTGTTAGACTTCAGCAGTAGTTCGTGAGGTACTCCATGTCAAGAGGAGACGTTTTTTTGTCGATTTTCCATCTATACACATAATTGCGATGAGGCGTTTACACATCAAATGGAAAAGCTATCTTTAAACCAGCCACGCTTTCTATAGTATTCTATCAGTCATGAACTGGTTTACTGGCTTTTTAATCTTTCACAGTTGCTTCTTGTGTTAAACCACTTACACGTTTGCTTTGGCAATTGCCCATCCCAAAATCAGGTGGTTCACGGTGATTAAAAATAGTTCAGAGATCACTCACAATAGCGTTCTTTAAGAGCAGGAGCGAAGTGTTCTACTAAATCGGGAGGAGTAAATTTTCACAAACCAAGCACTTAATGCAATGCCAAACCAATCATCTTTATCACATAAGCGCGATTTTGGTATCAGCAAATGCAAGAGTCGGCGTCTTTCCAAAATCTTTGCCTTTCGCCAGTGATCGGGGAGAATTCAAGAGATGGAATGATTACATACCATTTGTTGGTAGCATGAAGAAAAACGGATCTTGCTGACTTAATTGGAATCCTTCTTTTGGATAGAATGAAAAGTAAAAACATCCTGCGTCCTGCTATCCACTAATTTCCGTAGGTCTTGCCTTCGAAACCCAAAATGAGGCGTTGTTTAGGAGCCGTCACTCAACTGCAAATGAGTGCAGTCGACCTGATTGACATTTTATGGCACGCACATACACTTTGAGGCTGGATGAGACATTAACGAGTTGCATTTTAACTGCCTCTTTTTGCGATCGAATTCAAACTGTGACTTATTTAAACATCTTGTGAAATCTTCGTTTTACAGAGCAAAGGAGATAGCCGCGTTTGCTTTTATGTCACTTTCTTAAATTCATGCCATTTATCATTGTCACTCAGAGGTGCTGATAACAAGTTACTAACCTCTTGGTAAAGATTCTCTCAATGGATGCAGAAGATGCTGGAAATAGCAATAAGGATCACTTGTCCGAGCCTGATACATCTACTTCAAAGCACAACGGTGACAAACTTTGCTGTTTTGGGGCAACAACATCAACAGTTCAGCACACTGATGCCGATCCCACTCAAGTATCAGGTTAGAGTGTACCTTGTTTACTGTCTTTCCTGAAAATGCCCTTCTATCCCCTTTGGGCTTTTATGCAAATTTGAGGGGAACAAATGCATATTTACTTGAGCAAGCAAATGTCATACTCATGGATCTAGAATAGATAAAAGTCCAATGGTGACAGTGCTAAAAGTGATGGTTTAACCCTGTAGACTGTCCAAACGGTGAACAACCTTGCAATGACAGTCGGTTAAAAGTTGACTAACGATACCAGCAACGGCAAAATGCACAATTACTTTGGGATTTTCACCTGCACGAAGATTTGCACATCCAAAGCGAAGTCCAAAGTTGTTGGTCTCTAATGTCATTTGCAATCTTTAGTTGTACCTATTAGGAATACGCTATTATTGTGCTACATATTAGCTTCCCTTTTTGCGTCACTTTTATTGCCTTTGTTATGTGTAATTCTTCGATTACATCAATCTTTTCATCAACTTCCAGCTAATCACGAAATACAGGTCTTAGCTTCAATTTCCACAGCATTACCAATGATAAAGCATTCGCATTTGCCCTTCTTTCATCCATCGACCTTGACCAAATCAGCTAATAAGCCCACCGAAGGTAGTTCCAGTATCCACTGGAATACTCCTGAAGGATCGCTGATGCCTTCCAGATTGAGCTCCGGCTCAAGGGAAGGTAAAAACTAGTTAAGAATGGCATCATTTTAACTTGAAGAGGTAAATCAGTCGCCTACTGCTTAACAAAGGTAAAAATTTGGGCAATTATTATTTTACGCCTCACAGGTACATCGAGTATAGAGATGACAAACGGATCGGCATCTTTCGCATCCCAGTCCGATGTCACAACGGCGACGCATTTTGATCCGTTTTATATTTTACCTACTGCTCAAAACCTTATGGAGTCCATTTTGCAGCCGCCAGACTCATTCACCACCGAAGTCTTTCAGGATTGGATTCTACTGATGACGCTTGATGGGATGAACTTCATTAAGGACATTCCCGAAAATCCCGCCTCATTCATGCAGCTGTCACATGCACATCGGAACCTCTGTCTTGGATGGTTCGCCTTCTTCTGCGACTACCTACCGCACACGATGGATTTGCACCCAAGTGTTAAAACGTGCATCCTCTTATCGAGGGAGAATCATAACTCCCTTACAGAACTTTGCCAAAGATTGCAGCAATGCCTTCAAGAGATATTTGACATGGACCCTCACCACATAACAATCTACCATGTTTGGTGTCAGTTCTACATTTCGCTATGACGTTCGTTTGTAATAGAGGCATTGAAATTCGGTGTCCTTCTAAAACCCTTGCACTTACAAAACAGGGATAATTATGGGTGGGCCATCTCAACGCTGAAGGAGTTGTAAGCCGCAGTCCTATGTGTAGAGCTGTTTCCCTACAAAAATGCGATAACACCTGCCGAGACTGGTAGAAGCTCTTCAATGTTTCTCTTGGATATAGGAGCATGATGCGGTCTCCTAAGTGAAGAAAGCAGAACTTGTCGAGTGTCATTGCAGTGAAAATGCCGTATTTTGACCTGTTGCTCGTGGTCGCCTACTTTTCCTCATTTTGTGACTTCAAAATACTCTTGTATTCGTCGACATTGCAATCTTGACCAGATATTCTAAGTACAACAGTGCATGCAGTAGATTCGTTTCTTTTACCATTAGAGGAGGAAGAACTAGAAAACGTAGAGTCGACGCGGTCCGGCACGTCTCTGCATGAAGTTCACTACTGAAAGATGCAAGTAGACACAGTGACAAAGTCCCCGTGAGATCAGACGTAGAACATGAATTGAGAAGTTCAGTGTCATATTCATAGATACGAACCTGTGACGATAACACTTGCTATAAACCGAGTCACTAGTGGCACACGGACTGGCCACTGTTTTGCTCTCCTTCTAGACTGTTAAAAGCTCTTTTAGTGTTTCTGTTTGATATAGGAGCTTGACTGACGTTGGTAATTTCGATTAGATTTCCTGAGTACATCAGTACATGCAATAAATTCGTCTCTGCTATTGTTTCAGGAAAGAAGACTAAAGAACACAGTGTAAAGATTTAGCGGGTTTCAGCACGTCTCACTGCATGAAATATGCTACTAAACGAACGCAAGTAGACATAGTAAGAAAACCTCTGCGAGACCAGTCGCAGAAAATGGCTACCTGGGAAATGAAAGGTGACATTTGTAGATGTGAATCTGTGAAGCTAACAAGTGCCTTTAACTAAATCCCCATCGGCATACAGATTTGTGACCGCTTTGCTCGAAACTAGTAAGCTAATTTAGGTAAACGCTGATACTGGTTTTGACACTGGCAATCAGATGATAACTTAATGTATGTGACCAAAATGGCATCTTAACGTTAAAAGTAAAAAGGAAAAAAGCATGTTCTTATTAACTGGAAACTCCAAACAATGCAATCGACTTTTTGGGGGACAATGTTTTTGTAGAATATGTGTCGAGCCAGCATTCTCACTGAGCATAGATTGGAATTGCTTGATCAGGGTTTCATGTAGCCATCCGAGTTTTCCCTGAAGTCGGAAGAAGTCACGATACTAAGATCGAAAAGGTATTTCTGAAGTAGCGACAGGCTGTAAAGCTTGGATCCGGTCCAAAACCCGCATGGGAAGCTCAATGCTGGAGTATTCAGTGTTTGCGCTCCCTAAAAGCCAAATTAAAAAATTAATGAATTCAAGCCTCATCACTTTGACGGAAAGCAGTTAGGTGGGGAAAGGCACACCCACCCGAACAAACGCTTTTACTTCATAAATGAAAAAGCAACTAATCCCATCACTATACATTAGTGAGCTTGATTCTCTTGAGGTGCCGTCTACTGCTGAAGATGTAAAATGGTCATCAAAGGAGCCCAGATTTTGATTGAATATCCATGGATGACCCGAGTGGTAAGTGGGGGATATGTTTTACTGGATTAGTGCTATCAAATTAATGGGATGTTGAAGGGAGTCAGGGTTCCTTCCGCCCTCTGAAGCCAATGACCTCCACCTAAAACGAGATTGGCGTGTGTTGACTGCTTCTAATTCGATTTGCAAACTCAAACAAGCTTCTATAGCATATCTACCTACCTTAGGGCAATCGCATTCAGTTATCTTTGGAGTGAACACAGTGGGAAATGCTGAAATGCTGGGACAGAGAATTTGAACCAGGCAACGCGTCACGGAGATGACATTAAAGGCAGAGTTGCTTCGATTCTGAATTAGACTGTTTGCAAGGAAAAAACAGAACTGCTGAGGAATTTAAGCATTTTTTAGTTATAAATTAGCACCAGATTTCTGTGCATATCATTTGGAACAAATAAAAAATGCGATGAAATGGGGAGTTTTTAAAAGTCTTCTTTTTATAATTTACACGGAGACGAAGCCACAGCATGGTGAGTTGGAACGTTCATGTTTTTCTAGGAAACTTCAGCAGTCTTCCAGAGTGGGATGCAAAAGTGACACTCTTGTTGAGAGATGACGCGGGGATCCCTTGCTATAGGCCGATACAATGTACACACTTGCGCCAGCTTTTAAACAGGGCTTCTACAAAGTTGAAAGATGCACTGAAGCACTCAATGCAGCTGTGAGAGGGCTCGTTACAGCTTCTAAGGTGACCGACTCATTCCAGTTAGGCGCATATTGCCTCAAGCTAATGAGACGAACTAGGAATGGTCTGATGAAGATTAACCAGCCACAGCCTATCCGAAATGCGAAATTGGTAGAAAACACATGCTACTGAGACTCAAACAAAGAACCTTTCTGATTCGCTTCACGTAGAAATCTGTGTGAGCGCGTCGATAACCAGTTCGCGGCAATGGTCCGTTACGAGAGATCGCTTACAATTAGGGGGTAAGTTTAGGGGATGGAAAGCAATAGATGCCCTAGAAATCGAAACTGAAGCCCATTTTTCGTAGTACTTGAAGCACAAATTTGAAAAGGAGGTTTTATACGATGGGAAACCTTTGATTTCGACGAACAATTATGAAAAGTGAATCACAACTATGCTATGCTGTACATTCCCTCTGACAAACAACGGCTCGCAAATCATAAATCCCTAATAGGGGCCTGGAAGGAGCAAAATGTACTTTCACCTCCATCTCACAATGACTTCCAAGTAGCCCAGTCCGCAGGAGATCAGGTTATTATCCGGCGGTAAGAGAAAACGAATCAAGCGATAAAAGAGTAGAGATGAAGAAGGTGAGGCACCACCCTTCTTCCCTCTTGCCCCATCTTGTACCAATTTTACTTGACCTCGTTATTTTCTATGGACTGAATATGTTCAGACAGCGATTGTTTAACCTTCAGCCGGTGCTTGTGACGGCCATACAAAGAAAAGTTTAGTACCCCAAAGGTAATGCCTGATTTATGTGAGTTTGCCCGTCGAAAGTTGCAACGCGAAACCGCTTCTCATCACAAGTCATTCCGATAGTCAGCATACAGTCTCAAATGCATCACGCGACTTCAAGACAAGAGTAAAAAAGGAAGAGAAAGAACTGTATTAAAATGTTGATGGTGGAAATTTCTAGCGAAACTACCTATTAAACTGCATTTGCAGCTGAAATAAATAGAGTTGGACCGTATGAACATCATGCTGTCCTTACAAACTCTTATTTGCCTTATGCATGTTCTGACTATTTTCAAAAGACCAACTTGAACATATTACTTACGGGTTCGAGTATCACTGAACCGTACCAATTGCAATGTGTCACTCAACCCTAAATTTGATGTGTGATAGTCAAGCACTCATGCTAGCGCTTGTGCATGCGGATATTCACTGCAAACTCTCCTACGTCTTACTTGAAGGCCATTTATTCCTTCCGTTTGCTGTGGTGGTTAGTGAGTTAAAGTGTCGAAGTGTGTAGTGCTAATCGTCTGCAGGTAACACGGTGCTGTCATAATAAAGCTGCGAGAAGTTCTTCAAGGCAGTGGCCCAGGCAATACCTTGTTGCTGCGACAATACCGATGAGTAACGTGACACCTCCTAGGTTTTTAATTGGTTGCCCACCCCTAACCGGCGCCAGTTACACCAGTGGAGGCACTCATAAAATGGGTGAGATCATTGTCACTGCACCACATCTACTTTTGGGTTGTAGTGACAATTACGCTTTTAGAGTACATGACCAGTAGGTCACTTATTCCTTGTCCAAACCGTATTTCAGTCACTTCAGTATTCTCGATTCGGCGTATTCTCGGAATGGATGACGGGCATAAGACAGCTCCTCTTGATGCTTCGATCTCCACACCATCCAGCCTTGGAGGTTGGTATGTAGTTTGTAATTTTTTACCCTTGTTTGGATCCGATTAACTTTTTGACACAAGTTTCTTGTCTCCCAATTACCTTATTTAAATATAAAAGTGCTTTGTACTGATTCCCTCTTTTACTACTTTCTTTACTTTTTTAACTACTCATCTACTGGTTAGCTCAGCCTACATAAGCGTGAATTGTGTGCTAAGCGGCATGACTCACTTATGGATACAAAGGTTCGGAATGACCGAACGGCCTTAAACATGAAAGGGTTTTGGTTCTCCAACTCTCAAACCAAGTCTTATAACATGGGTTAATTGTATTCCAGGTGCTTCACTGATGACATTTAGATTGTAACAACACGTGGCCAATCAGCGCAACCCCCCTTTCAAACCCACGTATTCTCACCACCTATCTTTTCCTCTTATCTCATTACCAAATGCGGGCACTAGCATCTAATATTTGTGAAGACAGAGGGTATGTCCTAGCCATTCCTGAGTCTATCAATTTGCTATCTCTCGAACAACATCATTACCAGCCATTTTGACCACCCCGATTGATTATTAGGGCTGATTGAGAGGCCACATGGGCTAAATAGATGGGATTTTAAGGGTACCAACATGTTCAGATAGCCCTCTTCTCCTCCCCATGTCAATGTTCATCAATGTTTGCAACAAACCCATCCTCTTCCCCCTAGCTTTGACTTTCTCTTGTTGTCCTTACTATTGCCCATAGATCGCCCAACAATTACATTGGTGGAAGGATTTAGGCGTTTTTACCATCCCGCTAAGTGTGATTCGCATCTCTGGGTCCCAAGAAAGAAGTGAAAAATCTGACCACAAAAGCACTGCAGCACTAGACACAGGCAAAATTGAGTGTTATAACATTATCGTTTTTGTGCAAAACATAGGGGAGAGAGAACAGGGACATCACAGTAGACGCAACTACTTATGGTTTTATTACTTCTTCCGATTTCGAATTCTCACATGCTCGGCACAGAAACGAGAGTGCAACGGATCCCCTAAGCGCAATTATTTGTATACCAAGAAGCTGATCAACGGAATCAGGTAAAGTCCTTCCAAACGCCAAATCGCCTTCACTCAAATCTGTCCCCCCATCCCTTTTCCCCGACCCCTTCTCATCTCATGCGAATCCTCAGGATCTAAAAATGGCAGTAGTGACGCATTTCCAAAACCATAATAAAACGTCGGATTCTATTCACCAAATTTCAAATCTCTGAGCGCCAAGAACTCGCCCACAGCATCGGCCTGACTTCTGCGCAAGTAGGATCACTGGTTAGCATATTTGATGTTCCAATTCAATGCTTTTTGTGAAATTCACAGTCTTGTTAGTGTACTTATGTTTTTTACTCCTAGGTAAAGATTTGGTTCCAAAAAACAACCGCTACAAAATGAAGAAATCTGTTCATGATGATGCTGCCAACGCTTTTGTCCGCACCGTGCCAACCAAATTTGCTCATTTACAATAAAATATCCCAGCGATTTGGTGCAGCGGCAACACCAACGGTTTAGAGGCTACGCCGAGGCCGGAGGGTGAACTAGCGTTTTAACACGTACTACCAATTGGACAAACAAAGACACCATAGCATTAAGCGTGTATTATGATACAACTGCGAACCTCATCAATGTCTATGTCAGTAACGCAAGCCTGGGTGGGGGAAGAAGGGAAAACTTTAGTGGTTCTGCTTCGGGACAGAATGCCCACAAATAAAGAAGCGGGTGTTAAAGGCATGTCAGCATAGAATGGGGCTGTAAAATATACCAGTTTTGGTGGCGAAAATGTACAGTATCTAACAAAAATAAAGTTACGAGTGACTTTTTTCTGTCCGAATTTTAATTTGAAATTGACGGTGTTTTTGCCATAGATTTTGCTCAGTTGTCAAATCAAACCACTGCATAGAGTTGCTCAGTGGTCTAGCAATGCGAATATTTGTTCAACAAGCTCTAGTATGAGGGGTCTTGGAGGTGGACATTCTTGTTTTCAATTGAATCATTTAAGTGACTTTAAGGGGTAAAAGGAAAGAAGCATTGAGCATATTTGTAAGGTCACCAAGCAAGCAGAAAGGTGTGAGAGAACAGGAAATATTTATTTGGAAATTAACAATCGCATTAATGCTGAGGACGAGGAATAAAACTACTTCATCAACACCTTTTTAGGTATCAGGGCGGTGCACATCGAAGCTCACTTCTGTCTTGCTACTTAAAACCTTATTTTTAAAACCCGACCAATTGGCCAACTCTAGCTCGGTATTCATATTAACCGTGACAAACACTTTAGCGCTGAACGACCGCCTTCTGACTTATTTAATCTCCCAAACACGCATTTCATATGGATAATCGTACGGTTTACCCCAACTCACCTTCTCCTTTGCCTGATTTTGGAACGTCTACTGTGTCCCAAAAAAGCATATCTACAGGTATTCAAGAGCAAATGCGAAATGTGCCCCTCTTAATCTCTAGACTAGAGCGTGGCAAAACAAAAAAGGACGATAATTTCCTTAATTCCAACTTAGTTACTATCTTCACATGGAATGCTCCGAAAATTAGATTCGACCTTTTCGAAGTATAAAATGTCTATCCAACCGGGCATTTTGGAATTCTGCTTTTAACGTAATGACAACTTGGGGCTCAGTTTGAGCGATCCATATTCCCCTCCAATGTGGTCCTTAACGTGAAGTCCTAAAATCGACGGTAGTGTTGTGGGCGCTTTGAGGAGAACACTTAAGCCATTTTACTGCTCACTTCGGAAATGTGAGCCTGGGCTGAGGTCATCAGATCTGAGTTTGGTTTTGCCAGTGCTGTTGAGCCTCTCCTTTTGAATGCCAATGGCTTACTGCCTTAATTTATTTAGTAGCTATGGGGTTTCGTTGGTGTTTTTTTCCTCCCCTCACCTATGTGATCGCCATATTTTGAGGTTTCTTTGAATTCGTCAAGCATAGCTCAGCAGTTACCACAAGCGGCATCGAAAATGGAGAGAAGATATTGTGATTTACTGTCAACTTTGGTCGTATTTGGGTACACAATCTAAGGGATGATATGGGAAGAGTAGGTTAAATGTAGATTTCAAGCCAAGCTAATTTCACTTGAAATTTCCGTGAAGTTGCTGAGGAAACTTGAGCACTTAAGTAAAGGAAACTTCTGATGCTCGTGTAGGAGCAACTATCCTTTAATTAGGCCGGATGGTACGATTCCATGATCTCACCTTGTTGAGGCGGTTAAGGTCATCAAACTGGTTTTAAACTGTAACTTTGCTTTAAATTTTTTTAACGAAATATGCTGCCCAATCCCAAATTTACGATTAAGTTGATTCAAATTCACTTCTTCAACTTAAATTTTGCATGATAAGGTGGGACCGAGACCAAGAGGCTGCTAATGCAACTCGCACCTTGGCAGTAACACTAGATTAACAGTGCTTTGAAGCCAAGACCAACTTCTAGAAATCTATTCTTGATGCATCTATTCCGGCTGCGATTTCTTCTGCTTGACGTTAATTTAACTCGAGGTACACTGGAATCCATTAACGTTTCCTCCGCAGAAAACCTGCTTTGGATAATTTAGCAGTGATTATTTCCAATAGCATACTAAGGAATTGTTATTCCTCGGAACACCTATTTGAAGAGTATTTGAATGAACTGGTGAGAACATTAAAAATAAATTGGTAAACGGGTCCATATGTTAATAGGAGAAAAGAAGACATTTAGTTAAGGAAAATCAGACAAGCATATTATCGCTCCTTCGTGATGTCTTAGATACGCAGGAATACACAACCAGAAGACTAGGACTTAGGTTTTAAATGGTGACTCCTTGCGTGCATGCATTAACTGAAACACCCTTATTTCCAGGTCGCGATTTGAGCGTATAACCTGATATGCTCCTAGTGATGCGGAAGTAGCAATAAATAATGTCCCTGAGTACGTACTGGGATGGTAGCAAGAGATGAGACAGCCTTATAACATTGTATGGGGGTATTTAAGGCTACCATATATCGGGCAGAAAACAATTTGACACCAAACGCAGTCAGAACAACGTCTACCGAGAAGAGGAACTAGTACAGCTATGCAAGTCGGTTCTGCCACCTGAAGTACTCCGCAATTTTTATCATTCGTGAAACACAGGTGCATTCCGAGTGACGAGTCAGCTTACTAACAATCCACCTCGTCTGCAACACGTAAATCCGAACCAAGTCAACCACCAGTCATCAGAACACAATCAGGTGCGAAAGTGAAGTTTGCGTTTTATTAAAGGAAAAGGCAGTCGGTTATGTCATAAGCAGAGACCACTCATAAGGACAGCGCAGATGAAGATGATCACAGAGGAGGAAGGAAGGGTTGCGCAATACTTGTTTTAAATTCACTTTTTTGAGCCAGAAGTGTTTCAGGAAATCATAATTTCGAGTCTGATTAAAAGTTAGCTGCCTCCCAGGAAGAGTAGAATCTAGCACTAAGTACAGAAGTGGAAAAGTAGGTACTCGCGAAGTTAAAACGAGGGATTCAAACAGATAAGCAAGGCATAATTTACGAAGAATTTAGAGATCTCTTCATTGAGGACGGAGCTGAGCAGCTCAGCTGCATAAAAAATGGACAGCATTTTGAAATTCGAAAGGTCTTGTTGCTTAAAGTGTAATACCAATGCTGAGATTTGTTCTGTAAGTTGATTGTATGCTATTGCGACAGGACCCAGCATGAATAGATTTGCAGCTAAAAGTTACTTCGCATCCAAGGGCCACATATATACAATGCTTTGCTTAATTTCATTAATTAGCCTTTTTTGCATTGGGAAAGTTTTTCCTTACAATCCACCCAAATAAAATGACATCAAAAACTTGCACAGGTTGTCGTTGGTTCACAAACACAAAAAAACACTAGTACATAAAAATACACTAGTAAATAAGATGAAGAAAACTTTAAAAATGCTGGTCTTAAGTTCACCACCCATTTTGAGTGTACGCACAAACTGCATTCATGGGTAATTTCAGTTTAAAAGGACTATTTCATTCCACTTCACTATTTGGAAGGTTCACTCCTCCCCATCGTCAATAGCAGAAAAGTAAATAAGCTTCAATGCATCCACCGGCCGATCAAATCACTTTTTCTAACTGCTTCTAGTCTTTCAGTCTTGCTAGCACCCATCATTCCCCCTACAGATGCCGTGCAGCACTTGGAAGGAGAATGTTCCATTGGTCTGGAAGTATCCAAAGCAAAGTCCGTTCGTGAAGCAAATATTAGGCGATGTCTGCATAAAATAGGATGCAGAGCAAGTGAAAAGCAGAACTGGGTAAAATATGACTAAAGCCTAAGTCTCTGCAATTGATTCACACAATAAGAAGCACTATAAACTGCAATAAATTATAAGCCACCTAGCACTGACTTTTCTAAGTTGTAAATTGCTTTACATATGTTGGAACTTAAAACTATAATATTGCAAGTTTTGATAACCAACATGAAAAGAAATCAAGTTTTACTTGGATGGCATGCGTGGAGAAACCCGTTGCCAGATATGCGAAAGAACGAAAAGTTGACGTAGTTCCCATCAAGATATTCAAACCTGATGTGCTACATAGGTTTCAACATATGGCTGAGGGTTCTTGGGGGGAGAAATGCTGTCAGAGTCTCATCTACCGTTCAATCATTGATCTACAACTTGCCTACTATTGGCTGTTAAGTTATTTCGAAGGATATGATAAGACCTACCAGTAATGGAAAATTGTTTGCTGTTACCGCATTGATGACGTGGTTAAGCTCACAGAGGCTAAACAGTTTGCTTTTATTTACTGTATCGCTCAAGTCGGTGCCTCCAGCATTACGAAAAACCGCAATCAGATCGCATACCTCAGGCTTAACTGCTGATCAGCCATTCACTTTCACTCCTCTTTGCCCTACGCTTAGGTCGGTCTCTTTGCAGTCCATTGTGAGGTTATTTGCAAAACATCCTATTAAAAATGTAAAGCCTCTCATTTACACTGTTTTGCATTATCTTCACATCATGTCCTCTGCTGTGTCACATTCATAAAGCATCAATCACCAGCTTCGTTCCTTCAGAAAATAGCCTGTCGGCCACTCTATACAACTATTTGAATTTCTTGACAATTTACACGAGTTTTTATGCTCAACTTACAAACCTAGATTTGGAAATGCACGAAAATCTTTATTATCAACCCATAGAGAAACAGCAGATATATTGAAGCCTCTAGGTTTGCTTTTTTCGCTTATGGTGGAGTGACAAAGTCTACCGGGCAGAGTTGAGGTCATCCATTTATTTGAGCAGCTGATGGGTTGGCAACCAATCACGCAGGATGCATGATTTTTTACTGTATGTCACCATCTGGCTGCCCTGTAGCTGTAATTTATGGTGCCTCAAATGGAAATGAGCAGGTGTGCTTGCAGTGGTGATGCCAGGAATAGTGTGAAAAGGCATCAGTTGAACTTAAAGATCCTCCTCTATTGGATGGTGTGAAATTCGAACAGGTCAGCTACGTGGGCCCTTTGCTACAAAAAGCAGCTACCGACTGGCGAACGCGGCCTAATTATTGTCTGGCTGGCTTACCTGACAGTTGATTTGGCACCATTAATTTGATTGCTGCCCCAAAATTTACTGGCACTGTAATGATTTTCTGTGTGTATGATAATGGCTGACCCGACCAAATTTTAGTCGAATGCATGTGGGCAAGGTTGAGGCCTCACAGACTGTATTCCTGCTAAGAGGCATGGCATCCAGCCATTGGAATTAGTCTCTTAACCTTCCAGATTTTGGACAACATAAGTATCCAGGATTAGGTTAATTAACCGACTAGGTTATCAGCTATGCAATGTGTCCAGGAAGATTCTTTCAAAAATAAGATCGTGAACGACATTTAAACATCGAGCAACGTAATGTGGTTGCTAAACAATTCATTTACAGTAAGAAGCAGCCCCTTAAATCATACTGATCTCTAAGCAAACGGAAAACATTACACATGATAATTAACAAGGATAAATTTAAGAAAATCGTCTTCCTCCGCTTGGAATTGTTTGCTATTTAGCTAACCTCCTGCAAGAAATGACTTTTGCATTTCAAAATTCGTCACTCTAACAAAAATGATAAAAGCTGCCATACAATCTTTAGGCAAGTAGTATTTCACTCCCAGGGGATTGCGCCTGATATGCATTAACAGACTGGTAGACACTCTAGGAACAAATCCTTTGTCTGTGGATGGAATGCATCGCATGTATGGTACTGGTCTTGGCTGCTATTGTATTTGATTCTGTCGGTATTTGTAGAACACCTGTGTAAGGCGTGTGGTTCCATAATGCTCTCTGTCTTGGTGTTACACCGATAGAGGGACTGATTGAAGTTAAAAGGCATTTAAGCAGCTTGTGCTTGAACACAGAGATATTTATAGTATTGATCACGATGTTGGTGGACCACAGCAAACTTCGACAGTTTGAGCACATACGACCACGAGGCGAATAAAAAAGGACAAGAAGGCACAGGTGTGTGGCTGCCTTCTAATTAGTCGATGCGGATGCGTCCAGTCGGACGGGATGTCAGACAGTGATTCGCTGAGAAATCTGTTGTGAGTCGAAAAGTAAACTCTCGGCATAATTCCTGCAACCCAAAAATTAAATTGCTTCGTTATTTTAACCCACCTACTTTGTGTGACTGACTGTTTATCTCCAGTCCCTCCCAAAATGAAAACCTTTATGCGTTGGTTTTAAGACCAGCGTAGTTCTGATTATTTTGGATCTGCTCAAAATTTTTCCTTTGTTTACGTTGGATGGGACAAGTGGGTTCAGATAGAGTTTAGCATTTTACGTAAGAGCTACCAACAGTCACTGCAATAACTCTGTCAATCGTCACCGACAGCAAAGCATAGCTTGAGTATTATCGAGAGGGTGTTGGTGTGGACGACAGGTCCAATGACTGAAGCACCTTTGCTAGCGCTCATTTCTAGTATGATTCGCGGCATACTTGAGTGTTTGAATCCACAACGGTAGTTTTCAACAAATTAGGGTGACCGATTTTCCAGTCTGCCACTGCGAGCGTGCCACGAAATTTCGCAGTTCTGTCAATCCCTACTTCTCAAAGTACAGCGCATTTCTAATCAAAGGCTAAACAACATATGCATTGCTCATATTGTTTAAACGCACTCTAAAGGTGATATGCGGGAGGACGATTTTAATATGTTTGTGGATGCCCGCGGTTCCACTCCATCATAAACACCCCTTATCGTTCATTTCTACTCCATCCATAATAAAGATGTCTAGGAATACCTAGTCCTCTAATAGCGGGTGTGGAAGAGGGGGAGAAGAAAAAGGACCATTTCGTAGTTTGCATAGGAATGATGAAAGCCTTCTGGGTACTGATTAAATGCATACAATGAACGATTGCTGGATGTTTTTCTCTACTCCAAGTGAGATTGACATTCCTGTAAGATGTTGCCAATGAAGAGAGTGCTATAATTTTGACTCAGATCAGATCGATGATGCATAATTTCAAATTTGTTGCCGTTGCTAGAAAGCTAAATAAGGATACGTTGGAACTAGAATTCCAGTGATGTCCAGTGTGCTACATACTGACCCCTGGAAACGTTCTCCTCGTCAAGGTCTAGCAATTAGCAGATCTTTGCAAAGAAGGGGGCAGTATCGGCGGATTTTTAAAGCAATAAATATTGATAGTGTAATAAAACTCTAACTATTAGAGTTCCCTACTTCTCTGCTAAATCAGAATCTTCACTAACCTCATCTTCTGATGCCATTACATTGACATATTCGTTAATCTCCAACTCCTCTTCCTCTTCACTGGATAGGCAGCCGCTAACACGAGACCACTCGATCCATGCGAGGTTGGGTGTGAAGCGGAGTCCGTTGATCGGGAGACCGGCGAGCAGATGCACCGAATTTCTAGCCAGCTGGGCAAGATCTTCAGATTTTCCAGAGGAATGGTACGATGGGTCAAAAATGGGGTTACCAGTGAGGTAGGGAAGGGCCTTAACCGAATCTGTTAGACTGTAACAGCTGTCAAAGAGATTAGCGAAAAGGACATACGCCATCAAATGTAGGCAAATACAACCTTCTTTACAGCTTGAAATGGTATTTGTGACTGCTTCTAAATCCTACACCTTCATCTTAGAATCATAATTTTCAATTCTGAACAGTGGAATTCTTTGGGTTCCCCATTATAGTTTGTAGATCCCATTTGCGGTTTGTTAGTTTCATTTCACCTAAGATGTTAGTAATAACACTCAGCCGTAGGCCAGTGTAATTTTTTAGCCAAAATGACTTCCCCTACCCCCGCCAATCGCTGGGAATGCTTTGACACACCGAACTATTTGATGGGTCGATGCTGGGATAAAATAAGGGCGTGTTGAAGGATACATTCAAACAAGTCATAGGATATGTAGTGCAACTTTCGATCGAAAATTGAGTATTCGAAGCATGATATTAAGAGCGCCGTTTTTGGGAAATCCTTACAAATGCAAGGAAAACTTCAAGGCCTAGTTTGGTTTAACTACTGCAAGCATTCTGGACAGTTAATCGGAATTTAAACATTCCAACCGAAGTACTCAAGCACTGTCAAAAATTACTTAATTATTAGCAAAGTTGCCCGCTCTAACGTCCGATTCGTACATAAATTACAGATGGAGAAATGTGTTGAAAAATGAATCGACAAGTGCAAATTCTAGGCACCATTTCTAAATCAGTAGGCAAACACAAATATTATACTAAATGTCGAGGACATTTATGATAGACAGGGATTCTGCATGCGCGTTGTATCCGGCTTCGGGTAGCAATGAAACCTTCACCGTCATCCCATCGACTCCGATGATAGATGCCTGGCCGTCCGTCGAAGTATCGATTGTCCTATAGAGTTACTGCAAGTCCGTCACATATGTTCGCTGAGCCGCTGAAGAAGCCATCTGAATGTTAGACGATTAGCGAGACCAATGGAATGAGGCGTTTGGATTCGGCTGAGTTTGCTCCAAGTTATGCATTACAATGCTAACTTAATGTAAGCTTAAACATAGGCCATATAGGTATCACCAATAGTGTAAGGGAGGATTGCTCTATAAACTTTACCTGATACAAGAGTCTTGAACGTTAGATGTAGGAGTGACATAACTCAAAAAGTGAGCTGTGCGCGAGTGATTTAAACAGCCAGTCCATGCACATGACTCTGATGATATCGAAGAGACACGTATAGTTTAGCAAAATATTTTCGTAATCAATGCTTACAAAGAGGAAATCAAATGAATAAATTTTATCCCACCTATTGTAACGCGCTCCATAGAAAACAAGTCACACTTCAGATTACTGATCCACGCTTACCGTACTTACACCCACACACCAGGCTCCATCACTAAGCGCCTTCCGTAACAGGTTGAGAAAGCATTCCATGATTACCATTCTTTGTTACTGTGTGTGCAAGCAGCACGCACATCTGATTTGTAGACATAAGGCACATTTATAAGCTCAGCAGCTTGATAACCCCTATAGCTTTTGTAAGTGTGTTAATGTGACTTTTCACTTAACTGGACCTACAATTACCCACCACCTCACACAATTCCTCAGCAAGCTGTGATCGACGAAATTGAAGCATTTCTGTATTCCACATTCTAAGGAATGCTATGCAAAGCTCTAGTAACAATCAATGAATGGCTATCTGTACGGGATGAGATTTTGAGGTATTTTTTAATTCTTACGATAAAACTTGCATTAGAGGTTCGGAAAGTAAATGGCTTTGCACTAGACACTACATACTATGGTCAGTGTTAAAATAAATTTTGCCCAAAAAGTTGACAAAATCATCATAAGTATTCGTTTTAATACCTTTTGATTGTAACTTGTGTGACTGTAATGGATTTTTAAAGCATTCCTTTCTAAGAGAAACGAAAAAAAGTAAAGAACCATTTGTAAGAAATAAAAACATCGATAGGATATGCCCTGAACCTATTTTACAGTAAGATTCGAAGGCTAGGTCTTCGTCCTTTCCATGTTAAAAAATGAATAAAAAATACGACTTACAGCGGTCTTGTCGATTGATAGAGTAGAGCTGCAGATGTAGACAGCCACAAAGTGAGGGAGCGGCACGCCTTCCAGTGCATACATTCAAGCAGTAGTGTGATTTCAAGATCACAGCAGGCCAATCCGCGTCTTCAGTGACACTTTGCCCCGCCAGATTAAGTAACTCTTCTGTCAGTGTGATTCTATCCCTATGGCTGCTAACAAAGATGGGTTTCCTACCAATGGTTTACCATTCACATAAATGTCTGCAAAGCCATAACAATGGTTACTGTTGCAGGATTTTGGCCAACAGATCTGGCTGCCTGTTGAATATGTGTGGATAAATACTGCCTTAACTAACCAACGTCAAACGAGCATGGAAGGCCAAGATATCATTTGAGACTTTATGTTATTATTGGCTTCGTTGCAAATCAAAATTTTTAGAATGCATTTAGTTTAACAATAAATAAAGTACTTGTTTTAGGACTACCAATTTTGTAAGGGCGTTTGATTTGGTCAGCTGACAAATTGACGAAAACGTGTGACACTTGAAATTATAGCCGTATGTGGCCAATGTACACATGCCGTTAATAACATCGAGTTTAGCTCAATTTCTAGTAACATTTGTTGCCACCGCAACTCCTAGAACACATAACAGGCTCACTTTTCACTCATGCGAACGATACTACTGGCTTGTATTCCTCAAGCCAGAACAACGGATCGTTACACTTGGCTTAAAACTTAATTCTTTGCTGATGCTGCACTAAGATACGAAGGTGGAGAGTTCGAACTCATGCTTAAATGTGATCTTGGCATCAGCGCGCGTGTGAACATGCATCTAACCCATACAAACCTCAAGCACTCATTTAAGCACATTTATCCTACCGATTTTCTAAACAAAAACATCACACTTATCTAATCAATGTATCCACGCTAACGCAAAACTTAAGTGCTGTATATTTTCTACATCCGCAAACACAATGTATTGCACCTAAGTGGTTTCTTCGTAACGAAAATATGTCCACGTCTTAACATATGTGCTTATAATCAAGTTCTTAATTGGGACGGTGGATCCACTCCCAAGCAATCGTTTGTCAAATAAAGAGCTCGATCCACTCATCCATGCACACCAACATGAATCACTTCTTCAATCAAGAATTATTCAACTCATGCGTAGCCATGTTTTGATTTGATTTTCGTAATAGAATCTGGACGCATATTTTGGCTCAATCAAAACAGCTGTCCTGCATCACTCCAGCTACTGGGGAATACACTGCCCTCCGAGTGGTGTCGTATCAGGCAAGCCTTGCTCTATGCTTACATGCATGTGTCCTGCATGAGCCATGGCACATCAAACACTACCTTCTTGATTTACTTTGAGCTTGCCATGTTCTCCTGTCCCGGTTGTCAACTTTGGAATGCTCCACGCCTGTTAGAACCCAAAGCTGGAGTGCATGGTGTTGGCGATGTCTTTGACGTAGATAAAACTTAACATTCCCTATTCTCAAAAATTTGTCTCCTAATAGCCAATTTTTCAGCATTCTGTAGTGTCTTGATAACATGCTCTAGTTTAAATCACTGATTAGTAAGGGACCAAGATCTATCAAATGGAGCTTCATTCATGTCTGCTATTTCCTAGCTATCACACACAGCATGTCATATTTATACCTTCGATTTCCTAAAATAAGTGCTAAGAAAATCAGCAGACTTCAGTCTCCTCTTATAAGTACTGGTTTTCATAATAAAAATGCACTCGTGGAGCGTTTTAGCGACCTAATCCGCAGAGTTACGCACGCAATAACTACGGAGACGGCGACCACTATGCATCCCACATGACAATACAGACTATAAAACTCAGACCACGTATCACAGGCTTAACTTTGGATCGACCAGTCAGCAAAGCTATCCAAGTTCTAATGCAAGAACTCTCATTCCGATTGCCCCTACTGTGTGCCATAGTCGAGGAGTCTTCAAGCACCAAATTCACTCATTTAGAAAATAACCTAACCTCATATTGAATGCTGTCACCTTATGACACTTCACGCAAGCCATTATGCTCAACTTCCAAAAGAGTGTCCTTGGTCAAACATTTGTCCTCATCCAAATTCCACTCATCGTGTCGTGTTGGAAAGCGTATTGACACTACAGCAACACATCATAATCACATTGTGAAAGCAAACCGGGGAAAATGAGTAGGTAGAGTTAAGGGTACGGGCAATGCAGGTTAAAATTACTATTAATCTGCAGAGCAGCTAAAACAATAAGATTGCATCCTTCTGATCAAATTCTCCCGCTTAAACATTCCTTATGTTAGCTGATGAAGACATCCACCCTAAAGTCGCTATCATCCATTGCTAACCTGGTTAGATACATCTGCAAAATCCAGGAGGATAGTGAATGAAGCTGAGCATGATAAATGTCAAGCTGTACCTTTACTAGTGGTGACCCAGATTGTAACAACTATTCAGTAGGCTATTTGAGGACGGAACTGAGTCTAAGCTCACTAGCGACTTCATGAAAGGGTTCAGATAAGGATGAAAATACAATCTGCAAGCCTACTTTCAAAATATTCGAAGTATTTTCACTTTCCAAAGTCCAGGAAGGGATCGGGGAACATGACTGAGGGTCCTTCTTTGTTTCAATGTTCCTATCAGCCACTCAGCCACCACAGCAGTCTCAATGACGCCAATAACCACTTGGAAAACATGTTAACATATGCCTTTTTCCTGAGAGCGTCATCAGGACACATGTGGTCCCTACACGCCTCCCAACTCCTAATAAGTTAACCAACGGGTGGGAGGATGAGGCAGATTGTGATTTAACCTAAGCGCTCCCATTCCTAGTGTTTGAGGAACGCGTGGGGCTCTAAACAAGTGCATTAAACAGAAGCACTTGAAATGCAACAAGTCACAACAAATTGACCGCTCACGGAGGTCGCTTAGGGATCTTGAAGCACTGAGGTGCTCCGCCATGTCAGCAACCAGCGAGTCATGTTTTACGTTTAAGCAAGCTCAGTACTTCAACTTGTGGCAAAAGTGGGGTGTTTTAACAAGAAAGGAAGTAGGTGCTTGATAAGTGCATCTAAATGCGCTTCAAATACAGTGTTGGGTTTTCTTCATTTCGAGGTATTTGTTTTAACACAATTATGTTACTACATTAGGCGATGAGAATAACACATCGACTGTGGAGGTAGACTTTTCCGGAAAAGTCCGTGGTGCAAACGAGTGCATAAACATTAACATATTTGCTTGTGTATTGGAGCTTTGGCACTTTTGCAAGTAACTGCATCGTTATCTTAAAAAAGAGAAATAAACATCCTGCCTTTGAAAAGGGATTAATTGCGCAATAAACAAAGGAAGAGTTGATTGACGGTATTCAATGTTAAAGAAAATGAATGCTGTTATGTCTTATTTACGCACCGCAGACTAAACCACAAACTATCCAGTCACATGCTTTCATGCTCACTCCCAAAATTCATCGCTTCACTTCTTCTCATACAATTTTACATTCAGAAGTCTAAATTCAAAGAAATCGCCGTGCTTAACCTCCATTGCGATTATTATTCTTTTACACTCCTTGTCTGGTTACAAGGCGGGTAAGGTTCAAAAGGTTGCAACGCATTGCCCTTGTGGAAATATTAAATCTAGAACTAGATATACAAAACAGGAGGCATGAAAATGCAAAGGAGTGCTTTGCTATCGGCAAACAAATGGTTTGAAAAGTCAGTGTCATTTCTTCCCTTAAAGGCAGTCCAGATAACGGCAATAGCTACAGCAACTGAGGCGGAGGTATTAAGTTGCAGGCATGCATACAGAGATACATGTTGAGCGGACAACGGTGGCAGTACCTGCGTTTATGAGGATAAGCCGTACGTCCTACTGGTGGCGGCCAATCAGTGTCAGTGTGTTGATGCAGGTGAGTAGGGTGCATGGAGGGCGGTCTGGTAGTCGACTTAGACGTTAGCTCGACGGATGTGAGGTAATCGACATGGACAAAGAAGTAGATTCAAAGGTCTCAAGAGATGATTAACGACGTTATTCTGGGACTGTTGTGATGGTCAATATTTCTGCGGTTCATAACGTAGGCACAAAAATTGAAGACAGAATACTCCCCCCAATTTTCAAGATTAAATGTTAAACTGAGGATGCATCGTTGGTTGTTGCATTGTCATTCAGCGATTGTCTTGCTAAGTTGCCAAAGCAACTGTGAATCAAAATGATCTAAGCGTTCGAAACAGTTAATCTGTGGCAAATGATATGAGTCTTGGCTGGGATCAAACAACTACGAAGCCGATATTTTCAAGAGATTCTGACACTTGCCAAAACAGCAAGTGCTATACAAAAGGTCCCTTGATCACTTCGGTTTCCATGGAATGAACCACTTCATCTTCACATTGCTCATTAATGGTGATCATGATCAATTTCCACAATCGCAACGATTTGCCCCCAGAGCCTTCAAAAATGCTTCTTGAATCACATCGCTCACCTCGCAGCTGATATGTTGAGGGTCCACCCTAGCCAACACTATTGCAAGGTGTTAAACCTCACGTGCACCCGAAGGGGACTGAATACAACAATACCGTCAAAGCGGAGAGAATCTGTTAGGCCAAATCGCTCACAAGACAGCTGATTTATATGCAAATGTGGGTGGCCAAATGTGGTCAATAATCAGTTTAAATAAACAGCCAGATGTTCGTCTTCACATGCGACTAATCATTAGTGGTCGGCCAACTATTTCTCCTCTCATGGCCGCCCTAGGTCCAATTCCCAGCCGACCTTCACGCATAATGTTGCTGAAGCTGATGGTGATGCCAAATCATAGGCACTGGGCGAATGCTAACTCTGCTGGTTATGAGGGAATCAGCTACAGTGGGTTAGATGTCGACATATTAGCGTCCATTTCTGATATGAATACAAATGTAAATATTTTACGGCATCTATTCGTCCCATTTGGGCAGTGTGCCTAAAGGCATGCGCTTTAACGGGTTTCCGTGGAATTCCATCAATGCTCAAAACACACTGTTGCACCCGTGCAGGGGCTATTTACACTGCCCACCGCCTTAATAAACGTACTCTAGATCCGAATTTACCTTTATTGTACCCTTTAGCTTATAATAGCAAGTGCGACCCGTTTTCTTTACCATGTAGACAAACGTCGAGGTGAATGCCCTTCTTGCAAGTGTGGAGCTGAAGTCCTCCCCTTATGATTACTCTAATTAGCCTTTACCTGGGACAACGTACAAGGAAGAATCACTCGCGATTATAACATAATCTGACGCCAAAAAACTTCACAGCAGAAGAGGTGCAATGAAATGACAAGGACGTTTTACGGTGTGCAATCGAAGCTTCTCTGTAACAACGACCGTTTGAAGAACCTATTTTGCACTTCTTGACACTGCAATGCGCACTAGGGTCTATAATAATGGGACTTCTTCCAAATGTATCAAACTAGGACTTACTGGATCACCTGCTGCTAAATAGTGCATAGCCTGTTTAGCACATTTTGGCCATGAAAGGATCCCCGATGAAGTGATTTGTCCAACAAATACATAACCTATGAAACCGAATTCATGTGGAACAAAATTGCAAGGATACCTTGCAAAAGATGATGCAACTGTTCATAAATGAATTCAAAAGTAGGGTTAAGACGCTAAAAGTGATTTCGGCGCTAGAATATTTTAAACAAAGCCTTGGAGAACTTGTACACAGGAAATTCTTGATATGCGATTAAATTCTGACTAACTTTGCATAAAGCACATTTGCAACAATCAAATATGGGGTCCAGAATAACGCTTGGAGAGGGAAGGAGGGGAGATTATCAATGAAGGTGGACCTAATTCGTTTTAATTTTTCTTTTGATTGAACTGTTTTACTGCAGCACCATGGAAGCTGTCCACTCTGCACTTGAACTCGATACGCACTGTCACCTCGAAAGCATCCGTGCTGACTCATGCGGTCCCACATACATCTCTTTCAATTCAGCAATTACTTTACGCATTACCAAACAGTCGTTTTGTGTAGTATAATTCAGAATAGAAGGTGGTAGGAGGGATGAACTAAGACATGGTCTAGGTATTAACCCACTGATTAGGGTAGGAATGTACCCTTGAGTGTATTGCATGTGGACAACTTTGTAGGTCAACAAATCTGAAAGTGGTATTGTAGGGATACCAGAGGGCATCAACAGTCCGCAGTCTTGGTTTAATTTGGATTCACTTAACAATTTATCACTTCCAAGCCTCTATTGGTAAAGCAGTTACTAAATGACAGAAGAACGGTAGAAATTCAGTTTTATTTTTTGTGCAAAGTGTTCACTGTATGATGGTGACAGAATTCACGGAGGCAGCGGAGCAGGTATCGCAGCACTGTGCAAGAAGTCAGTTAAAATCTTAAAGGATGCCTGCATATCAGCTACTGGCGATATTCCTCACAATTGTTAGCTTCACCGGAAACGAAATTGTAGCATGCGAGTCATCTGAGCTCGGATCATCAAAACATCGAATTCCGTGATAAGACTGCACAGAAATTTTTGCATGAAACAAATAATTCTATTCACGGCTACTCGCAACTTTAAATATTTGGCACGTTCTCTTTCACAAGCACAGAATGTTTTATGTAGCGCTAAGACTAAGAGGGCTTCTGAGAAAACACAAAACATTTCAAAGTGCATCGACACATGTTGATATTAGGCACACAGAGCTCCATGCTTTTTTAGATAAGACATGGAGACCAATGTCACTGGTTTAAGCGGGTGTCGTTGTAATTCGCTTCTGTTGTCTGCAGAGTGCTTAAGTAGACCGAGGCGAAAATATAATCATCTTCACACAAGACAGCATTTAAATGAGGAAACGTTGAAAATTTTTCAGATGTGTAGACATGCCATTTATTGACTGCCCCAAAGCAAGGTCAAAACAAGGTGGAGAAGTAACTTGTCATATTCACATGCAAACTGAGTTAGTCATTAGATGTCTGCATTTGTGCCACAATCTCGCTTGTCCAAAGATGTTGGCATTGCGATTACCTAGACTGTGGCCATGGCCACAAGTAACCTGGAGAGCAGTAGGTGTGAAGTAAGCATGAAAAATCGCCATCTGTAGCACAATGAGTTTTCAAAGGAAGTCATTCTATGTTACCAACAGGTTTCGTCCGCTTCTGCATGTAAAATTAACTCGTCAACCAGACCTTTAATCATTGATGCCGGACAGCAGCAGTCTCTGTGAAAAGTCCAACTTGGCAAATGGACAAATCCTGTGCTTGGATATCCACCGAACCCAGAAGTGGATGACATGCTTTCCTATTACTCTACGTGGCACAAAACGCATGGGTTCCGGGCAGTCAGGGCAGCGCCAATGAAGATGGTAGGTAGTCATTGCAATAATTTAATGGTACGTGATAAAGTAGACGACGAGCGCCTAAAACCAGCCGATGTCCATTTGGAGGGAAGCTTCCTAGCACAGTAGATTGATAAAGTGCCTTAAAACCGTCTGTCATTCAGCTATCGTGGCTCACATATATGCATTGCGGAAGCCACTTTTGTCGCTGAGAAATGCAAAACTACTTAGAAGGTGACCAAAGCATGGACCTCTCTGCAATTAATCAAGAATATCCAAGTCTTTGAAAGGTTGGTGTTTTCTCTTTTAAGCGGTGCAGACATTGCGTGTGGAGTCAAAATTCTGAAGTTTCAGTTTGGGTTCAAAATAAATTTATTTTTAGCTTCACTTGTTAACCTTAATTATCCCTATCGGATTTGAAAGGTCCTCCAATGGTGAGCTTAATTTACAAATGACCGCTCTTTAACCGCTTATCTAAACCCCTCACTATATTAACTTTAAACGAAAATGAGGGACTGTTAAATGTGAAGGAGTTTGTATTGTAGCCCCTAATTTTGCCCATCTTGTTTCTACAAACGAATTATTCCATTTTAAAATACATATTAACAGAAGCAGATCAAATCATTACTCCGCATCAAGTCCGCGGGTAAAGTCTAAGACTAGACTTACGAGCAATAACATTGTCGGATGCACCATAAAGTAGGCATTATGTGTTCCAACAAATGACCCACAAATTTTCACTTATAATGCAGCAACCGCTATTTGAGGTAAAAGTGAGGTAAAGCTACATGAAGAGACTGATTAAATTTTTGCGATTTCAGTAAGGGGAATTCAAGACATCTTTTAGTACGCTGCTAGACATAATAAACTCATTATTCTAGTAACCGCTCCTTTTCATCAAAAAGCCAATTGCGGAAATTGTTGCGACTCACTAGCATATTGTCTACAATGACATTTCGGATACCCATTGAGAGGTCGCTTGAAGTGCCATTCTTGAAATTATGCGTCCTTCGCATTGTGAATTTGGAGTGTCTACTAATATTTTAATGAGCAGATGTTTTATGCTATTCGCTAACCTTAAAATCAACATCGAAATGGGTAGTATGTCTCAGCAATTGTGAGCTTTTCAAAAACAAAAAACATTGCATGGCTACACTGAAGCACCTACCCCCCATTTCATGCCAAAAGCATAAAATTGGCATTGTGTAATGAGGTTAACTGAGGCTAGGGCATCCATCAAGACGTCTTTCCCTGCATTTATTACCAACAGCGAAGCAGCCACACCTTCGAGCCTTGTTGTACAGGGAAGGAACACTACTTTCTTAATCCCAAAGAAATAGTGATCACCTCACTTATAACGTTGCATTCAAATCAGAAAATTCACTACATTTGGGAAGGAACGAAGGGCGCTTACTAGTTGCAATAGACATTGGCGAGGATGTCAGCAATCACGCCTCATGCTACTTTGATTGCCTACGATTTGAGCGTTTGGGGGTGGCCTATGAACTCAAGTGTCTCTCAAAGGTGAAATTCAGGAAGTGTTGTTTAAGTAGTTAGCCAACCAACGAGTTACAGGCTTCAGTGCATCGAGCCTCCAACTTCAAAGCACCTCTGAGTTCCATGATACCTGGAAAAAAGAGATTCGGGTTACTATTTAAGGGTGTACTTTACTTTACGGGCAGAAAAGGCTTTCATATCCTGGGTTTTACGTGAATTGCCGTCAATTTTAAGGTACATTAGTCAACACCGACTGTGTTTCTTAAAATATGTCGAAAAAGCGATCCGTAAAACGTCTGATAATAGTGTTGAATGCCAGCACCACTACAGCTCCCATGCCTTCATCTCAGAGGCAATACTTCACATTGCGCATTGCTTTAAGTTGACCACTCCGCCTTGTTGTGTAGTCGACTAAGGCTGCGCACCTTCTGAACAACCCATAGAGCATTACGTTTGGGGAAATGAGAACATTATTAGTGTTTACGTACGAACCTTGCTTGAATAGAGAACAAATAAACCGCATCGTTGTATCGGAATCCGATTTATTAAATCGTGGAAACTATGCAATGAGAGATGCATGGCATTCCCCAGCCAACCTCAGCAACCGCAGATGTCGCAGCCATCATGCAAATGAGCCCAACCAAATGAAGTCAAACTGCACGTCTTCTCTGATTTAATCTGGATTAGTTGTTTGAATGAAATTACTACTTGGTTTCCTCTTGTTGCCACCTCCGCTCTTCGAAGTTAGTCAACGTATCAAAACCACCTATCCAAAATGAAATAAACGGACAACCTGCTGCGAGTGTCAGCAAAATATCCTTTTTAATAAACCGCTCGTAAAAGCGCATTTTAGGTAAGCTACCTATTTCTCTATCCGACCTATGACTACACACCACTGCAACGAGCAAATTGGTTGGGGATCATCTAGGTACTCTAGATTCGTTCTCTCTCCACCTACTTTCGACTTCACTTGGCTACGAGTTCCGTATTTACTAACCGATTCGCACCTATACGATATATTCATACAGCCAGGCATTAGAGCACTGCTGCACACCAAGGCATAGTGAGTGAAGGCGATAGATGAGGGGTAAGCAAAGCGTTTCCATCTTGCAGTGCGACTAGTCTTTTGAGGTTCAACGCCTGTCAGAGTCGCCAAAAGGGCAATCTTTTGCTTCATATGTAGAGTTTACTTACTCACTATGGTTGAGAAGTGTTATGACTACGAAGAAGCATTAGATGCTGCCTAAGGTCAGCATCTTGTAAATGGGCTCCTTGTTCCTGCACTTCATAAATTATTGCTGCATCAAATAGTTTAAAATAAAATTCTATCTTTTTGAATGCATTCCATGACTAGCTTAGTTAAATGAAAGCATATGCACTTAGTGACTCCTGAAGCCCTTGACTTGAGATTATCATAATGAGACGCTGATATAATAGTGACCATTAACTGAACTGACCAATTTATGCTGAAACGACTTGATAACTTGACAATGAGTGGCTAGCTTTAATACATCGGCAAAGTTGGGTCTACAGGGTCTGTTATACGACGACAGGGCAATTTATTTGCAAGGGTGCCCAATCGCTCATTGAACGTGTATCAAGATACCCCGCATTTTATATTCATTTTACTTAGTGACTGGATCTTGGTGAAGCCGCAGTACCATTGGGAGAGCTAAGACTGGTAGGAGGCACTGAACCTCCTTTATATGAAAAAAAAAACAGATTTGCTCCATTTTGGTCGATAGACATGCACCCCATTCGAGTTAGTAAATTTAATCCGAAAATGGCAAAGGTAAAATAGACATTGACAGAGTTTGTATTTGTAACTCAGCTATCATTCGTAGTGAGAAGTCACTAAAATTTGAGGCAGGCAAGAATTAATGAAGAACTTGTATTGGAAGAGAGGTGGGTTGGATGAACTCAGGAGATGAAGCACATGCATGAAGCGCTGAATGGCTTGCACTGACTCACGCAAGTGTTCAAGCGAGGACAGATCCTCCAGTCAAGACAGCGTTTTTTTGTCTCCTAGACGTAAAGTCCTTCTGATAAATCTATGCTTTAAGGGATTCTGTTTCAGCTAACTGTGAATGATGCAGTAGAAGTAAATAATGACTGTCTTTCCACTGCCGGCTTAGCGCATTCTCTTGTACTTTAAACCAGAATCTGCTACTATGGAGAAATAATGGTGAGTTATTGCTTTGACACGGATTCCTACTGCATTATCACACACACACTGATAAACCAGTGGGCAGTGTTTTAGATTACCCGGTGCAATCAGAAATACTGATTGCTTTTTCAACTGGCTGCACAGTCACTTTGCATAAAGAGGCTGGGCTCAGCTAGTTGCTATCATGTTTTCACGTGAGTGCGCACGAATGAATATCAGCATAACTCGATAGACAAGCTGGTGGTATTGGTGCCTCCAACTTCGCAATGCATGAGGTTATAGGTCAGTTCAAGTCCACCCAAGCTGGCAAAGAGGGAAGAAAATAGCGCCACAAGGCTAACTCACCTGCAGCTAAGGTCCGAATGCGAGCCGATAACTTCGAATATCTTTCGCATTCCTCCGGATTTTGTCCAGCTGCTGCTTTTGTGCTGGCAATCACGAGACACTGGTAAAATGTGTTTGGACACAGATTATTGATTGTAATGTAGGTCGTCATGGCGTCCACAGTGGAGGCATTTACTGGAGGGCAGCCGGGAGCGGAGCCATAACAAATGACTCGGTAAGGTTGTAGGGCGCCGTTAAAGTGAGTGGGCTCAGACCACCCGAGTTCAATTTGTGTCTGCGATATGGCCACTCCTACAGGCTGCCGCATTGGCGAGGGAGCTGTGAGTGATGGAAAATTGTTAGTAAGAGCAAAATTCGAAAGCATTACTAAGACACAACTCGGTAGAATTGTGCGTTATTAATAAATCACTGATGCAAATTTGAATGGGCAAAACCTTAACTGGTATTAATGCTCCCAAATCAAACCATCTTATTTAAGTAGATCTGAATTCATGAGAGGATATGCAGTTGATAAAAGACGGATCAGACTTACCAGTTGGCCATGTATGGATGAAAGCTTGATGATCGGCGAGTATTAATCTGTTTTGATAAGCTTCCACGTCCACGACGTATAATGTATCAAGTTCCAACCCACCAAACACTACTTGTGCAGTTTCCACGCTCACGGTTATTTTCTCAGTGCGGCCCGGGCCACTTTCTGGTTTCGCTCTTACTATGATCAAGTTCACCTTTTTTTCAACCAAATCCCCAACGTTCCAGGATAATTTGATGGTGTTATAGTTGAGGCGACTCCATTCAAGAGTAGGCTCGAACCAGTCTCCACCCGAAACTGAGCCGCCTACAACAAAGGCATTGTGCAATACATGTGTTGCAAGCATTCCACATTGAATGACTGAGTTATCAAATTCTACTGCTTATCAAACCCTCATTCACACAGGCACATCAGAGTCGAAAATCAGAAGGCACCTTACCACCCGCAACTGGCGATCCCTCAGCCAAAGCGCAGGTTCCCAACAAAATATTCCACAAGAGAAACACCATCTGCATCGTTGTGAATGGCCCTCACTCACACAACACGACGCATTTATAGAAATGATCCACGATCATATTGACCAATGCGAGGTCTTGATCTTGACCCACAAATCCACTTCTCCTTGCATAAGCTAGGCGTATGGTGTGGTGGATCACGAGAACAATCGCGCGCCCAGCAAGCACGCTTGTTATCACCGAGGTGCGAGTGAAGGCAACTTGAGAAAATGCAAACGCAGATCCACGCCGAGAGACCTACTGCCGATATTAGTGTCGATTTGACGTTAGCTACTGTGTGTGAATAGTCCCCGACATTGGTGTTATCATGGCTGTCATCACATTGTTTAGGAAATGGTAACCAATGAGTAAGGGAGCGACTGAGTTTGTAGGTCTATCACCACGTCTAGTCAAACTTTCCTGCTGCTCATGAGCACGCAATGTTTTGAAGGTGACAAAGTTACAAGCAGTGTTTTCGATGTCCATCTTTGCGCATCCGTTCCATCAATAAACAATGTGATCGCTTTTTAGTTTACTATGGAGTGTAAACGTCATTTAATGCATTAAGAAGGTTGTTGCATTGCCCGCTAATACATTCATGATTTTTGAAGGACCAGACTCACGTGTTTTAGGATGACATCTTATATGTCACTTTGATTACCGTCCTTTTCGGGTATTTTGCAAAGGAATTTGCTGCTTTGCAGTGCGACATGACAAACTAAATTCGAAAAAAACACTTGGAACTGTGTGTAGCTGCCCATCTATGAGCATTGGTATGGAATACAAATTGTCCTCTCAGCATATGCCAAAAGCAGAGTGAATGTCACTGTAGGAATAGCAGTCGACATATTTTAGGCAGGCATTCAATTGCCGTGTACCAAACCACCAGCTTGCACTTAGGTGCGCCATTTAAAATTTGAAATTTAACCTGGGAAGGCATTGGACAACCGTAATTTTCAGCTTTACGATTAGAATTCAATCTTGCGGCAACATATCGCGAGAGCACTGTCAGATGTGACAGAATTAAACTTTCCATCAGGAACGCCCAAGAATAAAGCAATGCAGCGCAATAGGGTATCAGTCATTCGCAAGTGATGTGGTGTAAAAATCGTTCCCATGCATATAGATAAAAAATAGGGAGTAATGTTTTACCGTGGCAAAATAAATATCAAATCTTCACTATCAGATCGGCAAAAATCAACGTGTCAGTATTCACGGAAAAACCTGGCACAATTCTGCCTCTCATTCTTTGGCATTGAAGTCCTAGCGCATCGCATGGCGCTTGTGTCACACATCTCACGGACTTCGCTCAACTTTTCAGTCATCATGGTGCAGGTGAGGTGAAGCAGGTGGTAGCACACTGCTAGTCACTGAGCCGAGGTCGCCATTTATTACTGCTGGCTTAGCTACAATAGCTGCGTGCCAGCTGCCTCCACTTTCACTTCATCATCTGAGAGGTTTTAGCTCCTCCACAGCACTCACCCATTTCGACTCAAATTGTCTCATTTTTGGAGGTGGTCGCACGTAAAATTAACTCTCACCTGCACATCAATCCGCCTCCCATAAGTTCTCAACATTAGAGTTGAAGAGAATAGACGATGTGACATCGCCGCCGCAACTTTTTCTCAGGCTACAATCAGAATGGTTCAAATCGACCTCCCTTCTAGCAGGCGATGACACCGTGAATTTGGTCAAGTCAAGTCAATCAGATATAGCAGTGCTTCACGCACTCTATGGCTTTTGGTTAGCGCCTGTGTGCGAAGATGAAATTTGACATGCTCAGCGATATTGTTAACTACATTCTCTTAAGCGCATGAAACAGTAAATTCTGGACTGCTCATGGACTCCATCAACTCAATGGCTGTGCTTTTCTACAGTGGATGGCAGAAATTTACTAACCAAATTACTAGCGTTTTAGCCCCGATGTCAGATCATTTAAAGTGAGTATGCTTGTGCATTGTTCAACCCTACGGTGGTATTTAATACAAGAACACTAGCCTACTACGCTTATTAAAAGAAAGGTTCTGCAGATGTGCGTTTCAATCTTATAACACTAGAGCAGTGGTTTGTAAAAATCTGAGATAGTCATTTCAGAGAATGTGTTTCGAAGATATTAGCCAATAGCTACGCATTACTCTTCCATTTTTTCCAAAATCGGACCTATTACCAACTGTTGTTCATTTGAGCTGATTTGAGCGCACACTTTAAATCAGACACGTCCAGTTTAGTTTGATAATGCTTGACTTCTTGTCGTCTTTGCAGAGCATTTTGAATTTCTATCTTACGCGAATTTATTCCTATCAAGGTCTAACCACACACGGAAGCGCTCAGTTAAATGTGAACGATGAGAAGTAAAGCAGTTTAATGGTAGCAACTAATAGCGGGCTTGTTACATCACAAAGAGCATCTGCTGCCTTAAAGACAAATGGTATACATACTTCTTTGCAATTAATTTGTTTTGAGCTTCAAATGCCTTAACAAATGCTTACCCTTCTCCGTCGTCTGTCAAAAACAGGAGTTGTTGTGTTAAGCGAAGTCAAAAACCAGCTTCTCCGTCTAATTGTTACATAATCTTCGCACACAGGCGCTAACCAAAAGCCATAGAGTGCGTGAAGCACTGCTATATCTGATTGACTTGACTTGACCAAATTCACGGTGTCATCGCCTGCTAGAAGGGAGGTCGATTTGAACCATTCTGATTGTAGCCTGAGAAAAAGTTGCGGCGGCGATGTCACATCGTCTATTCTCTTCAACTCTAATGTTGAGAACTTATGGGAGGCGGATTGATGTGCAGGTGAGAGTTAATTTTACGTGCGACCACCTCCAAAAATGAGACAATTTGAGTCGAAATGGGTGAGTGCTGTGGAGGAGCTAAAACCTCTCAGATGATGAAGTGAAAGTGGAGGCAGCTGGCACGCAGCTATTGTAGCTAAGCCAGCAGTAATAAATGGCGACCTCGGCTCAGTGACTAGCAGTGTGCTACCACCTGCTTCACCTCACCTGCACCATGATGATTGAAAAGTTGAGCGAAGTCCGTGAGATGTGTGACACAAGCGCCATGCGATGCGCTAGGACTTCAATGCCAAAGAATGAGAGGCAGAATTGTGCCAGGTTTTTCCGTGAATACTGACACGTTGATTTTTGCTGATCTGATAGTGAATCCACGATGCTTGCATTAGTAAATCCCATCTTGTAACTGCGAGCCTAAATTCTGTCCCTTGTAACCACTCTACTTGGGTTTTCTTAGGAAAAACACACAGCATTAACTTCTTTAATATTTGTTTTATGACCAGCATTAGCCCATAATAGTCCGCGGCCCCCAATTTTGTAAGGCCATTCTGTACGGCTTCACATTGTCAAACCTCTCTAACACAGTGATTACCAAATGACAGTAGGATAGCCAGTTTATAACTTCCCATCTCATCAAACTTATTTATTCCATGATGATAGCAGGAAAGTACGGAGGCAGAGAAAGTGGTATTGCAGAATGCCACCGGAGAAAACCTATGTCCTTGTTTGAAACCCGCCAGGTGTCGTCTTCTAAAAGACGCCCATGGAGACACGTGCAATGACTACATGTATTTCTCTCTGTCTAACAAGTGAAACTGCCTCCTTCCCAACCTGGGAACACAATTGATTATGTTCATATTAGTCTGACTAGTGTAAAATGAGTTACCAGACTGTGGCCTGTATAAATTGTCCTATGCCAGAGGATTTATGCAAATGCTCACCACTACTCATCGTGGTTAATCATCATAGCAATGGTTTTCAAATTCACGCTATAAGTACTTCATTCTTCAACTACATTCTTTAATAGTGCACATCATACGAACGGACTACTTGCCAGAGTATACAAAGCACATGCCAAATCACTAATCAGCTAGCCACTCAGGCCCAAATCCACTCATTACTATGGTTGGTAAATTGCTGTCAGCTATAGGGCTGCATGTCAAAATTTACTCAAGTCACCACATCCTCGCCAAAAGCACTTGCAACCTTTCTCCTCAAAGGAGCAAAAATGGAACCATGATTTTGTAAAAAGTGATCAATATTTAAAATAATGGAAGATAATGCAAGGACATAATCATCAAAGCGGGTTAGATGGCCTAAAGAAGACCTCCTGCACCATTATAGCAAGGAAAAATTATTCCAACTTTTCCACATTCCAGTACTACTCTTCACAATTGGCCAAGTCATTATTACCTTAACGTCACACTATACAGACACGTGGTAAAAGGCCAAGAAGATTTGATATTTTGGAAATAAAAGGGGTACAATCGAATGGAGCAGGATAAAAACGAGTAGTTGGGTGTATTGCTTATCGGGTTCATCTAAAACACTAAAACTTGAATTGTGGTGGTGAGCGTGTCAGCGAATGTCGGATTTTGCGTAGCCTACGCCAATTTTGTCCCTTTTATGGCACCATCAAATGATCTTCGGTGGCCATGGTTGCCATCCTATGTAGAAGTTCCTATTTTGCCCGAGTTGTAATTCTCCTTTATTAATAAAAGGCTTTACCATTTAAACCTTTTTAAAGTAATGCATGAAGTACTAGATGAGTCGATGGCCCTTAAAGACCATACACCTTAAAATTCTGCTTCACCAAAATTAGAGAATGACAAAGAATCATTATAAAAGAGTTTTGTGCTAAAACTCACATCCTTTCTAGTGCAGAATTGAGTGTGCTGCATCCTCTCCAACCGTCTGCCACTCCAGAGCAAAAGATGCATGCTGCTTCCCGACTAAAGCTATATCAACTTTAATGCTACACCTTCCTGGAGTGGTGGAATTTCGTCCCAGGCGTCATAATTTTATTAGTATTTTGATGCTTTTTCTATGTCCTGTCTAGGATATTATGCGTAAAAACTTAGGGAATCCCCTGATTACACCTCAAATACAAGAGCAACTCAGGCCAAGAAAATGTTTACAACTCCTGTACTCCTGTATTTTGTTAAATTCTCGCATTTTCCCGTTCAACTTTGACTAAGCTACAGTCCTTAATATCAGAATCGAAGGGATTAGACGATGCATCAACACCGCCACAGTTTGTCTGTCAAGCTAGAATCAGTATGGTTCAACTTGACCTCTCCTGTAGCAAGCGATAACACTGTGAACTTGATCAAGTCATTCGAGCGTAGCGTTGCGCCTCGTGACAATGTAGTAGACGACGTGCAAGCCCCTCTAACTAGGTGGTTGTGTCCACACACACTATGGCATTTTTTTAGCAGGTGCGTGCGTAGATAATATTTGGCATGTTCACCAATGCTGTTAACTAGGTTCTTCTAGGAACATGATCTATTGAAACTGATACTGTCCATGGCCCTTATCTACTCACTGACTGTGCCGATTTGAGCATTATGACAGTAGATGTGCCTTTTGGGTGAGAAACAGTTTGTACATACCACCCTCGAGACAAAGTGATGCCACCAACAACTGAAGCGCATACGACCCTAGAGCCTCTAGATTTCCCCCTCCCCTATGTAATCTGTCCGATCCAGAAGTGTGAAAGCACTAACACCCCAGAGAACTAAGCTGCTTATTTGAAATGTGCTGCCTTTTTATCGGTTGTTCAGAGAGAAATACTTTGTCGACACTTGTAGTAGGCAGTCCTTTTATCTCATTTGGGTAGGTGGAAGAGCAAAGGTGGCGACAAGATGATGTCGAGCAGTTACTTCATTCCGAATATCAGTCCGAATTGCATCAGGTAAGACTTGCAAGCTGACTACCTGCCGGGACATCTGTAGTTGTCGATATTTGAAGGAAACTGCCATGTGTTTAGCGCTTTATAGCTTTCGCGATTCGAATAGGAAAAGTGACCCAACGATGCAACTTAACTGTTCTCTGTTTAGGAAGATTACTTTCTCGATTCACAAGACTCCATTGAGTTTTTAACGGTTCTGCACCCTTAGCTGACCACCTAACAACAGGACGAATTACACGAATTTTAGCGATGCGAAGTCTTAGTCATTGCCTCTGAGATGAAGTTATGCGAACTGAAGAGAAGACTGGCAACCATCATTATGCTTGGATGTTATACAAACTCTTTTCGCTCCCTTTCTTATCGTACACATCGATGCTGACCACTGCACCTTGTTAAAAAACAACCAGCCGCCTTTCCTTTTCCAAGCATCATAGAGCTCAAAATTGTCTTGAAGCCGAGAGCCTCAATGGACTGAAGCCTGTAAATCGTCACTTGGCTGGTTATTTTGACAACACATTTTGAAGCTCGCCTCTAGGGGATACTTAAGTTTTAAGACTAATCATAAACTTCTTCCCTGTGTGCAATCAAAGTAGCACGAGATGTAATTACTGACACTCTCATCTACGTGTATTACAATTCTTGGTCATCTCTATTTCCTCTCTACATTTAATAGATTTGCAGGATTGAGCGCAACGGTATAAACGGAATGATTGCTTCTTCGGAATTAAGAAAATCGTTCTCATTCCCAGTAATTTAACTCAAGGAGGTCTGGTTGTTATTATGATTGCAGTGAATGCAAGAGAAGACTTCTATAGGGCGCCCCGATCTCTATTTCCTATGACCACCTCTTATTCTTTTGACTTGGAACAAGGGGCAGAAACTGAAGCATATCCATGTAACTTTTTCCATTTTTAACAACTGTGATTCACGCTGCTCACTTCAAATGTTAAGCTTATGGTCGGCGAATCGAGTAAAGCAACTGCTCATTACACTTTTAGTGACCACGTGAGAGTTAGAGCAGTTTTGGAATGACAAGTTGATAGACTCTTAAAGGGTAGCCAAATCGTTATTTTTATTTTAGAAAGGAGTCTCCTCCTCGGTGATACTAAAGCTTTCTAGTTGCTACTTTTCAAATAGCTATAAATCCAAAAAAACTGTGGCCATCCACAATGCGGTTATGTTAACACTCCAGCCATTCCTTACACAGCCTAACTCAGATTCTTGCTAAGAAATGCTTATAACATTCTATCATCCCTCTATCCATCAACAGCCTCTATATTCGCCGTGTCATCTACGCCTAACACTCTCGGCGATTCCGGTACTAATAATTAAAAGTATTGTGTTCGAAGCATAGAAACGCTTGGAGCTTGGAGAACTACTTGGATTTTGGTCTGTGTGGAAGTAATCACTTGACGATCAGTTGATGATGGCGATGTGTGAGGTGGATGGTATGATGTGTCTGGGGAGGCGTTTGGCCACGTTTTACCTTACTTTTCGTCCCAACGGCAGTTTCCATTGTCCTATAGAGGCAATACTTATGCAAGTGACACAAGTTATCAAGAAGACACCAGTTAATGAAGAAAACTGACTTAGAAGACGTGTTCTGTCAGTGGAGATGTATCGACTCTACTAAGTCAGACAGTTTTGATCAAGCTCTGTGTTATACTGACTGGCCTAATAACGCTTGCACTCAAGCAATGAGATTTGCTTTATCGCAAGAGGGAGGAAATAAAATGGAAGAAGCTAAGGCATGGGTAGTAAATCATAGTCGCTGAATGGCACCCTATTTCCACATGTAGACATCTTTCAAGATAGTTAGACACATATTGAGCGTGAGAAAACAACTACAATTTAGTTAAGACTCTACCTGAGAAGTACCGAAATTGAAGGAAGTGCAAGAGTGCAGTAGTTGTTAATACTTGCGTGGTTTGGGTTGTGTCTGTATCGGGAAGGGGATAAGAGGATGTTAAAAGTATTTACTAGCAAAACCGGGATTACAGGATAGGAAGGATCATTAAAATGGCAATAAAAATGAGGGACTAATAACGAAAAATTAGTGAAGGCATTAATTAATTAATTAGGTGGCAAGCAGTACTGCAGTAAGATCTTTATTTGAGGTCTTCCATTTTATTGTTGCTAAAAGGTGGATATGCAGTGATTGCGCGTGTCTTCATGGGCGCCAATCAGGCGATGACGTGGAGCGGGATTAATTGAGTATGGACATCTTTTCTGACACTACGCCATTGTACTTTTTCCTCTGTCTGCGTGATTTCTGCCATTATCATACAATGAATAAGTTATACAGGAAATTAAACTGACTATTGGCTGTCCTCCTGTCACTCTGTAGTTAGTGTTATAGTTAGTTTCGACCATGGGAAAATGCAAAGTGTACCTCAACTGAACCGAGACTAAGGACTTTTAATGGCAACTGGTATCCCTACACGTACTACTTTCAGATTTGTTAACCTACAAAGGTGTCCACATACAATACACTCAAGGGTGCATTCCTACCCTAATCAGTGGGTTGATACCTAGACCAGGTCTTAGTTCATTCTTCCTACCACTCTCCATTCTAAATTATAATGTGCACACTGATTGTATGGTAATGCGTAAAAGCAATTGCCAAACTGAACAAGGTGTATGTGGGACCGCATGTGTCACCACGGATACTTTCGAGGTGACAGTGCGTATCGAGTTCAGGTGCAAAGTGGACAGCTTCTATAGTGTTTTGGAGAACCGAATTGATTAAGAGGAGAGGTTAGATCCACATCCATTGACAGTCTCCCATCCCTTCCTCCTTCTCTCCCTCTCTAAGCGTTAGTCTGGACCCCACTTTTGAATGTTGCAAATGTGATTTATGCAAAATTAGTCGAAATGTAATCTCCTATCAAAAGTTCTCTGAGTCCCACTTTTGGCGCCTTAACCCTACTTTTGAATTCATTTATAAGCAATTGCATTTTCTTTTGTATGAAATCCTTGCTCTTCATCAATAGTAATTTTATAGCCAAAATATGTCAAAGAGGGAACATGTACTGCTTAGGAGGTGACCATGGTAGGTCGTAATATGATGCATTTAGGAGAGGTCCTTTTAGTAGGGATCTCATTGTGCAGTACAGGGTCAAAAATGAGTGGAATAGTTACAAGGACGGACTTTGCATTCACATTTATGAGAAGGACATTCAGCTAAGCGGTAGTCCACGTGATAAAGAAAAACAGGGCCCTCTTACTACTAAAGGCTAATGCGTACAGGTAAAACTAATTTAGGACCTGGAGAACGTTTATTAAGTGGAAGACAATGTTGGTGGCGCCTGCATGAGTGCTGTAGTGTGTAGCAAATATTGGTAGAACTCCGCGGGAATCTGTTCATACAAATGTCTTTAAGCACATTACCCAAATGAGACGCATAGCTGCAGTAAAATACTTACGGTTGTTTGAAATCATAAAAGGATGGCAATGTGTCAACATCTAACCCGCTTTAGGGGATCCTCTTACAACCAGCATAACTGGCATTCACCCGGTGCTTATGACTTGACGTCACCATCAGGTCCAACACCAGCATGCGCGAAGACCGGCCGGAAATTAGACTCAGGGTGGCCAGGAAAGAAAAGAAATGGTTGGACGACCAACGAAAAATGGATTGAAGTGCAATATCGGTAAGACACATCTGTGGAATGCAGATGTTGACTGGTTTACCTCCTCTCTGTGGGATTTTAACTGTGAAGCGTAAAATAATTTATCTAAGAAGTATTTACTTTGGACAGTCAGCAAGTGATGCACATTTCAAATTTTAGGTAATGTCAACCCACAATGCATACTCTCTCAAGTACCATGAGGCGAACTAAAGCGCGTCTGCGAGTTTTAGTGAAAATTTAGAGATATAATAGAATTCCCTTCAATGGGTTTTACATTTGGTTTAGTCAAGGACAATGGTTGATAGGAGCAGAAACCTTGACGTATCTTCATTGGACTTGCTGTTGAATTAGGTTGAAAGCCGCTATCCCATATTCAAATGCTCGTGGGCTATAAGAGCCATGCAGTGGAGCAGTTGCAACACTTCGAACATCAGCACGAATAGCTGTTTATTGTGGCGCTTGATACGGCCTTAAATAGAAGAGAGTTTAGTTTGCTGGTAGCGTGTTACTGTAAGACGTACTTGAGAGGTCTGTCTGCTGCATGTGACCAACTGGAAGTACTGAAGTGATTCGCTGTCTTTTGTATCGTCAGTTAGTTTGTGATTGACTGCTGACGTAGAGAAGTCTGCCATTGACACCGACAAAGTAATTGGACATTCCCTTCTAGCACATTTTACAATTAAGTGGAAAGTGGTAGTCATAAAGGCACAAACACAATGGGATAGTTATTCCATTCGCTAACATTCGATTGGTATACAATAACCCTTCGCTTGCGTGGGATCATCCTCACTGTGCAAAAGCACCGAATCCATTGACTCGAAACGATAGCACTTGTGAGGGCCTGACTCTGGGTTGGATGCTCCAGACTCAGACCGAAACCCCCTAATTCCATTTCCTTTGAATTCAGTATCCGTGTATGGGATCGCCATCAAGGACACAGCAAGCATTTATTAGGGCTCGTAAGATGGCGGGCTAAAATAACAGTAGAGGTGCTCTAGGGAACGACGATCTGACTAGGCACATATATAAGTCAAGACTTGACTTTCAGTCACGATCTGAGACATTCGAAATCCAGTTTGCCGACTCCTCATCAGCCCTCAAAGTTCGTGTGAGGGCATGTCGTGAAAAGCTAGATCATTCAATTTTTGAATCAAATCTAAATTCCAAGGTCAAACCAAGGTTAATGGGGCCTTTTTATTGACTACCATCAACAGTATATTCAGGATTGTTCCGCCTCTCCGGTCCTCCTTAAGCAGCTGTAAGGTAGAGAGTTTTGATGATAAATGTGCACTTTAGAGTTTCTTGGAGCCAAAAATGAGCAATGAGGTTAAGATTTGGTCTGTTAGCATTTGCTTTATCCAAGTAGTAGGAGCTCGTGAGACAAATTTCAGAACTAGTTTTGACAGATAAAGTGCTCAAGCTGTACGAGATGTAGGCATTTTACCCGAATCGGATCTCGACGAGCAGGCATTCAACAAATGGATATCTGCTCTTAACAACAACTACATTAGATACAAAGTTGCCGCTGAATTGAATAAATACTGCCAAATTTGCGGTTGCTAATGACACATAGCATTTAACCTTACACCCCATCTGCTTAGTCTTACTGACGAGTGGTGATTATCAGATGTGCGGGACGCCTCATTGCCTGATCTGAAGGATTAAACCTCGCTCACCACGCAAGAGCATTCCCCAACACCTTATAGCCTTTGGAATGTGCCATGAGGGCAGATGGTTTCATCATCGCCTAAAGTGTTAGATAGGTTGAAGTTTTACCTTAAATACAACTCGATATATTATATACTATCATAGTCGAGTGTTTAGTCGTTTCGAGTGAGCGGTCACTAAGAGTCTCGCCTATGTAATCCCGCCCACCAGTCGTAGCTAGCCCCTCAGCTCCTGCCTGCGTATTCATTACATGTTCGACGTCAATGAAGACTTGAGGTGCTACAGTGGTAGTAGCAGTTAGCAGACCTGATATTAAAGAACATTTTTACGATTTCTATTATAGAATATTATACCTTAATGCGTCAGAAGAAGGGCACATGCTTCTGACAGGAGGATGTCTTGACTAACCATCCCAACTCCGTATTCTACAGTAACACTATTGACAACCTGAGCGACACCACTCCTAAACGATCTAGAAAAGATGGTTACGGAGCTACCTGCAGCACAGGAATTGATGTCAATTATGTGAACTCGCGACACCTTCTCCTCTTTATCAACTGGTTATAACTGGGCCGAAAATGAGTGTGCAGCACAGAGGTGTGAAGAATGTGGCAAAAGGTGTGGACATAGGACATATCCTCATAAAACCATTGGAATCTCGCTGCTGGATAGATGCAGATGCTAATGGTCACCCAATTCTGATTTGAAGTGCAATGAACTGCAAGAATACTTACGTCCCAGATTTCTGGGGTCTTTATTGGACACCAAGCGCTTCAGCAGACCACAGCTTTAATGCGCTTAATTCAAGGGGAGTAAGTAGCCACTCTAATTAGAAGGTATTCCAACGATTTAATCCCATCCGTCTGCAAAAACTCGTCACTAAGCGTTTGGTCAACCATTGAAGTAATGGATATTTTAGTTCGGTTCCCAGCCAGGAGAAGTGAACTGACTACCTAGGGGCTCAGTGCTTATCGCATCACCCTCAAGGATTTGTCACGGTATTGAGGCTGTCAAATATTTTAATCGAAAGACAAATATCGTAATTTTCCCACTTGTGTTTTTCCTTTAAGCCCTTGCGGAGAGGCGATTCTTGTTTAAGAGAACCCTCTTGACAAACGTTTAATAAAGTTCAATTACAATCGGCAGATATTGTAAGCGTATTTTATTACAGTTTTTTAACCAATGTAAAACACCGGCAATCTTTTGCAAAGTTGTCAATTTGTACCAGCCATCTCAAAAGGAGGTTCCATTTACTAGGACGATGTTGTGCTTTATGCCTTCACTGTATCGAAGTTATCGCGAATCGGATAAGAACGGATGTAACCTTATCCAGCCCGTATTCTTTCTCAAAGTTACTTCGCAAGAGCTGTATTTACTATTCAAAACCCCACTCTTTATGCCAGTGGTGAGGTAAAAAACAATTTCGTTCCACGACCAAAGAAAAGTGCAATTTAGAATTGGAATAGTGATTAATAGAGTGGGTGTGCCTCATTAATGCAAATGCAAGCTAAAGCAAGCCGGAGTTATCCAACCTCGTCAATAGAAGGTCAGATTTCCGTCAGAACCAGCGAAACTCGTCTCCTTTCCGTCTAGTCAGCTTGTCCACCTATTTCCATAATTTCTTTTCACTGCCACTACTGGCCGTCCTAGTATTTACTATGGCTCTTGGCAAGTCGCCTGCTTGCAGTCTGGGCCCTTTGCATGGCCAATATGGTCAGCGTTATGTGTGAAATTACACATGTAGCGGATGACTACCGAAAGTAAGATGCATTGTACATCATGCAAATGCTTTATCCTTCGTAACTGCATCTGCAATCTCATAGAATAAAGCGTTCCGTTTGCATTTGGTGCTGCCAACGTCCAACTCACTCAGCAGCCATGGAAGATCCGAATAAACACATCATAAACATCAATTTGAGAAGCTTAGTATGTTAATAAGGCGATGGTAGAGTGGATGGCCTGAGCCAGCTATCTCTCCGGACACGCATCAGTTGAGGTCACGCCAACGAATGACTCATGCCGGACAGTCGGAGACTCGACGGCATAAAGTCGCCTACCTTGTCAATTCGCTTTGAAGTGAGGTTGAGTAAGGACGTCGGGCATGACTTTCATCATGGCATGACTTTTTTTATTTGTGGGTGATTACTTTCTCTTTTCCATTCTACCGAACTAGAGGCGAGAGTATGGATAAGGGATGCCAGAACGTCGAGATTCATGGCGATGAGATCTCCGACTCCGGAGATGATGCATCTCGCATGACTTCAATCGGCTACTCTCCAATAGAGTTGGACCAACTTAGCCTAAACTTGGATGAGGTGAGCCATTAACAACTGCAAATTCATCACTTCCTTGTTAGACTACAAAAGTATTTCGTGAGATATTTCATTATTGATTTCTCGTCTACACGCATAATTGTGATGCGGCATTTACGTCTCGTAGAGCCTGAACACTTTAGCAAGTTAAAGCAATTTTTGCAAACCAGTCACGTTCTACGGATTCTCATCATTTGTTATGATATATCATCAATCATGAGCTGGTTTACTGGCTCTTCAGTCCCTCGCTCTTGCTCCTTTTATGTCTGCTTCCACAGTTGCCTATCTTAAATTTAGATAGGTCACAGTGACTATAGAAGAAATTTTGGGGTCACTCGGAATAGCGCTCTTTGAGAGCAGGAGCGAAGTGTTCTAGTGCAATGCAAAATCAACTATCTACCATTTAAGTGCAATTTAGGTATCAGCTTACGCAAGAGTGGTCATCTTTCAAAAATATGTGCCATTTGCAACTGCTCGTGGAATATCCAAGAGAAGAAATGCTCATGCAGCAATTGTTGATAACATGAAGGAAAACGGGTCATGCTGACCTTTGTGGAACCCCATTTTTGGATAGAATAAAAGTAGAAAACATCTTGCGTTCTGCTATCAAGTAAGTTTTGTAGGGTCCGTTACCAATCTGCAATTAATTGACGTTTTTATAGAGCACACAAACTTTAGGGCTGGTTGAGGCCTTAACGAGTGGCATTTTAAATGCCTGAGTTTGCGACCGAATTCCAATCGAGACCTATTTAAGTACCTCGTGAGATCTTCGTTTAACAGTGCACAGGGGACAGTTGTATTTACCTTTACGTCACTTTATTTAATCATTGCTACCCATCATTCCCCTTTGTGAGTGCTCGTAACAAGTTGCTATTCTCCAAACAAAGAATTCGTACCTGAAGACACTGGAAATAGCAAAGAGGATCATTTGGCTGAGCCAGTCACATCTACTTCAAAGTCAAACGCTGACACATGCTGCTTTTCTGGGTCAACAGATTCAACAATTCAGCATACTGATGCTGATCCCAATCAAGAATCAGGTTGGTGTGCATCTCGCCTACCGTCTTTCCATGAAAATGCCCTTTTATTGGCTTTACTATTCATTGCAAATTTAAGGGGATAAAAAAGAACATTCACTTAAAGTTGAATTCCAATGGTGACGTTGCAAAACAACGACGGTTCAATCTCATGAACTGTGCCACTGGTGAACCACCCTGCAATTAGGGCCAGTTAAGAGCCGAGTGGCGATACCATCAACAGTGAAATGCACAGTCGCTTTAGATCATCCACCTGCATGAAGAACTGTACATTCATTGCGGTGACTAAATTTGTTGAATTCTAATATCGCTCACAATCTCCAACCGTGTCCGTTAGAAATGCGCCACCACTGCCCCTACACATCAGTTTCCGTTTTTGGGTCATTTTTATTGCCTGGGTTATATGCGGTTCTCGACAGCATCACTCTTTCCAACAACCTATGATTTAGCATTAGATACAGATCGTAGCTTGAATTTTCGCAGCATCACCAATGGCATTGCACCTGGGTTCGCCCTTCTTTCCTCCAGCGATCCTGACCGAATCAGCCGACAAACCCGCCGAAGGAAGTTCCAGTATCCACTGGAATACTCCTGAAGGATCGCTGATGCCTTCCAGATTGAGCTCCGGCTCGCGAGAAGGTAAACAGTAGTTAAGAATGGCATCATTTTAACTTGAAGAGGTAATTCAGTTGCCTACCACCTAACAAAAGCAAAATTTGGGCAATTGTTATCTTACGCTTCGCAGGTACATCGTGTACAGAGAGGACAAACGGATCGGCATCCTTGGCATCCCAACCCAATGTCACAACGGCGATGCATTTCGATCCGTTTTCTATTTTGCCTGCTGCTCAAAACCTTATGGAGTCCATTTTGCAGCCGCCAGACGCATTCACCACCGAAGTCTTTCAGGATTGGCTTCTGCTGATGACGCTTGATGGGATGAACTTCATTAAGGACATTCCCGAAAATCCCACCTCATTCATGCAGCTGTCACATGCACATCGGAACCTCTGTCTTGGATGGTTCGCCTTCTTCTGCGACTACCTACCGCACACGATGGATTTGCACCCAAGTGTTAAAACGTGCATCCTCTTATCCAGGGAGAATCATGACTTCCTCACAGAATTTTGCCAAAGCTTGCAGCAATGCCTTCAAGAGATATTTGACCTGGATTCTCACTACATTACGGTCTACCATACATGGTGTCGATTCTACAGTTCACTATGATATTTGATTATTAATGTGGGTATTGAACTCCGGTGTCCTTTTAAACCCTTTGCATTTACAAAAAGGGATAATTATAGGTGGGTCATCACAACGCTGAAGGATTTTTAAGTCGCAAAGAGTGAATTGCAAAATCATCCTTCTGTCCTATGCGTAGATCTGTTCCAAAACAACAAAAGCAATAACACCCGTCCAGACTGATAAAAGCGCTTTTAATGTTTCGCTTGGATAGAGGAGCATAATGCGGTCACCTAGGTGAAGAAAACGGAATATTTCGGGTGTTATTACGGTAAAAATGTCACGTTTTGCCTTGCTGCTCGTGATTGTCCACTTTTCTCATTTATTTTGCTTTAAACTACTCTTTCGTTCATCGAGTTTGCAATTTCGACCGTATCTTCTAAGCACATCAGTGCATGCAGTAAGTGTTTCCTTTATTATTACATAAGAAAAGGTTAGGAAACACAATGCTAATAGGCAACGAGATATGGCACGTCTCACTGCATGAACTTGCTACTGACAGATGCAAGTAGCCATAGTAGTAAAAACACCTTGTGAGGTCAGATGCAGAACATGGTGATTTGAGGAAGGAAATGTTTTGTTTATAGGTGTGAAGCTGTGGAGCTAACAAATGCTTTTAACCGAGCCACCACTGACACACAGAGTTTCGACTCTTTTGCTCAAAACTGGTATGATAATTTAAGTAAATGCTGGTGTCGATTTTGAAACAGGCGTTCAGAAAGCAATTTAATATACGCAGCTAAAAATGGCACCTTTTTGCATGATTATATGCTAATGGTAATGCAAAATATATAGATTGTAATAGCTATCCGAGTTTCCCTCGTTGTCATAAGAAGTCATGATGCTGGGACCGAAAAGGTATTCCTGTGGTACAGAATGGCTGTGCAGCTTTTGGTGTGACCAAAGGGCTGCAAGGGAAGTGCATTGTTAAAGTATTTGGTGCATACGTAGCCAAAACGACAAGTCAAAGTTATTGTGTATAAGCCTTATCACTTTGCAGGAAAGCATTGAGGTGGAGAGAAGTACAGCCAACTAAACAATTGTTTGTGTTCCATAAATGAAAAGGCAACTAATCCTGCCATTGCACATTAGTGGGCTTGATTCTTTTGAAGTACCATCAACCGACGCATCTGGTAAATGGTCAGCAAAGGAGCCCTGAATTTGATTAACTATCGATGAATGACACTCGCAATGCTTTCATGCCCTTAGGATGCCAAGCGTGATAAGTAGAAAAATTATTTAATAAATGAGCATTATCAAAATAGAGTAGGAAGTTATAGGGAGTCGAGGCTCCTTTCCTTCTCAGAAGTCAGTAACCTCTGCTTAGCGAAGAGACTAGCGTTTGTGGATTGCTTCTCACCCTGTTAGCACAGCTAAACAAGCTCAGGGTATTTTCGTTCATTTATATTTGGAGTGAACACAGTGAGAAGTGCCAGACTGCCAGAGCAGAGGGGTTAAACTAGGCATAGACGATAGTGAAATCGGGGTTGCCTCATCATTAAATCAGATTATTTGCAAGGAAAAATAGAAAACCGAGCTGCTAAAGAATTTTCGCATTTGCCAGTTTAACACTAGCTTGCTAACTGGGTACACATTTTTGAAACGAAAAAATCAAAATTCAGCAAAATTGTGGATTATTTTGAATTTTCTTATAATTTACACAGAGGCAAAACCACAGCATGCTTAGTCAGAATATTCACTTTTTCGGGAAACTTCAGCAGTTTTCTAGTACAAGATACAAAAGTGGTAGTCGTGTTGCAGGATGACGTTGGGATTCCCTGCTAGAGGTCGCTGCCATATACACACTGGCTCTAACTCTTAAGCAAGGCACTGAAGCGTTCGATGATGCCGAGTAAGTGCTCACTACTGCTTCTAAGATAATTGGCTCACTCCAGCTAAGTAGACTCAAACTGCCTCGCGCTAATTAGATAAACTGGAAACTGGTAAGGTTGTAAGAAAAACGGTCTGCTGAAGATTGTCCAGCCATTGTCCCCTAACATTGGATCCTATTCGAGATGCAAAATTGGTGCAAAATACGCATGCTACTGGGATGCAAACTGAGAACCTTTCAGATTCGCTTCATATAGAAATCCATACAAGCGCGTCGAGTAGCCAGTTTACAGCAATGGTCCATTCTGAGAAAGTTCTTACAATTAGGGAGTAGGTGGAAGGGATAGAAGGCAATAATTGGCCTTGAAATCGGAACTGAAGCCCATAATACGTTATGTTCAAAGCATATTTAAAAAAAATGATTCATGACAAGAGTCCTCGGAATCCAACGAAAAATTATGAACGGTGAATCATAAATAATCCCTCCAATGCGTAAATCGTACAATGCCACCACTTAGAGTAAAACATGTGAGTCTCCGATTTACAATCCTTTATTTATCAAAAATGCTATAATGCGCATTATTCATTCCTGACAAACAACAGCTAGCAAAATAAAAAGCCCTAATAGGGGCTCCCTCTTGTCTATCCTTTGCAATGCACAAGTGTAATCCATATAGACAGGATGAGATTCTTGAAAAAAGCGAAACCGATCGTTTCCACTTCCATCTCACTTTAATTTCAAAATTGCCTGGTCTGCAGGAGATCAAGTTGTTATCTAACGGTAAGAGTCGACAAATCGGAAGACAAAAGAGCAGGCATGAAGAAGTTGAGGCACCATCCTTCACCCGTCTTGCGCAATGTTGGACCAAGTTCACTTGACCTCTTTAATCTCTATGTTCTGATAATGCGTCGGCAGCAATTGTCTAACATTTAGCATGTGCTTATGACAGCCATATGCGCTCTCAGTCAAGAAAAGATGCAGAAAGGTTTAGTCTCTTGAAATAATGAATGAGTGATGTCAGTTTGCGCGCCGAACGTTGCAACACAAACGCACTCCCCACCACATGTCAGTCGACCAGTCAGCATGCAGTCGCAAGTGCACCACCCGACTCCAAGACAAGTGCCACAAAAAGAAGAACTGATAGACTTAAAGGCCCAATTCTCTCTGCAGGTCTCAGTACGGGCGCAGCTCACTAGCAGCGTAGACATTGAAATGTTGATGGTGGAAAGTCCCAGTGAATTTACCGATTTAACTGCGTTTGCTGCCGAAATAAAT
>MIEF01009995.1:0-11577 GCA_001870725.1 Taenia solium | reverse complement strand
ATCACACATATGTGATGCATACACACGCATGTATTACCAATGGGCCATTTCCCTTCCAAAACGCTACCATTGACACCGCTTTTTGCCTCATGCATACATGTACACATGAATGCATAGAAACATCTTCGTCACTACCAAGGAGACACTGAGGGATTGAGTGAGACTTGAGGGGCCTGCTTTGGTTGTGACCGCAGCATTTGCCTCCCCTGCACGTGCAGCGCAACAATGACCAGGCAGCTGACATTTCGAATGGTGGAGCAATCGATCAAACCAATTGCTTAGGTCACTGTCCAGGCTAAGTTTCCACAACATGGCTGTTCGCTTGACGCGATTCACTGCTCCCTGTCTGTTCGTCTACCTCTCATTTGTCCTGTTTGGATGCCTTTACACGTGGTCAGTGGTAGACATTGCGGGTATTATTTTGAGGAGAGGTAGATGCCCGACTTAACACACCTCTACTATCGCCATTCACCTGCAAGATGCCAGAGAGACAGAGGAGTCTGCCACAAGGCAGTTCAGAGGGATGATTATGCAAAAGAGGGGTAGGTGAACACTATATCAGATTCCAACAGATGCTCGATTTCTTCGCTTCACCTAGAAGTCGTCGATTGGGTCGACAGAAATGGAAGAAGTCACCAATGAAGACAAAATTCATGGAATAACCGAACTTCCATATGAGTTCCAATGGAAGGGGGGAGGAGGAGTGAATAGAGCAAAAGATGTTTGCATTGCAATAAGGAGGAAAAGGAAGGCAAAGGGTCGTTCGAAGAAGAGGGTGCAGGATGAGGTGAACAAGACGGTGGAGAAGGAGGTGAAGAGGGGTAAGGCGCGCCAAATGATCGGCAGCTCCCAAGCTGATGGCCAACCAAAGAAGATGCGTAGCAGGTGGAGACGACTCATCATCAACGCGAATGGCGGACTCGTGTGGCACCGACCGCAACCAAATCACCGGCACAGATTCACCGACTCCCTCTGACATTGATGGAGAAGGAAACGCTCGCTATTCACCACCTCGCCGCAAGCCAAATTGGTGAGAATTTCCTTTTGGTCAGTGCGGCATCTCCACTATGGAGAAGGTATTAGGGACCCTCGAGTTGCTGTTGATCCGTTCTCTTGCACAGCCAGCAGTCAGTGGGGAAAAAGGAGGGGGAGATAGGTGTTAACGACCTTTGCTTTTAACAAGTGCTAGTGACTTTGCCTACTTCACGTCGAGGGAAATACCTCTGTCTGTCCTCACCCAATTTCTTCTTTCTTCCCCTTCATTTAACGCATGGTTGAGAAGTCGAGGTGCCCACAATATTAAGCAGCTCTCCGCCGAATACGACGTCACTGTCTCTGTCATTGCCAGTAGCATCGTTCGCCGCGGGTGTTGTCCACTCCTTCTTCACTTTTTCCTCTGTTCCACCACTCCCCTTCCTCTTTCCCTCCTTCCCCTTCTAGTAGCTGTTTGCCATCCACCTCCACTTCTTTTAGCATTCGCATCCCATCTCTCCTCTTCCTCCCATTCGCGCTCATCTGGAATTTCGCCTACTGCATAGACTACTTCTTCTGCACCGGCTCCTTCCATTTCTTCTTCCGCCGCAATTCCGGACGTGATGATGACTTGGAGCATCGGTTGGAATCTGATCAACTTCATATCAGATGCGACTGGCAAGTTCACTTTCCACCCCTCCACCTTCCACCACTTCCTATTCCACAAGAACATCTCTTTAGCCTCATTGGCAGCTAAATTTTCATTTGGGTTTTAAATACATTTCTTTCGTTCATTAGGTCGCCTTTTTACTTAACCAGCGGGATGGCGTTGCTGATCCGCATTAAAAGTTTTGAAAGTTACGCTTAATGAGAAGTAGTGGGCAAATTCGTCGGAGTGGAAATTTGATAAGGCATTCTTCTCCTCACCATTGCCAAGCCAACACATCTATATCTCCATTGGACTGAATTTCTTTAGTATATCGGAGAGAATTTGGGAGGAAATGGTTATAGGCGACCCCATTATAGCAGTTCGGTGGCAGAAGCCTCTTCCTTGAAGAGGGAATATCCTTTCTCATATGTCCATTGTGACCAAGGTAGATCCGTAGTTGCATACAATAAATGCATATATGCAGACAATCTAGCAGTAAAAGTTGTCACGGGGACATATCGAATTTAAGTAGAATAACCCAATTTTTCAGATGCCAATTTTAATCACTAAAAGATTCCATGCCAAATTATAAATATTCGTAATCAAAAGAGCGGTGTTACCTACCATTAAGAAAGGGCTAATGTGACTGAAAGCCATCTTTTCAGCCACCGTTTTGACTTCTTTACATTATCACAGGGGTAGAGTATGGACGCAGCTGCCGCATCTGACAAGGCGCTTAAGTTAGAGCATAAGGTGTGAATAAGTGAATTGATCGCAATTGTTTGAAGATAATATCATCCTATTCATTGTTGACGGATAGTGTTTTATTTTCAGCCTGAACGGGCGGACATAACGTTGTGTGGCAGTAGAGGCGCAGCAAATAAGGCTTAATCCAATGGTTCCATTTTAAGCAGGCGCCCTGACACTGCTTCACAGTTAACGTGAGCACTGTGGCAATTAATGTAGGATCAGGATCACCATTTAGTTAGCAGTCTCCGTTCCGCTTGCTTTTCCCCTGATTTATTGAAAACGCAAGTGTACCCCTCTTTATGCTTCGCCTAAAGGCAGTGACAATCAGAGCCTGCAGAACGTGGACATTCAACATAGTCATTTCCTACCAAAGACATGACAACAATGGCATATGATGTGTGCACTAAAAACGGCCTCGTTGCTTGCCACACTTTCTGCCAGCAGAGTCCATGAATGCATCGGTCAACGCCAAACTCCCCGACCTCATTCACTCCTACCTCCACTGTCTCTTCGACCCCTCATTCTGCCCACTTTTTGCATCATTCATCCCCACTCGACCTCATCATTTACATAGTCATTGCTATCGTTGCTGGTATCAAATGCACAGTTGTATCGTTGAGTATGCCGCAGCCTTTACAACCGTAAGTGCAGCAAACCATGCTGGCGGTAAACACTTGCACCTGGGGGTATCCTCAATCCTACTTTAGCATCCTTAAGTACTGCATGCGAAAACAATTTTAAACGCCTCCGTTTTCTTCTTCACACATCAATTAGGTATGAGGGAGTCTCTGACAAACTTAATCTGGTGCCTATCGCAAAGCCTAGGCCAAATAGAGATGCCCAGCCAACACGTCGTACTCTTAATCATCGGTGGTGCAGCTAATTATTTTCCATAACAACGATTCCAGTGCGTGTGTGCATAGATTAATTTATAGATATTTATGCAGCTTTCTTAACTGATGAATGAAACTAGCAAATAGCTACCCGCAAAGAAGACTACAACTAAAAGGAAGGTGCTTGTTCACAGTGAAAAACTCAAATTTTTATGCTATCATCAATCAAGTTCCAGGAGTCGTGTTATTAAGTCAACAATTTGTGACATTGAGAACTAGCTTTTCGACATTCTTTTCAACGAGGTACCTTGTGAGCCTTTGTTGCACGACATCGCCATGTAACACTGATATTAATTTGTGATCGATCGACCATTCTTAATGTTCAGCAAATGTGACTTAGCCATGCACTCCTTTTATGGTCTCGAAACTAGCCCTTTTATTTGATCGGAGGGGGAAGATTCCTAAAATTTGCCTCTGTTATGCATAAATCGAAACATTTTAAAACCTAGTCCTTATTATATTCACGGGTGGACGTTCATTTCTGCTTAACGAACTATGCACACACGATAGAATGAGCTGAGAAGACACTCTCCTCTCGCCTTTTCTAACCTCGTCTAGGTTAATCATGAATTAAAAACATGATTCGTGAACTGACAATCATTTGGCTCGCTCATAAGTTATAAGTGTTACACCTGTGAAGGTTTATGCGTTATACATGTGATGCTAGATTTGGTTTTCCCCTGCCACTCAATCAGTGGCAAATCCAAAGATCGATCTTTTCAACATCTAGGGCTTGCCGCCTCTGCTGCAGCGTATTTTTGGTAAGAAAACAAACTTTACCATTCCTTAAGAATTTTGTCTTGAATGTGTGACAGATGAATATCAGTGCGTCCTCTTTTCCCATCAGAGTTGACTATTAATTCAGCCATGGGTAGTCGTAAGGTGGTTGACTCGATAGACTTATATATTTGAATGTAATGGAGGGACAGTATCAGAAATGGAGGAAAAATGGCCTATAGACGAAAACTTCATCCACGATTAGAAAGAAGATTTGCCTGAGAAGGAAGATCTGGCCTTAGTAGGATTAGCGGAGCATGAACAAACTGTAATAGTAGCCAGTGTAACTGGAAGGTAAGAAGCTACTGCCACTTTATCCAGCCCTAGTCGAAGCGATCTGTCCGGAGAATATGCGATCAGGAATCAAAGTAACCCTTTCCTCTTTGACCATTTAATAGTCCCGACTCAACAAATCCCGAGCTTTGGCGCAATTTTACATCTAGGATTGTGGCCTGGCCTAGGAATTGATTTATTCACAATAAGTTCTTTAGATTTTGCACTGAGAAAATCAATGTTGTATGGCCTAATTTCACTTCATGCTTTACCTATTATTACTGGAATAGGGCTGTTATGGAAGATACGGGAGTTGAGATGAAATTTTTACGGACGACAGCCAGTCAGACAATAGCAGCATCTTCGTCGTTTATTCCTTGTATTTCATTGTTTCCTAGCTTCCAATTGATCACTTAAGCTATACGTACATAAGTCGGCTTGAAGATGACATCTTTCTTCTCTTTGGCGTTTAATAGAATGCCAAGCGTGGCTCAGAACACACCTAGTTTAGCATCCCTCAATGCATTACCAAATGATCCTAATTAAATCTCTGCATTTGCATAGAACCCTCCAGCCAGACTTAGTATACCAGACTTCATCAGCTTATTCTTAACATTTGGACAAATTGGGGATACTTTCTTGTGGGCTAAGTTGCAAAAATCTGCTAATAGACGTCATGATGTAGTATTGTTAGATATTTTGCTATTCATTGCAAATTCAGGCTGCAAGTTTGTTTCATGAATACTTACTAATTTTGTTTCCATCTTGTGAGGTTTCCGAAATTTAACAGATTTGCTAATTTTTAGGCAGCTGTTTAGTGGAGGGATATTTGCGTAACATACGACTGATGAATAAGAGTTATGCGTGAAACAAGGGATACAAGTTTTCGCCTTTCCCTTACCATTGTGCAAACGATTTTTAATAGCTTCATAAATAAATTAGTGCACTATTTCGTCCTGACTACCACACCGCCTTTGCTGCAAATTTTGTCATCACTTGCACGATTTTTCATGCCGCATGTCTACTCCCCTCCACCCACCACCTTCGAGCAATTCGCATCAGTGTCAGCTTCTAGATTACCCTCTGCACCACATACACTACATTTTTCAACTCTTCGTTTGGTGGCTGATGTATTTACACTCGTGCTTTATGGTTCTGCCTCTGGCGTCATCCACTGTATATGATTCCCACTTTGCATTGTGCCAAATGTATTCCAATTGTTTAAGAATCTCAGGACTGCTGTGGCGCTGATTAGTGAGGTTTTGCGTTGGAATACCAAAAGAGATAAACTGGTATTTCGCATCCTGCAAAAAAGCTGGTGCTACTAATCCTCGCCATAATGTCGGTGAGGTTTAGAGGCAGGCGCCAATAAATTAGCTATTGGGCTTTTATTGACCTTACTGCGCCTCACATTAGTGCCGAATAGATCACCGTCCGTTCTCAAGACAAATCTTGGTTCTTGAATGTCTAGCACGCATGTAATTTATGTCTAGCTAAGAGCGCATACATATGCTTGACATAATTTTAACTGCCCAGGAGGACACTTGTTTAATATAGAGGAAATCATCACTTTATGCGTTCTGTCAGAGCCGACTTTACGAAGCATTTTGAATACATTTTATTTGCTTAGAACTTTTAAATTCACCCTAATAACAGTTAGCAACTTCATTTGAGACTCGACCGTCAAAGATAACAAGTCAAGAAATAATATGTTTGCTAGCGACTCACCAATTCGATACTTTTCAACTGTTTTAGTTCATTTTGCGCATTTCACTTCAACATGCATGCTGCCTATCACAAAATAAAACTCTTATGAGTGCAAAGAAGTGAGTCCCATTTCGCGACAGTCTCCCACTTTGGGGTCTAGCTCTACGCTGCATTGACACGCGCATCTATTCTAAGGGTTATACACAAGAGGCAGCTGCAAATTGAAACCTACCGCTAAATGAATAGAGAGGTTAACAGCCGGTGATATGGTCGTTTTGAATGGAAGAGTCAATTTGTCATGTTGAAACATGATTCGAACATGGTTAGTTGTGCGTTCTGGTTGACAAAGCATGTATGAGACCTAAAATATTATGCCACTTGATTTAAGAAACTAGTCTACAAATGCATGTTTACCATTGTCTTTTGATTAATTAATTAATTAATTAATTAATTAGAAACCTGACGATTCTTACGGCTGAGTGCGAATTGCGCAATGCATTGCAGAGCATGGGATTTAGGTCCTCAAAAAACTGAGTACGTGATTTAAATCACGAAGTGATTTTGTTTCATGCTCGCAATATAAGGACATGACAAATTAGGACTTGACGAAGCCCTATTAGCTACAGTTTTTGAATGCATCCATTATCCTTCTAAATTAATCACTCATGCGAAATCTCCAACCACTTATGGTTCGGATTACAAATAATGGCACGCACTTATTTTCCACACGCATTAGGTCCTCATCCCTTCAATTTTTGTTAATTTGGTTACAAAACCCATGCTATGCAAATGTACATGATCATAGCACATTCTTTTACTATTCCCCTTTCGAGTTTTTGTTTGTTTAATTCTGTATTCTTTTCTTGACTTTGATTCGAGCTTTCAAATCTGTACCTCCACATTGACCGATGGAGACCTTGAGACCTATTGAAACAAACATTCTGGACTTTTGAGTGATTATGATCCCTTCCAGCCTCCGTGCCTCTGCTCTTCCGTCCGCATCTGTAAGTGCGTACAATAATAGCAGAGTGGATTATTAGCAAAACTTACTAACTACTGACCATTTTTGAACTATCACAAGCAGAAGCTAGTATTGGTAATAGAAACGACAGGCCCATCGCTCATAGTGACTCGGCTTTAGAACAAGAACTCTCAACACTTATTGTTTTCTTTCTAACAAAACATGCGACAGCTTTTTAATTCTGTGGCAAGGTTTTGGAAAGTTATCTTTCGCAAAATTGTGTGGTATTACGAAACCACACGTTCCAAATTCTTATTGCTAATCATGTAATACAGAGCTAAACTTGGAAATGGAAATGATTAATGCAGTGCTTAAGACGGTTTTGTCTATGTAGACTTACGGAGCAGATATTTTCAGCAGGATCTGCATCGTGTTAATTAATGTGAAACAATGTCGTAGAAGTTCATGTTGCACTATGGGTCAACTTAGAACTTACTTTACTTGCAGTCTACATTGTATGCACTGTTGGTCGCACTAATCACAAGAGGAAAGCAGGGAAGACCACAGTTCCGATGTCAAGCTGCCTGATAGGTGTTTGATATTTTTCCAAGTTATTGATAACTGTTTAAAAAGCTAAGGCTTCTGCGAAATTGCTGCGATATAAGGACTGATTGCACTTGGGTTGTTTTCAAAGCATTTTAGCTTGACACAGCCATTTCGAATTCTGATGCGATTCCTCGGCTACCTCGAGATGTGGAATGAGCAGAAAGGCTTGCCTTCATCAGCGGTTGGGTGTGAACGTTGTCTCGTGCCGACACCAAAAAGATAATGTTCCATTTAGGCCCAGCGAATCGCTGAGATAAAATTGCGCAAATAATTGTAAAAATGGCAAAGTAATCAGGGGATCTTTTGTATCTAGCCACAATACTATGTTATGCCTTGTTATTCAACTAAACAATATTTTAGAAAACGTATAACTGTTGAAAATCCCACTGCAACATTTTGGCCTAAATTATTCCTATTGTTAATCAAATTCTCCACAGCTAACCACGCTGCAGCTTTTCTTACATTTCACATCACGACTAGAATTGACCTAATATTTTATAGGTGCGGGTACAAAATGAACACAGCTTTGCAAACTACCCATTTCCATGGGTATGCTTAAACAATATCACGTATTTGTATACAGAGCCAATCAGACTAGGATGCAATATTATGCCGGACGGAACTAGTTGCAATATCACGGCTGCTTATCAATTTTGGCATTAGTTACGACTGGGAGATGCCGGGTGCTCTCAACTCAATTTACAGCTAATTAAATCAAGCACCCATGAGTAACAATTTAACAGCATCTTGGCGATCAAACAAATATCCTAGATAAGCGCGTAAATCCTTTTCCTTGATGTTCTTATAAGTAATAAGCTTGACCTTGCTCATTCATGGCGCTTGAAATTGATGCTGTTTTCATTCTTTGTCGTCACTCCGCATCATTTCACCAAATCAACTAATCACATGGATGAAGACAAACTGGCACAAAACATTTTGCTGGTCCTACACGAGTTTCATGCTAAGGGCCATTACAGAGCTTTTCGTTATCGACTGTTCAAGCGCGCATTTACCTTTGGATATTGAATGTTCATGCCAGTCAACTATTAGAGCCACTGAGACTCATCATTTAAGCAGCAGAGTAAATTAGGCAAATATACATCTCCTGTTTAACTCTGTTATTGGTTTTCTTTGACACGGCGCCCTACAATTGCTACAAACTGGTTAACCCCACTTTTTTGTTAATGCAAAACTGACAAAGGACCAATAATCTTGCCCATCGCATACATAGGGCATGCGCCATTGCTTTACTTCTTGGCGTTACAAGACGTGACGCGACAAAAAGCCCCGAAGCTCTTTCATGCAGTATACACTGACACAATAGAGAGCAAATTTTAGTCTTCTAGCTGATGGTTTCCCCCTGGACTTGCAGGGAGCGCAGCCGCGTGCATTGGAGCTTGCAATAGACTATTTTCCATTCGTTGTGCTGAGGCGTAGGGGCTGCGTAATATGAGGTGAAAGAGGGCAGTGCTAAGAGGCTCGCTTTGTTCTGCTCTAAGAAAAATTCAAGTAGAGCGAATTGCAGCCTCTATTTTATAAAACAAATATGTTTTTGTCATTTAGCCTGTAGTGTAGTGAGATATACAGGTAAATAGCAACACACTGTGTCTATTTGAGGCGTAAACTTACCAACCCAAGACGTAGATTAAGGAGCACTTGGTGGAATACGACCTTCTCTTTATTCAAACCCTTTGATAAAAGCCAGCTTGCAAGGATTATAATGTTGGCAGTGGAAAAATTGTGATTTATGCTGAGAGCCGCCTCACTGAGCAAATGATGGTCCCATGGGACGCCGGGTGAGGTAGAATTATAATTCGCGGGTACGCTAGCCACGTCAATTCGGTAGATACCCTTGCCAAACTATTAGCCCATCGAAGGCGCCACAAGTGGTGCTCTTCGTGAGTCATCCTATTTTAAGGCCAAAGAAACATAGAACTCGCAATCTTGAAATTGTCGCTAATTGAAGGAATGCGAGTAAAAAGTGCTCATGAAATGCCAGGCCAGTTTGTGCGACCAGAGTAGTAGCATAGAAGTGTGCGGTTAGCCAGCACCCTAATTCGTTACGCTCATCCTCTCGTCAATCTAGAGAAATGTATATCAAAGTCGGTGCATAGTTAAGAGTTGATACAGGACGACTGGATCCTTGGAAACCGATGTATCAATAAGACTTAAAAACTTAATAAAGTGGCAGAGTATTTGTCATTGAAGAAAGCAGTCGCTTTCATAAAATGGATGCAACATTTATTTAAAAAGATCTGCATAGAGACCTCGTAGTGCTCATCGGGAGATTGGTGTCGAAATCGCCAGTCTTCATGAGAAATTGAGCAGCCGCCACCCGAAGTCGAAACAGAGAGCAAACTTTACTGAACATATTGTTAACAGCAGCTACAAGCAAAAATCTGCATAGAATTACACGCCAAGAAGGTGTTTGGTAAGCAACGCGAATAACGTGTTAGTAGTTTAAGACAATAGTGTGGGCTGCTTAGTTTACCGATGGCATGCAACTGTGGAACCGCACTGGCTACAAGCACCGCAGTTGCGCGGTAATGCCAAGCATGACAATTATTATTACATTATTAGCTGCCTGACATCAAGAGTTTTGGTGATTATTTATACACTTACAAAAGCGATTTGCGTTTCCACAGCCCCAAGCGTGATCCATTGTACTCTTGCTAAAGTGAATGTTTCATTTTGCAGCACTATAGGTGATCAGTAGTAAGATAGCCTTGCATACAACCAGGAACACTATTCAAGTTCAAGTACCTAAGATAGCTTATCAAGCACGAAGTATAAAGGCGCCATGGGCATTGATAGCGCAGCAAAATTGCTGAAAAGTACTTAAAAATGTCATTAATTAGGCATTACAAAGTGAACATTTCTGAGCCTAAAACTTCAGAAGTAACGCTTGTGCAACAAATAATGTCTAGTGAGAAATTTAGATTGGCATTTTGCCTATTTGAATTGATTGAAAAGAAGACAGTGAGGTGCAAATCGCAAACTAGTGCGACCAATTAAAATGAAAAAGCTTGGATGCATGCAAACACATTGAAGGCACAAGTTGGACGGAGTAAAATGCTGCGATCGGATAGGCTTGTAGGGCTGCGTGCATCAGGTCAGGATTAATTGCAAGCTTTACGACGCAACACAAGTGTGAGAAATATTTGCAAGTTCTAGACGCTTCAGATGAATTCTGCGAAAATTTGTCAGCACCTCAATTTCTTCACCACTTTATGACAACTTGGTATTCATTTACAATTGTTTTCTGTTTAACATCGCGACTTCTGCATTGAGATGTGTGGAAAGGATGTGAATCGGACGGGGGCTTATCTTGACAGTGGCTTTGGGAGACTTACAACAGCTAAAAAACGCAGATTTCACGACGTAGAAAACCCACTACTTGTAGATCTCATCATGTAAAGCAAGCCCATATCCTCGAAGACATTAGCAAGTTGGGTTTTCATTATTACAGACTAAGGAAACAGGCATACAAGTGTTCCGCATATAACAGTCATCTAGTTCGCTTTCACCTTCGACTGTGCGTATGCCATGGGGGTAAATTGGTCGCCGCCAGGACGTCGTTAAGTTAACAAATTTCATGATCATACTTGTGTAGTTAAATGTAAAGGTGTGCATAAATGATGACACCTCTCGATTCCGGAAGTTATAGTTGCGCAACAATCTTGCCCGCAGTGCTTGACATGTTTACGTGGTTGCCCAAATGCATCGCTGAGGTTGCTAACACCGCATCGAAGATAAGAGTCTTCAATTAGCATTACTTAGTTTCCATTGCTCTTCTAAATGAACAAACATCTCTAAAGAGAGGCCTAAGGGTTCTGCCAATGAGTAGCTTGGATAAAAGGTGCGACACGCTGTCAATTTGAACCTTAAAATATGCTGACTTAGGTTAAAAATTCAAAGTTTTAGATTGAACTGGGTGCCAACAGTACGCTTAATCTGCCACATGGTGAATGTGCGTACTGTAGAGAAAT
>MIEF01009986.1:0-19585 GCA_001870725.1 Taenia solium | reverse complement strand
ACACGACGAGTCAGATGGATAACAAGTAGTTCCGCAGCAAAAGACCATAGGCAAATCGCAAATGATAGACATTACACCACTCCACTTACCCGTTATAAGCAGACTCTCCAGATTCTCCAGATTCCAGAAGTCCTCCGGCAGCCAAGCAATCCTGTTTTCCGACAAGTCCAAGTAACGAAGGCTGCTGGCCAGAGCAGAGGCCCTCGAAACATTCGGCCAAGTCTCCAACACATTTGACTTCAGGCAGAGGCGAGTTAGGTGCAAGCATTCCACAGCCTTGGGAACTGACGAAATAGTTTGTGCCCAACCTGGACTTTTAAGCTTCTTACGATAATTGTAAACAAAAATTTAGTTTTGCTACTACAAGTCTGTATGTACCTATTTTTTTTCGAAACCTGAGCATTTTAACAATAAAATGCCAACTAGCTAAGTTCGCGGAACTACTAGCAATGCGTCACGCGGTGCCTCCCCTGCCCCACTCCACCGGCGTTTAAGTAAACATTGGCGAAGTCAACGACCCCCAATTAATAAAATAAGTAAATGGCTTGTAGCATCTCGAGACTTCCCTTAAGGCAATAGAAGGCATAGTACTAGGGCAGAACATACATTCTGGAACCAGAGGGCTTGGGGGCTGTTGGCACGGTCCGGAGGCCGGCCAACCGGCTGGTACAATATGGCCAACCAAGTGATTGAAACCGGAAGTTTTAACAAACAACGTATTACACGGCTATTTGTATGCTTCAAAAACTAAATGATTTCTATAAGTTATTGGTTTGTGCAAAATAGATCACTCTGCAATGATTGTGTTAAGCGGTGGGGAAAATTGATGTGCATATAACAATTTATTTCCTTTGGGAATTTTCGCAAACGCTTTCACACGTCATGCAATAGTCTGCCTAAATCTCTCTATCATACACTGCTCCTTTCAAACTCTAACCATGAAATAATGGACAAAATTGACCAATTTCCACCATAGTAACAATTTTTTGTGCCATAATGTCCGATTGATCCTGTTCCATTTGAGATGGAAACAATTCTGTGGGCAAACGAAATCAGCCACGGAACCACACACTCCTCCCGATTCCCTCTTGCACGCATTCTTCCCCTTTACCTACTAAATTCCATCTGCTCTCTGGCATCCCCAACTAACATGAACACTCTGTATTGCTGAGCAGTGCACAAATATAGTCCCAATGCACGGGCAATTTCTAAAGCGTCTTTTCGTTTTAAGACGCTTTTCTATCATGGCCTTTACCTTAGTAGGGTGCATTTTAAGCGGGTCAGGTGCAAGTGAACGCAGGTTAGCTGCCTTGAGTGAAAGCACTTGCATGGAACAGAAACCATTTCAATCTAAACACTTAATTGAAGGATTGGTAAATGGCAACCAAAAACATTTAATGGTTGAAGCAAAAGCGATTGAGCTGAACCTAACAGAGTTGGCAATACCTCCATTTGAAAGCACTTGTGATTGGAATGATAACCAGGCAATTTCACGGGAACACCGAAGCTCTCTAATAGCGTTGACTTTTTGTCAGAATATACAATAAGATAATTCCTACATGGTGTGAAAACTTGATGGCTGCTTAGGTCCTAATGCACTGCGTGCAATCAATGCAAACTTCACTACGGTCAGGCCTACCAGTATTCCTCCAAACTTGCTTCTACTGCATAATACATGTCATACCAATTTTACCGCCTTAATCCATGTCATGCCAATTTTACCGCCTGAATGCACTTACCAATTGGCCACAGCGCCAATGGTCCCTTCGGCTTTGCAAAAAGCCTAGAACTTCACAACTTCGGACTTTGTTCACCTTTAGTAAAAGGTATGTTTTGTTACTACTACCGTATCAAAGATGCAGCTACAAAGGACCGATAGTTGGGAAATGCAAGTGCAAAAGTAAATGCGTACCTCAGCAGTATGCTACGCATAGCGGAACCACAATTGTTCCCAGTATGATCTTCCTCTCTTTTTATTGTGCACTTGAACAAGACTCTCATTCATTTGGCAAATTTGGTTGGAGACTTTCCCACGCTTCATTTGCCACACATACGATGTTAGTTTCTTTCAAACAGGGTTCAGAGTGCCAAATAAGATAAAAACGAACATGCCTTTGTGTGTGATTCAAGATTATGCACACTTGTGACCTCCAGATGGTACTTTCGTATACTTTGCAGCTGCAGTTAGGTTCTGACAATAACAAATTTACCACTCAAATCACCATGACATATCAACCAAAATTATCTTAAGTCCTCCGTCTCAACCTTGCCTGGTCTTCAAAGAGATTCGTTGTGGCGTAATGGCAGACTGAATAGGCATAAATTTTGTGGCCTCACACCCCTTCGCAGGGAAATGCATAGCATTATCTCCTAACAAAATCGCCTGCAAGTCGGATCGCACTTGTTTAATTTGTCATCTGTTAACGACTAGTTAAAAGGAACTATTTTGGTGGATCCAATTTGAAACAGGTTGCATAAGCATAGGTATTTTAGGCCTTCCTTGAAACATGTGGCTTTTGGGAAATAACGAACGAAGTTGATGTTGCTGTAGACTGGGGTACATCCATTTGAGATTCTCTCTTAACTCAATAGCACTTACAGGTTTGCAAAATGGAAAACTCCCGTAAAATACACAACACCTTTGCAAAGTTTTTAGTATGAATCTAGGACCCAAAAGATTGCATTACCTAATACTGCATAAAACTCATGCGAAATCCCTGTAAAGAATCCTGTCAACATAGTTGGAACAATATTTATTCCGTTGGCATAAAGTAAACATTGCGCTGAGCATTTAAATCCATGACAGTAGTGTTTTGCTAATCTTCCCATTAACAGTCCTTTGTGTTCCACAGATTTCTAATGTGAACGACTGTCTTGCCGTTTACACCCCGTATGACTTCAGGCTCTACAGGATAAAAAGGTGTGGGAAGGCTGACTCCTTCAAGCGATTGGTTCGGTGTAATGTGTTTACACATCGACCCAATTAGAAATGCGCGCAGTTACTGCGAATTCCATCAGATTAGTTTTAGTAATCATCTCGTTATTTTATACCTACCTCTCCAAGTCCATCACAAATGAAAATTCTAATCTTCACTTCGCGTCCTATTTGGAAATCTCCTGGTGGCACATATGCGTGAGCAGAAATAATTGGCTTAATGCAACTTCTTGACATAGGCTTCTCCCCCAATGGCAGTTGTGCGCTCGGTGTGCTCGTCGACGAAGGCGCGAACCTGCCGGATGGGGTGATGGTGTTCGTTGAAGAGGAGAAACAGGAAGTTGGAATGTGTTTTGTAAGTACGCGTTATTTTAGTGAAGAACATTGGGATGAGGTGACAAGTGCGGATAGTATGCACAGTTGTGCCAATGCTCTACGTGGGCTGGGCTGTGGGCTCGTGGCCTTGCACCGAAGTCCTATGACGAGATGTGTAGGCTCTGTTTTAGCGTGAGTAATTAGTTAATAGCGATAGCAGGGTGCCACAGAAGCCCTCAGTATCGTTGATGTATGTCCCACAGATGGGTTTTGACAAAGGTGTCCATTCCTTACGTCTGCCAAGTGGCTCAATGTTTCCATCTCTCTCTCTCACGCCTGTGAGGAGTAATATGGCAGCCTTTGTCATGTTTTTCGTTGCTATGATTGAGTTGATACTTGTGGTGCCACTATACCGCCCACTTTTCCTCCGAACGGCTTTCGATAATTGCGGCCGCTGAAATGAGTCAGAAGCGTGTGCGTGAACTAGAGATTTGCAGGTATTTTGCGAGACGAAATGTCCGCCTTCTCAAAGATAGTTCACGTCTGTCTTTCTTTGCTCATGGTATCCTCACATGGTTCGATGGCGACCCCTTGAGTGGAAGTTGCATGAGTGACTTCTGTGCGACGCTCCTCTCAATTATTCTCTCCACATGGAATTTGTGGTTTTCTGAATGCAAATGAGTTGAATCCGCGTTAGTGTACACAGATTTTGTGAGAGTCAACCCTTGCCTTTGATGCAGAAGTACTGCACACCTTGTAGTGAGGCGTGTTCTGTGCCTTGACTACTAATACTAAGGTATAGAATGCTGCTTGAGTGCAGTCGTTCTGTTAGGTTTGTTTGGTCCCGGTTTCGTGCATTCACGCGTGAGAGAAGAGGTAATATTAGGTTGTTTTGATCTTTAGGTGCCTCTTGATAGCCGTGGGCGTGGTCTATATGGGAGCGGACGAGTTGCCTTGCCGCGGGCTTAGGCGGAGAAGTGGAGCAGCCTTCAGCACCTCCTGCTTGTTCTCGTCCTTCTGGAATGACGCCTCACCTCCATCCCTTCTAGCCACCTTCCTGACTTCTCTGCAGGTTAGCGCCCCATTTAGTGAGTGCTGTGTAACCGATAGTGTCGGTGGTGGTTGTGTTGGTTGATGCTTGCGTTTCCTCCCAGCCAGAGAAGGAAGGTGGGAAGAGCCTACCCTCATTTTATTTTTAACGAAGTAAATTGCTTGGTTATATGAAATGACTTTGTTGAATCTACCACAGTCTCATTCGAGGTCGGGAATTGTTTGTGCTTGAGTGTGTCCGTTTGCTAATTTTTCCGCGTAGGTTGAGGAAATAACATGCATTCCGGGAAGTCACGAGGACATGATGACATGACTAGAGTGGTCAGAGGAGGAAGAGGGAGCTGATGTCCTGACCTGGTCATTTCGTCTCTGAAAGTAAGAGTTGTCCTTCGGTAGTGGATCAACCGAGTCACCTTTGTGTGCTTCGGTTCGCCTGGTGCACTGCTTACGACACTACTGCGTGAAATTTAACGGTAGCATTGGGATCTGCTCTGGCTGTGTATTTCTGCCAAGCTCTGGTGGTTGTGGCGACTGGAAAGTGCTTTAATAATCCATGTTAGGCCACATGGAGTATTGTTTTACGCCCTCTTCCTCTATGTGTCCATCGTCGACTGGCTGAAACGCCGAGCGCCATTTTTGGTTCCCTTGAGCAGGTGGATTGAGCGATTGTGGCTTAGTACACAGCAACAGGTTTGTGCTCTTTTGGTTATTGTCCTCATTTGTAGATGTCTTCCAGTTGTGGTGGCTGCTGGCAAGGCAGTGTGGCACATGTGAATGTTGCTGATCACACTGAGTCCTCCCAGGTCTCCTGCTCCCTTTCTGCGCCCACGCTGTGCCTGACGTCGGCAACCACTGGTGGTGCCGACACTCTCCACATCATTGTAGTTTCCCTTTTCTGTGAAGTTGCTCTGTTTTCTCATGCAGAGAACTTATTTTTGCATAAATTTACTTGTGCTTTTACCCCAACTGTTTGTGGTTTTACTCCATGTGAGGCTCACCCGTTTATTGGGTGAAGAGGGAGGGTTGGCCGGATGGGCTGTTTGGATGGGAAATGACGCATTTGTTTAGAAATGTGCGTTCTTACAAATTGCTTTGCCTCTACGAGAAGGCAAATAGTAGTCGGTGGCAAATCCTTTCGGAATGAGAGACGCGTGGTGGTCTCGTGGTGTTATGTGTGTGCTTCAGCCGGTGGGTGCATCTATCTGGTTGGAGACGTGTGGTGATTTCATGGCAGTGTTGATGCCTTGCGAGTGGGTTGGCAGTGCGGTATTGATGTTGGCATTTGCTGGATGTGTTAACATCGAGGGGAGAGGGAAACAGAAAGGGGGTTGGGAAGGTGGTAGATGATGGTCAAAGAGAGTGGGGTGGGGTAGGGTGGGAAGGCAGGCAATGTTTGCCCTAACGCGACTGGGCTGGTAGTGACCCGCCCATCCTCCTCAAACGGAGTGAGTCTTCTACAGTCTAAATACGTAAATCGTGAGTGCACTTCTTTCGACCATATTTCCTCACACCCTCTACATCAAGTGGCACTGAACTGGGCTCTCCTCTGGCAGGATTCCAAAAAGAAATGAGTGCGCATTGAAGAGTAGCAGAAAAGTCATTTTAACCAGCATAAACAGATAAGGAAACTTCCAGTCACGTTGGTTGCAAGGGCACAAACACGACCGACAGTGAGGACTGATTCCACCTGGAATTGTCTGCACCCACTAGCCAACAGGCTTGGTCTTACTAATCTGTGGAATTTGGGATGGCGGCCAGAGGTGTTCTGACAACGGGGAGGGGGGGGGAGGTGTAGCTCACCAAAGTTACCACATACAGGGTGCAGCAAAGACCACCAGATGACTTGTGGCTTTGAAGTGAAACGTCCAAAGGTCATAGCTATGGGTGGCTTAGTTAGTGACCCAGGCGGTAAATGTTCACAATGTGGGTGCGACCTCGCTACATGCAGTAGCTACGTGCACTCAGATCACACCCTCTAGTGGCGACGTCTCGCATCCGCTCCCTCGTCTCATAATTGGTGCAGTGTAGTGGAATCCTGTGATTTGCCATCTACAACAGCACACGCGCTCCTTCCTCTGTGGCACCTCACTGATGCTCGACGTGAGCCAATAGACCAAGTGTCATTGCAGAAGGCTGAGCAGAGAGGGCAGCCTTCTCTTCATTTTAATGCATATTTCACAACTTGTAGGCTCCACTGAGGCTTCGTTAGGAATTACACACAAAAGTTCATTTATGAGGCACACTCAGTTTTAATGCAGAACTATGAAATTCCGTGCATTGCGCACAAGTACTACTGACGCCCTCTTGTTTTACTTCATCGAGCAATTCGACTCATTTGCCCACGTTTCTTGTGCCAATCCTACTGCAGCATGCTTCCACTCCACACATGTTTCCATCCACACTCCCATCTTCTCCTCGCTACACACACGCCGTGCTCTATGCAATTGTCAATTCTCTCCTTCACTGACACTACAGACCGACGCAGCTTCTCCATTAAAAAAAATTGAGCAAATTGTCCATCCTGTCCTGGAGTTGTGACAGATTTCGCAGCACAATGGTATGTCGTGTCTCCGTCCAATGCACGAAAAAGGATGGTACAGCCAGGCAGTGTGTGGGGTGGAGGTGACGATGAAGAGGAGAGGAAGAAGGCGACTTAAGGGGAGGAGGAGAGTTGGGATGGGAAGGATGCAAGTAGGAGTCACTGCAATGAGAAGACAATGCAGTTGTGAAGCGGCTTCGTGGGCAAAAATGCTGGTAGCCCACAGCCGCTGCCTCTCAACCCGGTGTTTAGTGCCGAAATATAACTCGCGTCGGCTGAGCTATTCACACAGTTTGGTGTGCAGCAAATTGCAATCCAACCTAACAACACACAGCATCACCTATCGCCTTCAAAACAGCATAATTGATTCATAAACCTTTAAACAGCAGTGCGTGCATTCGTCCCATACCACGTCGAAGCACTCGGTCAACCACCGCGCACCCCATGTTGGGAAGCGGAAATGTATAAGCATGCGCCCACCCAACTTACCTACCTTGAAATCTCAAGTAGTAAGGAGCTGCTGATAATTGCGAAGAATTTCCAGCATGCTCAAGAAGGCAGAAAATGCCAGCCTCAAACTAACATAACGAAGGTTTGAAGTCCACGTGACCCATCTGCGCATGGTTACTAGACATCGTAGTTAGAGGAAGATGCAAGCATCGACTTGATTCAATGCTGCACACGTTCCATTAGGAATTTATTCTTAGTCTACCTCACTTGATTAGAGCATTGACAGAAGATGCTCGTGGATGCAAGCAACAGACCTATGATGGGCACCTTCTTGCAAAATATTAGCATAGTCTTGCCCCTCCTCAATGGTTTAGATTTAAATGTCATCATCGTCAGATGCATAAAACTCAAAAGAAATGCTAGTTGCAGGCGCAAAAGTGTAAAACACAAACGCAAAAGATGAATGCATCATTAGCGTTGTTGCATTTACTAAGGAATTCGTAGTTGTTTTAAGAGATAGAAATATAAGAGCGCTTTAACTGATTACCATCGTGCACCTTTTTGCAACAGACTTCTGCCCCAGTAGAAGTTGGGCACTAGGTGTGTCGGTTGATGAAGGCGGGAATCTGTTGGATCTGGTGGTTGTAGTCATTGAACGGGGAAAACAGGGTGTCGAAGTGCGTTTCGTAAGTAAAATTTTTGGCACCAGAATGCCACCTTCTTTATATAAATGTTTCATGATCAATGTGGCTGTCGGAATAAGTAAGGAATGCGTGTGTGTGTGTGTGTGTGTAAAGTAGGATTTCGCAAGTGTTAATTCCAATCAACATGTTTTCTGGGGTTGGGACATGACACGAAATGACATGACATGACATGACCAATCAACTGACCTGACATAGCTTCAGTTCTCTGCAAGAAGCAAACCGAAACCTAGAGCGTGTGTATTTCACATTGAAGGATGAAACATGCGGAGACCTAGCCGGCATTGGATTGAGATTAAATCTCCAATGTATGGAAAAAGTGATTTGCAGCACTCGAACATGTTTGTAGGTTTGGCATTCACGACTTGCTCACTTGAAATGCGCCAGACTTGCACCGGTGGAAGTGGTTGTTGGAAGCTTTTGTGACGTTATTTGAGGCCGGCAACTTATCTTCTCGAGCACTTTCTGACCAAGTGGCAGGTTGACAACTCCTCGCAATTAGCCAAGTCACATTGCTACTTGAGATTGCAAAGTAGGCAAGACAAGTGTGCACATGCCTACTTGTGCGCTTTCACTTGGCGGCTTGAGGTGGATGATGATGAAGACGAAGTGGCTGAGTGCCTCGGTGTGGTATGGAACACACTCATGCAGTAGTGGTAGTCCCATTGATGTGCTGCTATGGACCCGGTGGATAGTGCAATGAGTAATTAGTTGGAAATGATTTCTTCTGTGCGTCCACGTGCGTGAGCTCCTTAGCATCCGCGGTTTGTTCTTCAACGTAGAGCGTTGGGTTGAAAGGTATAATTCGTCGGTTGGTAGTTCAGTTGCATTCAGTTTGCAATTATGGTGATCTTCGCACCTACTCGTGTTGACCAAATGTCTTCAGGCTCCATACCAGAGTCCACTGGTAACTACCACCAGGTCATTCAAGTATTCTTTATTTGTGTGTTTGCAACCAAAGTGGCTTTAATTCTCCCCACCTGTCTCAATTCGCCAAAGGGCTTTCTTGACTCCATTTTGCCGACGTTTAATCACCCATCTCCGCCTACAGGTCCAATTTCGTTTATAGATATGTTATTTTGAAGTGCCGTGGATGCACTGCAGGAAGCAAGGTGTGGGCAGTGAAGTGAAGATGGGAGTGTAGCAAGGGCAGGGGATGAGAATTTGTGGGGAGGGGCGGCATGTTGATGTAGGGTTGGCACAGGAACTGTGGGCGAATGAGTTTGGGGAATCTGTTTGGAATTGGAGACGATCCCTTCACCTTGCAGCTTAGTCTGCTGCAGAGAACGATTATTGGTGAGGTAGCACAAGGTGACATGCGCGTGTCGATATGGGTGGGACAATGGCGGGACTCCGTCACATCGCACCACGTGAGAGGCGATGGAGCGGAGGCGAGCCGACTCCACCGGAGGATATGATCTATGTGCACGCGCCTTGAAATGGGTCAAGATCACATTGACTTTGGGAGCATTTCCAGTCTGAGCTGTTGAATAAGCCACCTTTCCATCGGCTTCTTAGGCAAAACAACCGCCTACGGCTGTGACCTCCAGATGCTGCACATCAAAGCATAGCTCTACTCCCGGTGCATCCACAGTGCTCTCTGCCTATTTATGGTGAGCCACACCTCTCTTCCTGTTGACACCACACCTCTAGACGCCATTCCACATTCCACGACTAATCGCCAACATGACACTCCATCATTGCCTGGGGCAATCTCGCATCGGATCAGTCCACAATGTGGGTCGCTCTTCGTTTTCGCGTTGCACTTCTCCCAACATTGGTGGTCTCCATCTGCCTCAGCATACACTTGTTTGCTTCTCGAAAGCCTGCTAGATGAAAGCGCGTCTCGGTGTAGCGCTTGTGAATTCACCTCACAACCACTGAATGTGCGTTGCAAAGCCCTCTGTCCGTGATGTCGATCCATCTTCTGCGTCGAGTGAGAGCGAGAGTTTTGAGACCCTATTGAATGTTGGAGAAATGGACACAGAGGGCACAACTACACATAAGTCGATTCTGCAACTGTTCCTGTGCTGCAGTGCAGTGTTGTCCATGCAACTGCTCAGCTCACCGTCTCACTGAATGCGCTTTGTGCTCTCCACACACAAGAGAGCGTTTTCGCGTTTATTTGTTTCACTACACAATGCTTCAGGTGATTGCGTTAAAATAATTAATTGGAGTGTTTTAAGGTTTGTTAATTTTGTGGCGATAAAATTTTGTTTACTCGCATGTAATTTGTGCAAAAGGCAAGGGGCTAATAAGATCTTGGCACTTATTCTCAACCTTTACAGAACGTTCTCATTCGCGTGTTTATGTACTCGTTTATCCTATTCTTTATCCACCTACTTGCTAAGCTACACGCGAAGGTAAATGTAAAATTACTGATGTGGTTTGTTTGTTTTTAAATGCAATACCTAGTTGCACCCATTTCACGTTGCAAAATGGTTTAGGTGGTTGGTTAAGATTGTATTGGCAGTATTTTGAGTTGTTTGTTGTTTGATTATCATTCCGATTAGTATTTGAATAATAAATGTTCGCCATGATACTGCTCCACTGGGGAGGACTGTGGCACTACTAGATGGCATTCGTCAACGTGATTAGGAGAAATGTCGATGATGTGAAGCACAACTGTCTTACTTACCTCATTCTGATACGTGCTAAATGACTAGAATGAGTCCCGAAGACGCGTTTCCTTTTTCTTCGATCTTTGTGGTGGACAAATGGCAGCATTTTTTGTAGCTTACCATTCATAGTAGAGTCCCGAAGACGCGTTTCCTTTTTCTTCGATCTTTGTGGTGGACAAATGGCAGCATTTTTTGTAGCTTACCATTCATAGTAGGAGCCGCTTATGGTGTGTGGTGTGGATACATGTCCCTTATAGTCGAAGTTGGTCTTCGTAATTACCAACTGGTTAAAACGTGCTGATATATAAATTCTGCTCAACAAATGTCCGAGGCGTCATAATTTCCCTTGTATAGATTTGCCCAAGGCTTGTGCTTTGGGATTGCCTTTAAATGCAATTGTTGTGGTAGAAACCTGGCTACTAGACACTCATGCACTTTATTTACGCATTTGGAATGTTAAAACCTAGTGGCGCATATTTCGTCCTCTACTGATTTTCTATAAGTAGGCGTCTAAAGCTCACCCCAAATGCTAATTTAGAATCAATTTCTTTAATCAGAAATGAGTGTTTGAGAATGGAAAATTTATGCATTAAACTGGCATCAGAGCATGTGTCAATCTGCCTTTTGTAAAACTGAGCGCGGACGAAAAGGGGATCCCGGCAAACAAGGCTGCGTAACAATGTTATAGTGCAATGTCTTCCATTCGGTATCTAGCATTTCGGGATGTCTCCCCCAAATCGCCTTAGAACATTGCCGACTCGACTGAATGATGTCTGTACAGTCGGCAGAGAAGAAAGAAGTAAAGCCAACTGAGACAACACCTGTATTTTTCATTTGACAGTTATGCAAGTGACGATTTGCATTATGCAGAAGTGGGCACAAAAAATTGCTGCTGATGCATCCCCTGCTCCGTGAAGTCCTGCAGAAGAAGCGATTTTTAAGGCAACTACACGATATGGGGTGGACAAATGAACACTTTGTAATTCAATGCAACTTACGAGAGGATTCAAGTGAGAACTGCTGGGATGCATGCAATGGAATCCCAGAAGTTATGATTGTTGAGGGTGATTGGCATCTGCATGAACAAAACATTCTAGTGATGGTGCCAGACAACAGACTTGTGCCATTTAATTGTGTGATGCATGAGGACGAGCATTAATGACCATCTCATTGTGGTTTGCTCAAAGCGTGGTTCTATGCTATGCCGTAGGGCATACTGTGACAAATGCACGTTCATGAGTAGGTTCCCTCAAGTCAAGTAGCACAGCTTGATAATGCGCACTACTTTACTGATGGGCTGTAGTTCTGTGTATCCAGCGTAGGCCCACATACCGACTTTACCTCCGTTTGCCTTCGATTCGTCCAACTCGACTTCTCCAACAGCTAAATTCATCGCTCTCAACGTGTAGAGGATGAACAGGTAGACTGATGCTGCCATTAGTTTGGTTTGCTTACCGTGGCGTTCAAATGAACTTAAATGATTGGTCTCAGAATATCTGTTGATCAGGAAAGGTGTTACAGGCATTCTAATGCATCTAGCTACAGGAAGCTTCTTTGGCCCACAGAGGCTAGTTCATTTCGTTCAGACTTTTAGCCTACATGCTCTTACTAATTGAACTGTCGACGTAGATGCGCAAGTCAGGCGGTAAGCTTGCTTACCCTCTTTGGCGTGTCACCTCACCAGGGCGTACACACGTGCAGTGGAGTTGTAAGTGACGAAAAACGGTTAGTGAAATCGAAATCCTTGACTCATTTCCCAGTCACAACTTGATGAGCTTTGGCTTTGAAGACGTAGCCTTATGCCTCACTTACACAATACGAAGCCTGTGGCCTGCTCCTTCATCCATGCTCACCAGCTTATGCCATCATCTCGTGTCAGCTCAGAATTCGTGCAACGGAAAGCAATAAATAAGGGCCAAAGTGGACTTGCCAGTCTGCCATGTTTTGGCGTGAAGTGTGTAAACAAAAATGGGACCGAAGTTTCCTAGCGCTTGTGTGGTCAGCACGTATTCTGTGTTGGCCAGCAATCCCTGAAGAAGGATACGTCCCTTCGCGACGCCCGCGCTTTTATGCACGATGTGGTGAGGTTTGGAGGCTGGACTTGCGAACACTGAGACATACTTGACGCCCTTTTTGGCTAACTTGCTGCCAATCCAACTTAGCAGTAGTGCATTATGGCCCTTGTGACTCCAATACGTGTATCTCCTCAGCGAGGTGTCTCCCGAAAGTGTACTTTCTAAAAAAGGCACAGCAAGCATGTTTTCAGCATTTCGTCTCGCCTAGCCACTAGAGTGGAGCGTTCGGTCCTGCAGTAAAAATACAAGATGAGAGTAAGAGAATTCAGCGATGCAACCGTTAAATTGTTTGTTGCACTAGGGACAGCAATCAGGATGCCTTACCATGTAATGCCCAACAACCCACATTATAGTCAAGAGTCGAATTAGGTAAGGCACCGTGATACTGAACGGATGCAAGGCACATTATGGCTGTGCGGAAAGCATTGTGTCGACTTAAACAGCCTGGTTAGTGTTGAAGCTGCGATTAAATATGGAAATCAATTTGAAGCTTTGGAACGTCAAAGCTCCACTGACTAATGCAAATGTGTGTCCCGCTTTAAGGCGGATGCAGCGTGGATTTTGATGGGCAAGAGGTTAAAGTGAAGATGATATTTCATCAACTTTTCATTTAAACCTAACAGCAAAATAAGCAGCCACAACTGACATGGTTGAAGTTGGACAGGTAAGCAATGCCAGTGGTGGAGCTGTTTGCAGCTGAAGCATTTGACAAGTAGGAAACCACGATGGGCTTGAGTAGATGTGCATGGACGCTGAGAATGCACTGCCTATTTATGACAAACCGCCTCCTACATCTGAGGTGCGATGCACCATCTCATTTCCCTTTGTACTCACACCTACGTAGGTTCGAACATTGGAGTGCAGTGCCAACGAGACGACGTTTATTCCACTACAAAGTACGCAACCATTCTCAGTCGCGCCCTATGGGCTAAACAGTGAACCATGATGCCAAAAGGGGCAACCACTTTACTGCTGATGGTCGCCCAAACCTAAATGTGTGCATCGTTTCACTAATCTTGGCCACCATTTTGAGAGCACCTTGGAAATCAATGTGACACCTAAGAGGAGCAGAAAAATGGGCAAAATGTGGACTCGGTTGTGCTGCTCAGTGATACTGATCCGATTTAAATAACAACTGCAACCACTTTCTGTTTAGAAGCCGATTAACACCAAATATCCTCCCCGGTCTGAACAATATGCACGTCACTCTCAAGCAGGACAGTGAAAAGAGGACTGCAATGTCTGGGGGTCACAGAGTGAGTAAATGCCTTCTACTAGGAGCGCCAACATCACACTTCAAAAGCATCATGAGGGAAGTGAAAGAAACTGACCAACAAAACAAATAGTACTGCTTGTCAAACTCTCATTCGCGCACGCTTAATGGAGTCGAGCATGAAAAGGTAACTTACCGCCAAATTCACCGAATCCATCGGACAAGGCGGAGGTCGCCAGCAAAATGAGGCAAACTTGAAGCAGCATGTTGAAAGCAGAAATTCATTGCATTCACCTCTAATGGAGCATTTATAGAAACTATGCATATTTCAATTAACCTATAGGTTGGCTTGACCTTTGCCCACTAATCCACTTCTTCATGCGTATCCCGTGCGTACTGTGCGATGAGTTGCGTGGACTATTTCACCACCAATTTGCACTTTTGCTGTGCTGCAGGCGCAAATGCAAAAAGAGTTCACGTCATGAAACCCCAAGGTGATGTGCATGTCACCTTAACGTTAGCGCTTATTTCAAAGGTGCGCGATGACAATGACACCAACTTGGATGTTTATTTGCGTTGGTTAGGATTTAAGTGCTACTAAGTAGACACCACGACCGTTATTGCAGCCCCGTCATTAATGTCCATAAAAGAAAGCAGGTTCGCACCACGCAACCCCTGACTGACCTTTGTGTCACCTTGACGATGACGAAATAATCGTGAATAAAGGATGTGTACGCAGTTCTGGCTCCATCACCATTTCTAACCAGACCCTTACATGGTCTATAGGAGTCAATTGAGTTCTCATAATTCAGTTTTGTAGGAGGCTGAATTTCACACCACGTGTAGGCCACGCAGTCCGTCTCACAACTGGTTAGCCAATGCACTATCAGACCTCTGACGTGGTTTTCACCCAACTTCGATCGAGTCCGAAAGAGGGGTAAATAGAGGCGTGTTAGTCCCTTTCCCAATGTTACCTCACACGCATCTACAATCTCTTGCATGAGTAGACTTCCATCCGGAAGGGTGACACATTTGCTATCACCTTCAGCGCCACCTCTTCATGGTACTCTGTGGTGCGATTCGATACAATGCGCTGTGATAGGACGATTCACATGCAATTTGGCGCATGCTCAGAGTCGTGTGTGTCCTTGCCCACGGTCACCGTTATGCGAAGCCTTGACCTGCCATTTGACAGCCCAATGGTAGGATGCATGCTAACATCGAAATTGCAGGCTACTATTTTGGGTGGAAAATCTAACTGTCTTAAGCTAGGTTACCCGTCAACAACCAGGCACACCACTTGGCATTCAAGATTTGCCTGCAAATGATTGGTCCAACTTTTGTTTTGGTTTTGCTGAGCCTGTTCCATTTCGCTGTAACAATGCCTGCCATGAAGTGCTAAAGTTGACATTCAGACATTGTACCCGTCTAAGTCCCGGAGAAAGGCCAAAGCATGGAGTTAGAAGAAAATTCTTCGTGCCTAACAAGATGATCACTTCTCCCACTTGTCCATTGCTAGCAGACTGGATTACATTTTCGTGCTTAACAGCAGAAATGCTGCGGCTTCATACTCGTCGTCGATAAACAGCAAGGCCAAACAGTGGAGACAAATCAAAATTTCATTTTCTTACGGCTGTAAAGTAGTAGTACATTATTTTGCACCACAGCTGCATTGCACGCATGGCCTGCTGCCGCAGGAGAGTTCAAATACGTGGTGCCACGCTGCTGGTCACTAAAGCATGACTGCAAACATCCACATTCATACGTGCTTTTCCGGCATCCTTTTATGCCAACTGATGTGACCACCAGGGGCACTTCGCTGACGCTTAGCATCTGCTGTTCCTTGTTCATTAATTATTTAAAAAAGATCAGTGAATTTGATTGAAATAAACAAGAATTTGTCGCTGTAATGATTTATTTGTTCGAACGGCTGGTTCCGCACTTGGGTGACCATGTCGTACCAGCCGGTTGACTGGCCTCCTTGTCATGCCAGCAGCCCCAAATCCCTCTGTTGCTAGAATACATGTATAATGCCCTAGTACTAGGCCTTCCTTTACCTTCAAGGAAGTCTCGGCACGCTACATTGGTGGCAGCGGAACGCGGATCTGACTATGATGGATTTCTTTCCCCATCTATACCTTTTGTAGCAAACTTTGGCAGTGCGGATGGGAGATTCCCTGGCATCCCATAACAGAAGGACTGAGATCAACGTCTATCTCTGGCACGTCCCCCGCCCTCATGTTCTGCAGGAAAACCATCAACAACTGAAGTGACACTAGCCATGTACCCCGAGTTCAGTGGAACTGCCAAGAGTGCTCACCGACGTTATGGTCAAGCATCCTTCATAAGCTCTCTCTCAGGTTCTCGGTTAAATCGCCTCCCTTCGCCGTAATGTGCATCTACAGATGTAGAATGTGCAAGATGCCATTCGGTAGCATCGTTTTATACTTTGCACACTTCGATCGCGTGCATCGCGTTCCTGTGAGGATTCTACGATATCCTCGGGGTTACTTCCACGGCATCAAAAAGCCTGGAATTACAACATACGTCGCGTGTGTCTCGGTCCATTCAAAAACTAGGATTCGTACCTCCATCTTTCATCGGGACACGTTATCGTGAGAGAGAAAAGTTTTAGAAAAATGCCTTTGCTGCACCGAGTGCTACGCGGAACTGATGGCACTACAAGAACGCATGCGCTCGAATCTTGATGACTGGCACGGTTAGCGCGTGGGTGCTTCTCACAGCACTGATTACGTTGTGATGGCTGACATGGGAGGCTGACCACGGGTAGCGTCGGGGACGACGCTTGAAAAAAGGGAGGAGCTGTGTAATACTTTGATTGTTCGAATTTTCGGTTTCGGTCACCTGGGTGGCCATATTGTACTAGCCGGTTGGCTGGCCTGCGGCCGTGCCGACAGCCTTCAAGCACTCTGCTTACAGAAAATGTATTCAGCCCTAGCACAATGCCTTCTTTCACCTTAAAGGAAGTCTCGGAATGCTACAGTTGATGCTATGGAATGGCGCCCTGCGCATTCTACGTCTTTTGATGCACATTTTGGCGAAGGGAGGTGAGTTGCTTAAAACAGGAGAGAGAGCTTAGGGAATATGTTCGACCACAACGTCGCTGATCCCTCGGTTGTGTGGATGGCTAGTTGCTAACACGTGGGGAGGATGGCCTGTCTGAGGTGAGTGATGGCAAGTACAGCGCTGCTACTGCTGTTGTTGTTCCTATGATGGTGGTGGTGTTGATAATGGTGGTGTTAATGGTGGTAGTGGTAGGTTGTAGTGAAGTGCCAACAGATGGATGAAGGGATACAGAAGCATAGCAGCACATTCTGCTAATGGGCATACGTTGGTCCACAGAAGTAGGCAGTGAAGTAGCAGCAGTTGGCTCGTCAAATTGTCTACTGGCGGAAAGGAGATATGGGTGATGCCAATGTCGTCTTAAATAAATGATACTGCCCGGCTCCTTATCCTCGCTTTCGCAAATCTACACTACTTCACATTACGTTGAGGTGAGCTGAGCTGAGCTGAGCTGAGCTGAGCTGAGCTGAACTGATCCGTGGACGACTGTGCTCACGTGACTGCAGTGGGAGTGAATGGAGTGGAGACATCGTGCCACTTACCCAACATCAATGTATTCGGTGGCGCTACTTCCACCGCGTTGCGTTAGTAGGTGCGTGCCGTCGCTTGAGGTGCTCTGCTCACTTTTACGATCGTTCCTCACCCACTGTTATCCGAGCCAATTTACGTTTTGGGGAAATTTCACTAAACAAAATAAGCTATTTTGTATGTGCTTCATAATTTATGAACATGCGAATTTAGACATTTGCTAGCAGGGGCAATTTCACTAAACAAAATAAGCTATTTTGTATGTGCTTCATAATTTATGAACATGCGAATTTAGACATTTGCTAGCAGTTTTTCCTTGTAGTATGATATGAATAGCATTGCCAAATCTTTTCTTCTTTTTATCTCTCATTTGGCTTTTCTCATTGATAAATACTTATTGTAGGCCTTCACTTGCTTATTTGCCCATCTTCCCGTATTGCCACTTGCTTAATAAAAAACAAAAGAGGAGCTTTGGTCAATGCACACACAAAGAAGTTTTTTCGCGCTTATTTGTTTCACTGTACAACGCTTCAGGCGATTGCGTTAAAATATTTAGTTGGAGTGTTAACAGGTTCGTTAGTGTTGTAGCGGTGAATTTTGGTTGCTCGATTGCAATTTGTGCAAAAAGGCAATGGGCTACTAAGGTCTTGGCATTTGTTTTCAATGTTTTTCAAAATGCACTCACTGTTTAAGCATCGGTTCTCATTTATCCCAATCTTTGTACACTTACATGCTAAGCTAGACGCGAAGGCAAAAGTAAAGTTGCTAATAGGGCTTATTTGTTTCTAAATACAATATCCAATCGCACCTATTTCATGTTGCGAAATGGTTTAGGTGGTTAGTTAAGATTGTACTGACAGTATTTTGAGTGGTTTGTTGTCTCGATGAGAGCGGATTTTGGCGACGGAGGCCTTATTTGTTAAATACAGTTGAAAATATGCCTAGTGTTTGCCTTTCTTCTTTTGACAAGATTGTTGAAGAACCTGAGTTTGAGGGACTTTTATTTGTTTTGGTGGAGGCATTGACGAATAGCACTAAACACGAATCCTGTCTTTGCCATTGCTCCTACTGTTGCTCAGGTGAGAATGATTAGCAGTTTCCGAATGGACGTTGTTCACTTTATGCTGCAGCGGCTTTAGTTCACGTGCTTTTCGCAAATGGTGCACAGGAAAAGTTTGATTGTTTCAGTTATTAGAACACTCGCGTCGGTGGAATAGGTCGTGCTTATTAGACACTTCGGATTCTGATTAGTCAGTGACCTTCATATCAATCGTTGGAAGCTCATTTCTTAGTTGTGTTGACCTTTTCCTAATGCAGCGTGCATGCAAGACCTCGGTAGCCACTTAGTCGTAGTTTTGGCTTCGACAAGAATCAATGTTGCATTTTGACCCAGATGCAAAGGATTGAGGTGAAGGAGACCTAGAGCTGTTTGCCAGGAAGGTTGTAGTGCACTTTCATACATTGGGGTTAGGTAGTCTGAATTTATGTGCACAACTTGAATAGGGTTTGTCTTAACGGGAAGTTGATGGGGTAATTTGAGACGGGTTGTAGGCAGTAAAAGTGCAAAACCGAAACTTACCCCAATGAACCATCGAAGCCTGCGTAGCGTGTTTGGTGAGCGTAAGGTGGATTGAGTGGGTGTGTATAGTGCTGGCATTTTCATATCCTTATCATGGACATTTTAGGTTGTAAAGTGGATGGATTAACCACTGACCCACTATTTTTGACGCCTACAAGTTTGGTGGAGTTAGACAGGTGCCGACGAGGTAAAGTGTGCTGAAGAGGTGAAGGCATGTGTAAGAGGAGGTGAGCAGACGTGGGAAAGGAAAGAGATGAGATGTGCGCCAGTGAGGAGAAGCAAGGAGAAAGTGGTAAGACGCTTTGCTGTGACACGTTCAATAAATTCAATTAAATTTTGTCCTGCTTGCTATAATCAGCTTATGCCACGTTCAGTTGCGTGTTTTTGGGATTGGTTGGTGAGTGGGCTGGTGGTGAAGAGTATGTTGCCGAGACGGTGTAGGAAGTTGCGTTGCCGCATGTTCGTGATGTGGGCGGTGATAGGTGGGTGTGGTAG
>MIEF01009860.1:0-130402 GCA_001870725.1 Taenia solium | reverse complement strand
CAGCCCCTCTCTTCTTTCGAGCGTCGTCCCCGACGCTCCCCATGGTCAGCCTCCCGTGTCAGCTATCACAGCGTAATCAGTGCTGCGAGAAGCACTCACGAGCTAACCGTGCCAGCCATCGAGATTCGAGCGTTTGTCTTCTTGTAGCACCATCAATTCTGCGTAGCACTCGGTGCAGCAAATGCGCATTTCTTAGTCAGAGGATGCTTGAACACAACGTCACTAATCCTTCTCGCCAGTTGCATTGGACTTGGGATTCAAGGCTAGTGTCGCTTCAGTTGTTAATAGCTTCCTTGCAGAACACGAGAAAGAGGGAGATGCCGAAGCTGTACGTCGATCTCAGCCCTTCTGTTACGAGATACCTGAGGTTCTCCCATCCATAGCATATGCACTTCTTTCACACCGCCAAAGTTTGCCAGAAGCGGTATGGAGCAGGATAAAATCAATCAAAGTCGGGTCCGCTTTCCGCTGCCACCAATGTAGCGTCCCGAGGCTCCCTTTAATTTAAAAGAAGGCATAGTATTGGGGCAGAATACATATTCTGGAAACAGAGGGCTTGGGGGCTGTTGGCACGGCCCAAAGGCCGTCCAACAGGCTAGTACAATAATGGCCACCCAAGTTACCGAAACCGGCAGTTCGAACAAACAATGTATTACAATTCACATTCTGGTAACCGAGTGTTTGGGGGCTGCTGTCATGGCCCTAAGTATAGTCAACCGGCTCATACTACATGGCCACCAAAGTAACCGAAACCGGCAGTCCGAATGAACAAAACACTACAATGTGTTCTCTACGAGACCGTTTTTTTTACTTGCATTTTTGAGTGCCGCAATTACTGTGTCTTTGTAGCAGACTATAAACAGCGCCTTTCTGCGCCAAAGTATTTTTAACTGTAAATAGTCCAACACAATCACTGATTTTTACTATTGCGTGCACTAATTTACTAGTTTTAAGGCATAGGTTTTGGGTGATAACACTATCATTTGCATTCACGAATTTATACACATTCTTAGGCACATCCAGATATGTCATTTATAGTCACTGTAATGCTATGGATCGCAGTTTGATTCTTTTATTGATTGCTTTTTTGCAGGACAAGTTTTGCGAGTTTTTAATAATACACTGTGTTTGTGTTTAATTTTTATTTCGTGTGTGTTTTAATGCACAGTCGTTAGATTTCGCACGCGGTTTCATTTTCGCTACGGAAAGCTGCGAGCTGCGGATGGCTTTGGCGTCGCAGGCTGCATTGTTGGATGAGCTACTGGGGAAGAATCGGGATGCTATAGATAGCGATGCAATGAAGGGTCCGCACTGGTCGGATGAGGATATGTGTAGATATTTTTTGTGTGGGTTTTGTCCCCACGATCTTTTTGTAAACACGAAGACGGATCTGGGTCCATGCGATAAGATGCACGATGAGCGGCTCCGTGAGAACTATAGAAAGAGTAATCGCTTTGAAAAAATGGGTTACGAAGAGGAGTTTTACCGTTATTTATGCTATCTTCTCGAAGACGTCGATAAGCGTATTCGCCGTGGCCATGAGCGCCTCTCTGTGAATAAGGGTGCTGCTCCGGCTGATCCTGAGGCAGCAGCTGAGAAGGCTGATAAGATTGCTTCATTAACTAGGAGAATCAATGATCTTGTTGAGCAGGCTGAGCAATTGGGCACAGAAGGCAACGTTGATCAGGCCCAAGGTGTGCTCAAGCTTTGTGAACAATTGAAATTCGAAAGGTCTCAGCTCGAAGGTGATACGCGGCCAGGAGCCGGCCAGGTAACTTAACCTTTTTGACATTAACTAATCATAGTCTAAGGAGTTGGAGGTTTGTGAGATTTGTGGAGCCTTTCGAATTAAAGACGATGCGCCTCAGCGAGTGGAGGAACATCTTGCCGGAAAAATGCATCTCGGTTATGCGAAAATTCGTGATTACGTAAGGGAGTACGGAGAAAAGCGTCTGAGAGAAAGAGAAAGGGAGCGTGAGGCGAGGGCCTCTCGCCAGCGTGAGCGCCGTCGTAGCCGTGACAGGAGCAGGGAGCGTCGGTAAGTCCTATTTATCTACTTCTTCATCCAAAATACAACAGACTTGCTGCTGGATGATTATATCGGCACCGACTTATCAGGTATTTCCCCTAGTGCAATTTTACTCGTTAGGCCATTCGGTCGATCCAGAATGGGAGGCGTCTCTTAATTGAAGGTACTCTAAATTATTTGAACAAACCTGTCATTTTGAAATTAGTTAAACATTTCTGCAAGAGCTTCCCAAAGATTTCGGGTTTTTATAACAACAGTGCGTTCGTATTAGGCCGGACAGTGACTGGAAGGTAACTAACGTTGGTGCTCTTTATTTATGATGCTGATATAAATGTTGCGCTTCTGCACTAACACCGTCTTCTGCTTTTATGCTAGGTCCTCCAAGCATAGGGATCGGCACCACCATAGTGGAAGTCATCATCGCTCAAACCACGGCGATAAGCGACGTCGCGATCGCTCAAGATCTCGCTCTCATTCTAGAAAGCATCATGATCGGCATCAGCGTCGCCATAGCGAACGTGCCTCGCATAAACCACCCAAGAGGACTGTATCGCCTTTCAGCGCTGCTCGTAGGCCCCCAGAGGGCGCCGAAGATGACTAGATGTAATTTCGTTGTTATCATGTTGTACATAAAATACAAACCTATTACCCGTTTTCCATACCTGCCTTCCGGGGATGCTCGTCCGCTCACCATACTTAGCTCGCATTTCCCAGAAAACGTTTTACGCTCAGTGTTCGTGTGTCAGATATGTTCAGTGAGGCTTATCTGCCCTAAGCGCGAACCGTACCGGGTCACGTTGTGGCGCAGTGCACCCTTTCTTGTAGAGGTAAGGCTGGTGCGTACATGTGTGTATTGGCACCGTTGGGTTCACAAATCAGGGAGGTACAGCAACCTAGGAAGGGGAGGGGGTTGGACCCAAATCGGCCTTGAGCCTCAGGTCTGACCAAACATCTTCCCCGCGAGAAGTCGCCGCTCCTGCTCTCTGCACTCACGATCTATTCGATCGAGGTTGGTCAATTCCCGGTCCACACGGGTCGACATCGTATCTGGTGCGAGTTCTTTGACCCGCAAAAAGTCCGCCTTGGCTAGATGGACGTCAGAAGTAGCGGAGTAGGCCTGTGCTCGTCGGAAAAGTGCCTTTATGTTGTCCTTGTCGTGCGTCAACGCCTGGCTCGTGCTTTGAATTGCTCCGTAGTAGTCCTGAGCGCCGTTGAGGTAACAACTTTACTACTAACTACTTCCGGGTAGGGTAAGCGTTAAAGTGAATTTTCGCTGACCTTTAGTTTGAACTGGCACTGAGCCATGTTGACGTAAAAGGGGACACGCATTTGGTCCAGACGCACATGCTCGGGATCACCGGGCTTCTCAGAAAGTGAGAGCTGTTCAATAAGGTTGAGGGCCTCCTCGTACTTGGCTGCGGCCTCGGACCACTGGCTCTGGGCGTAGAGCTCGTTGCCAGCTTGTCGCAGCCTCGGAATCGCCTCTGCCTTCTCCTCTGGCGTCATTAACCAACTCTCTTTTGGGCCTTCGTGGGGCAGGACCACCCTAAATTGCACGGATAATTAGTAGCATCTCAGAACAACAGCAGGGTCAGTTTAAATTGACTTATTTTATGCTCGAACCACGATATTTTAAAGGTAGAAGATTGGGGTAATATGGTCTTTCACGCATTAGTTAGCAGGAAATAGGGCAACCTGAGTACCTGAGAAGTTCCAAGACGATGAACAGACCCTTTGAGCCCAAGAGCTACAAATTTGTAGTCATGCTAAGAGTTAATCGCCTCCAACTTACTTCAAGTAGTCAAATAGTAACTTCTAAAGAACTATTCTCTGTCCAAGACAGATGTGGGTAGCGGGAGTGTGTCACAGGGTTCGAAAAAGTGTCGTTATTGCCGAGAGAAGGTGATGGAGTTGCAGGAGCACGTGAGTCTCCAGGTGCCCTTCGCGACCCCGGTTTGAGCAGCTGCTGCTGCTGCAACAGCAGTGTTGTTTGTGTGAGCGAGTAGTCATTGGCCTTTGAACGTACGATCTCCTGGTTCGTCAACCACAAATCCATCCATTAAAGAAACTCTCACCTCCACCCATCGCATTAGCGAGTAGACATTTTTGCTGGACGACCGTTAGTCTGTCAATGGTTTAACTGGAAGCTCCCTTAGCTTAAAGTGCTTGATTACCAATCTCAGAGTGAAGTTGACCACCACAACCCAAGCATTTGCTTAATTGTTCTAATTTGGCATCAACACTTGGACTGCTGAACTTACTAACCTGAATGCGATTCAAAAATAAAAAACTGCAAGTGTCCTCAGACAAAGAGCACCTTAGATCTGTCTTGAAGGTTTAAAATCAACCGATATATTCGCGACATGATTTGCTACAACTAGCTATCAAGGCATCATGTAGGGATGGAGTAGCACACCAATCACCAAAAAGTAATGGGATTTTTAAAAAATGAGGGGCATAAGAGGGGTCGTAAATAGGTCGAAGTCGCAGGAACACTAGGGTTATACTCCACGAGGAAGAATATCCACCATTACCTCACCTAGAGATAAAGTAGTAAGCATTGAAACACACAAGATTAAGGAATAGGGCGCCTACGAATGAAGATCGAAGATGAACTCGAGCGTACGGGGCCTGGCAAGAAGGTCGTCGAGGTCGGGATAACCTAGGCCGCCCTGGGCTTGCAGACTCATGAACGCGCAGGTGTGTTTGGGTGGGTTGGCCGAGTCCACCGTCCGATCGAGCATGTAGTCGCGCAGCTTCTTGTTCACTACCGGAAAGACAGCTAGGTGGCGTGGTGGGACCATAAAGGTGGCCACCTCTCCCACCACCATCGTCTGAAGACAGTATTCCCAGAACTGCACGATTTCAAATACAAAGAACTTGTTCTGTTACAAGGTCCAAACTAAGATGGTGATGTTTTGCCAACGAAAAAGTGGAAAAACACAGAAAACGGAACACTATGACGTCCCCAAGAGAAGTAAGTGGCGCAAAGTCGGATGATTTTCAGAGTCAACTTCTTGTCTGTAGACTGAATGTCACTTGTGCGAACTCGGTAGAGATTCTAGCATGGATCTTGGCCAACCCGCGTAAATTAGTCTCCTCATCCGGAACTGAGAAGGACAAGTATCCTCAGATCAAGAACGCTCAGCATCCAGTACCACAAACAGACAAAGAACACGTGTCATATATTTGTGACGATGTGCCATTCACGATTCACTCAAATTCAAGCTGCTAAGGAAAGCACTTATTTATCAACGAGGCTTGAAGGTTGGCAGCAATAAGGTGAACTGATAGAAAACAAGATCATTACAATCCAGTTCCTACTTGTAGTTTAAAGAGGAGTGCTGTCCATAGGACGAGTGTCATCTGCTATTGATAATTGGAACGTATAGTCTTTGAATGTACTCGAACAGGTTCAAAGGTTAACCGTCATGTGAAGACAGTCCTTTTGATCATCAAGTCCATGAACTAGATTCGAAACCGCCCCTGGAAATATTCTCCATTTTAGACATGATAAAAAAATATAGTGAGCGGTGAAGTGAAAAAAAGAATTCCAATTTTAAAATGACCATCACAAGGACAATTAAATATTGCCATAGCAAAGTGGTTCCCGAATAGACAACGATGAACTTTAAGATGAGGTTCACAAGGCATAGCTACAGAATCAACGATGCACATGAGCCAAATTAGCATAAAAATGCTAATTTCTCGTTGTACGGAGGAAGGAAAAACATATTAAGGGCAAACTTGACACAAGTAAATGACGCGCGTTCAGATTTATAGAAAGCAAGAAGTGCACCATTTTGCATGCAGAAAAGGGAATAGAGCATATATTGAACTGATTGGGGAAGATTCACGACCTAGCTGCATCAAACAGAAACGAACGTTTTGTGTTGGATAAGGATAGCCTCCCTCCCCCCTTCCTCCCCAAAAAAAGCCACCCCGGAAATAGTCCGATACATGAAATCACGTTTAAAAAGTAGCTTTTGGTACCTGTTGATCAAGAAAATTCGACCACTGGAACTCGAGACTTCGGCTGAAAATCTGCCTAAGTAAACACAGATGAAAGACAAAAAGTCATTGAGCCGTTTGGTAAAAAAAAATAGTTCATATTAGGCTTTGCCATCTACAATTAGGTCAAACCAGGACTACAGATCTTACGGCAGCAGTTATCCCCCACTACTGGTAAACACCACTTATTTCGTAGCTTAGACCAGTCCACACATATCCCTCACCATAATGAGGAACAAAAGTGGAAGTGCGTGCGTGAATCTAAAACTCAAATCCGAGGACATTCAATCTTGTCTATAGCAGACTTTAATCACAATCCACTCTGATGATGAAACTCTCAGCCACCCAGCAATGGGATATTTTGATGGTCCCTGCATTCCATAGACAACAGTATATAAACATAACTAGAGACTCGACCGTGATGGTTCAGTCGCCTGATCAATCTCAGCAGCCATCCTTGTGAAAAAACAATCAGCCAATGAGTGGTATGCTTTATCAACGCAGACGCTGCCCTGATCTTGCCGATGTGAATAACAGAAAAGCTAGCTTGTCTCGAACCCTCCCCATAGAATGGAAATTCCAGTCAGGTACACGGCACAAATAAATAACGGAACCAGGCAGGACAGGTTGAAATACAGAGATTCCGTCCATCCTGCTATGGTCCGCACACAAGTTGTACATGACCATCACTACTTCTTCCGTAATTCCGGTCATTCAATCCCCCTGAATCGCTATCGATATTGTCTCCACGACGAGGGAAGAGGAAAATGACGACTTTTAGCTACAAAACCAGTTGGACTTAAGATGATTGGAAAGCCTGCGCGCACCTCGATCTGAAAGTCCTTTCCACAATACAGCTCCATCCTCTTTCCATACTTTTTCGTATCATCGATAAAGACCTCTGGTGCATCTGGATCCCTAATTCGATAGTCAAAGATGAATTTAGTCAGCTTAGGATAAGCAATCCCTCCACCGGGAGCACCACACTCAGCAGGCATAAGTGAAGCGCTGCCAACATGGATGATGCGTTTGCGAATATTGTGCCGTGCAAGGTAGGCCAAGGCCGCTGATAGCGGAGGCTTTTTGTTTGCACTGTCGGGCAGACCGTCTTCACGTGCTCGCCGAAGCGCCTCGGCCATCCGATTAATCAGCTTTTCACCTTCCTCCTTGGAGCTGACGCCACCGTCATCAAAGTGGTCATCGCGGGAGATGGAATCATGGGTTGTCGAGGCCTCCGTAGTGTTTGTCGTCCCTGCAGTAACTGATGTCGAGTCACTCTCACTCTCCTTTTCCTTCATCTTCTCCCCCGTTTCTCCGGTTTTTTTGTCCTTGGTGCTCAAACTCTAAAAGAAGACCGACATCAATGAGTAGCAAGCACTGACTTAATCATGCACCTCCGTACCAACTTAGGCTTCTTCAGGGATAACTGAGGCGCCATGGAACTTCAGAGTTAGGAAAAAGGAAGAAAATTATTTGAATTTGTCCCTTTCTATCTGGTAATTTTTCAATGACTAAATGAATGCCAAAAGGGTTCTTAATTACTAGCGCTCCACAGTCTTGGGATCTACTCAGTAAGGTGTGCCCGCTACAGAGCCCATGAGCACAATAAAACACCTTTTTAAATGAGGGTGGATGATACCACTCACTTCCCCTCTCCTGATTAGTTTAACCTAATTAAATGGCAGGGACACGGCCCTCTATGAGCTATTTTTGCGGAAGCATCCACATTGGAAACATCTAAATAAGCCGCAATTATAGTGACAATAGAGGTTGGAAACAGCTTACTAATTCATCATCCCATTGCGGTAACTGGTGCCTTGAGGTTGCTTACGCCAGTAGAGATTATAAAGGCTTGTTTAATAGCAAGGAAACGCGGTTAATTATTTTCCATCAAAGTGGATTACGGGTTTGTCCAAAAGTTTCGACTCATTGTTAATAGGAGGAATACAAAGCCAGTCAACTTGCCAGCTAAAAATTGAAATTGATGTCCATAAAAACTCTCCCATGCCATTGACATCGACTTCCTTTTAGAGAGTAATTATTGTCCAATGTGAAAAAAGAATCAGCGACAAAAGTTGTTGGATCACCACCGCCAGATGATATTTGAACAACTGCAAGCGGGGTGTTTTGCAACATTCCACTTCACTTGGATGAGAAACTCCAAGGCGCAAGTTTTGTCACAGAGTAGCACAATTGCGGACATTCCAATTCATCGAAAAACATGAAACAGTGGTTTCACGGTTTACTGAATGCCTAAAATAGGCGTTCGGAAATCCAAGACAATGGCCAGGCACAATATTACAGCTGATGGTTACACTAAGGTGGATGACAAATACTTCCTCTCGACCTTGTGATAACGAAACCATGTTTCACCACCGGTGGTTACTGACTAAATGGTCAATTACTACCAATCTACAATAAAACTGCAAAAGCATGGCATCTTTTGGGCCTAAAAGGTATTCAATCACTAGAAAATACATATTAATTTTCTTTTTGAGGTCAAAAACTCTGGAATCTACGTCTTAAAAGGATGCAAATGAATATAGAACGCCTTTCAGTAGCAATGAGAAGACGGAAAAATAATCCTTCTATTACAATGGTCTTGTTAAAAACGTTTCCAAAACCCAATAAACAGAAAATTTGCGTGCACGAGACAGTCCCTTCGTTTGAACTAGCCCAGCCAACCCCATTAGCAATGTCCAAACTAGACAGAAAGCAAGCAAATTATTTTTCGTCAGTAAAAACATTAAAAGCAAAAGGGCGCATAGGTGCAGAATAAAAAAAAAAGTTAAGAAGCCAAGAAGCTCGGTCAAGAAACTATTTATTGATAAGTCAGTTTCATCGGTTTCCGTTACATGACATGAGCGGTGGGGACAGAAGAAGAAGAAGAAGAGAAGCGATAGCGGAATTTAAGAAATACGCAAACGTTTTTCACTGATGGAATGCTGAAAAGACATATGAATGTGTAATTAGGAGAGAGTCTAGAGCAGTTGCAGGTATGTTAGAGGGACGGAAAATCACAGAGATCGGTGTTGATCTGGTAAGTGGAGTGGCTATTGATCACCTGCCTTTTTTTTCTGCTCCAGACAGGAGAGACGTTTAAAAACCTCGTCCAACTGTGTTGTGGTCGACTGTCTAATCTCATCCAGGCTCGCAGATAACGCGCAAATACCTGTAAGAGGGGACGAGATTATTAAATAGGCAGCCTGTCCAGTAGTTAGCGATCAACGCACTCAATGCGGCTCCGACGCCTCGGATGACCCAAGGAACATGTAATTACCACAACTATCAGTCATGACCTAATCTCAATCAGGACCTTAATTATCCGAATGGCATGCAAACGCAGTGAACTGGTAAGATCGAAGAATGCCTCAGTTAGCATAATGAATGCAGAGCCCCCTGGACATTGAGGGTATTATTAAGAATGGAGTAATGAGGCAGAAACTTATTCACGAAAATAAAAAAAGCAACGACCGGATAGTTTCCAGGCAAGCTGGATGTAAGCGATGAATCCGCCTATATCCTACTTTATGAGAATCCTAAATGATGTACCGTACGCCAGATGTGTGCTTATGGTAAGCGACAGCAACTGACAGATGGTACTATTTCACCTCATAATGAGATAAAAAATTGTTTTTTATACGGAAAAGCTTACCAAATAAAGAAGACGACTCAATTTGATGAAAAAAAAACGTATGTTTAACTAATGGCGCGGGCTCTTCAGTTGCCCCAATCCAACTACCATATCAAAGTCACGGCGCCCCACCCATGCCTCCGGCTTTCCGGCCTGCCCGTACCTTTGTACTAAGTCGTCGCCCTGATTGTTACCTCTTATTGCGTCTCCAAGGCATGGCTCAATGCAATGAATAACATAACAACAGACCTCAGAAAGACTCACGAATAAATTCCTCTTCGTGCTACTATCTTTAAAATAGTTCATATGGTATTTGAAGTTAATGGGGCGTTGATTTGATGAGAAGAATACGATCACTTTTTACCAGGCAACACTTAAAAACTCATGGAGCATAGATCCAAATTGATAGCTAACTCCATGACGCATAAAAAAACTTTCTACGCAAAACCACGACTATAAATCCTCTCGCCTAGACACCAAAATAGCGGACACGAGAGGAGGGGGAGAGAGAGAGAGAGAGGGAACAAATGTGTCAGTCTTGGGCAAGACGCAATCAATACACCGCGCCTTAGTAGCACTTGGATGAGCCAACTTTCACTCAACTAAACGTGAAAACAGACCGTCCTCTGACGCCTCCCAGATGCGCGCCAAGTCTAGGAGACAAAATCAACACCGAAACTCCACTACTGAAAGTATCAATCAAGTGCAAGAATGTTGAAGGGGAGGGTCCGGAGCCATCGGAACCTAACCATCCACGAAATCGAGCACAACTCAGGCCAGGAAGGAAAACCTACGCATGCCATAGGAATACGTAAGTGGAATTTGGTCAAGGAAAATGGGATCTTTGTACAAAAAGGAATATGTGATTTATGCTGGAAAAACGGATAGGGAAGCCAGATATCAAATGATGCAAATGATCCGAATCGCCTAGTGCTGTGAACTTGTTTACAACTAAGCAAAAAAGCTCAAAGAGCAACATTTGGGTAGAATTTTGGAAAATAAATGACTCGGGAGACAAAATCCTACAAATTGATTTTAGAGTCACCAGCAGGGAGAAAAGGAGGCGGTAAAACGAATCGATGTGGAAAGAGAGCGATCAAAACTCCACTTTCCTTGTTGATAGAATGCCAGGTTGAAACGCCGAGGTTCGAATAAGTATCGTATGCATGCTCGGTTCTCAGTCAGACTTTCAGTTTGGCTGTGGCAGCCAAGTCCAGGTAGAAAAGAAGGCCAAATACTCACCCAAGGATAAGGATGAAGTAGCGGGTGAATATTGGCAAAACAGCAACGAAATCTCTTCTCAAACGGTTTAGTCAAAAGTATTCTGCTTAGTTAATTGGAAAATAGTGTAAAATCGTGGAGAAAATGAAAAAGAAAGAACTCTTTGATCAGCATTTCACATTCCATACCTAATTTCCACTTCACCCTTCAAATCTTGGCCCTACACTTCTAGGCTGCAAAATTATTCTTGCTATTAAAATGACGGTTAGAGGCAGAGAAATACCTTCGTAAATCCATATTCCGAATAATCATTAATAGCTTCACTGATGAAGAAAAAAATAAAACTATTTCGTATCGGCCCAAACCAAACGTTATAAAATGTGCAATTCTGGAGCTTGTTTTATCAAAAAACATTCAGAGGAGGCGAAAGACTGTCAGCACTGGCATAAGCCTTTAACGTAATAATCGAGACTCCTTGTGATCGCTTCTCGGTTGCTATTCATTACCCTACCTGGGCTAAACTCTGTTCGCTAAAATTTGGACAGAAACCACACCTCTATTGTTCAATATTCTACGGCAAGACATTCCTTGATCTGGTTATCGGTTGTTGTACAGAAAACCCAGTTGTAATAATCATCCACAGTTGATACCATTTTTTGGCTCATCTCTTTCGGGTCTTGGCACATTTATCCTCAACGATGGGTACCAGGTGCATTTGCTCTTGTGGTAACCAGCCGGTCAATTTAGGAGCAGCCTTTCGTTAAAGCAGGGATTAAAATGATCACATTTATCAAAATGGATGAAAGTATCGGACAAACACCACCCTTGAAGGTAAAGAGCACGCAAATTCAAAAGATTGGGAACATAGTTGTCACGACCCACACCAAGGAACCTGCATAAAATGAACATAAATTTGCTGCAATATTCTTGGAGCGTAAGTAGCATTTAATTTAATGAAACTTCTTCCCAATTGAGTCGATAATGCGGAGTTGAATGAAGAGGCTAACATGAAAGTGAAGGAAGCGTGAAAAAAATCAAGGGGGAGGGATGAACGGCGGAAGGTGAAAAATGGTTTACGCAAAATCCATCGTTGGCGATTCGAACGCACAAATGTCCCCTTCGACACCCGACCTTCATCCCTCTTCCCCTCCCCTCCAAGAATAGGAAATTCAAGTAGGATCTAGATTTCCATCAATGATGTTAAAATGATCTAAAGCACCACTGAAGACATTAACAATGAGAAGAAGGAACGAAAAAAGCGGGAAAATCTGAAATTCAGATCACTAGCTTGGAGGTTGGGTGAAAAGGGTTGATAAAGGCGGCAATTGCCATGATTCGAAGGCGTTCTTATCAGTTTTGCTTCCAACTTTCGACCGAGAGACAGAAAAGACTATAAGACTTTCCATCGCAACAGGAAGACTCCTGACCTTATCCATAGTTTAACGAAATAATTGCTTTTACCAAATTGGATGAATCAACTTTACCCAGATATCATTCTTCTTTGTCATCCCCCATCACTATACAAAGTCTACCCAACTATTAATTAGCCACCTCTTCATCTCCAATTCCATTTACCTGCTCTTAAGAGAGAGGACATCCACCTAAGAGTAATTACAAGCCAAACTACATGCGAGAATTAGCGACCTTGTGAATCATTTTAACAATGGGAGATAGGAAGGAATTGAAATATCAGGCGCCCGGATGATAAAGTCACACTCTTAAGTGTGGCACTTAGCCATTAATCAATCCGTACTAGAAGTAAGGGTCGGGGAGTAGGTAATTGCGGCGCTATCATATTGGAGTTATCGGGAGATTACATTTTTAAATCGCTCACTTCGCCCACAGAGGAATCGGAAACAGCAACGCTTCGTAAGAGGATAGGGTGCACGACTCGACCTCTACTCCTTCATTCAATGCACTTCGAAACTGTTTAAACTGCTTCCGCATTTGTGAAGATATCTTGAAAGTAAACTTTTGGCTTTGAATGCATCAATTATGCTCTCTGACATTTTAATGACAAGCAATTTTGCCCTCTTGCTAATCCCTCCACTACAGTTGCATCCTTCAATGTTCAAATTGATGGGGTCAGTACTCGCAGATGCAACACTTAGGCGCATCTCACAATTCCTACTTACCCTCCTGTCAAAATGAGTTCTGTTTGGAACAACTCCATAGGTTAAGTGATTAGCAGAAATTCTTCCGATGTTTCGTCCTTACCCTTAGGAGAGCATTTAGTCCTCTCTTCCATCGGAGTCTGGCCGGCAAAGTCGAACCGAAGTCCTGTTCCCAAATGTTTGTAACGTGGTGTCAAATTAGCAGAGAGCTTGGCTGAGAACCAAACATGCACGCAAATTCAAGAGCGAATGCTTTGACGTTTCCACTCGGCATTTTATGAACTAAGGAGGTGAAGTTTGTGATTACTCTAATGTTGCTATCTAACTCCTGATTTTCTTCGATGATTTATTGCAAAGTAGTACACTAAGATGTCCGTCCCATCACCCCTTAGTCTTCAACTATTCCCCCTAGTTAAGCAGCAGAGGGGAAGGTGCCGCCACATCAAACTTTGCCCTTTAAATGAGCAAGACTTCATTGAAAGTTCCCCCAAGGCACAACGCCATGAAGACAGCAAGAAACTTACGAAACAGACAGGTAATAAGGGAGGAGGTTAGGGAGATAGGGACGAGGTAACGCCTCCACGAGGCGATAAGAAATGCACGTGCAGTAGCTCTTAATGGTCTTCTTTTACTCTTACATCCACAAATAATGGTAAAAAAGCGCATATACTTCCACACTTACACCGTGCATGCACCTGAGATATTTTTTTATAAGTGCTCAAACGAAAAGCACGGAATTTGACCCTTATCCAGTGGGCCCTCAGTCCTGGCGCGAGCTTAGTTTACCCGCTGGTTTTTGCGAGTGAAAAAAAGTGACACGGAGACTTTGAAACATGCACACAAGGTTGGAAGTAGGACGTCATCTCGGGGTGGGAATAAAACGACATTCAGTCAAAAGGGTGGAGGAGACTTCTGAGTTCCCATTTGAGGCGCTCCAACAAAATTACAGACAGTATTTGTGCCGTTTTAATGGCTCAGCGACGTTAATACACAAATAAAAAAACAGTATCAAGGTAAATTGAACGGTAATCTCTTAGCAAGGCAATGAGCTCGAAGTTCATTTCCCATGATAAGAGTCATCAAAGCCCTTTCTCTGACAATAACTAAGGCACTGCGCCAGCTTGTGATACTTAGGGTTCTCCACTGAATCCTCCAGAGAAAGAATGAATCCGCTTACTAAATTGTGGATTTGCTACCACATCTTAATCGCCTAGTAGATAAGTTTAATGCATACCACTGCTTTGTGATGGCTGAAGCAGAAGAGTAGTCACGAAAACCGCCCATGGTAGAGTTAAAAACAAGGCAATGCAATGTAACATAGAGGCATTGAACTAAACTGTGTATGTAAAGAACCAAACCTTTTGCAGAAAGCGCAAGTTATGCTGTCGATGCCAATATTCGTCCGCCTCTTCTGTACACTTATAACAAATCTACGCTTCGAAATAAAGGCCTAGCAACTGTTTGGAGGGTAACTCGGAAGCTACAATAATGGGATGTGGTTATTGGAAAAAGACAGCTACAGTCGATTGCCGAATCTGTGAGGAATTACAACAGCAATTATTATTCAAAGTAATTTGATTATTGGAAGACATTTCAGCCTCAAACATAGCATGAGAATGGTCAAAAAGTACGGTCAGTGAGAAAGTCATGGAGCGCTGATGAGGAGTGAAAAAGTGGTAACGAAGAAGAAATGGCAGCAATACCCTCTTGTTGCTACTTTCACATAAACATGCCTGTGACAAAGGATTGGCTTACAAACTATATTTGAAGTAGAACATTCTTCAGACACAAGGGATACCTTCAAAATAAGCACTTTTAAATCAACTTATGGAACAAGAGCATAGTTGGATAACCACATCGCTGCAGCCAAATTCAAAGGCCCTCTCGTCAAGGTGGAAATTCATCGGTTAATAATCAGCACAGAAGAATTGCCGCCATCCAGGGTCAACAATGATTATATTCACTTGGAATATGCATAGCATTACACAAGGGAATTTCAGTCCTCCACGATTTGCTCCCCACTACGGTTGCACGGAATCTTAACGCCTCTCACCCACATTGATAATAACACTACCTCCGGACAGACATGCAGGCCTCGTGGCCCCCTTTGAGAGGTAACCAAGGCACCCCCTGGAGAACTTCTACCATCGAACCAAAAAGAAAGGGAGTTTGGCGCACTCACAGAATGTCTTGTCCTCTTTGGGGACCTTTCGAAAAGACTTTCCGAATCGCACCATCTTCATATTGAACAACTCAAAAGAAATAAGTTTACATACTTTGCGTTCCTATCTAAAACAGGAATGGCAATTGGCCGGGTCTGAAAGTGCTGTTTTTGTAGCTCAGTGAGGGCGGAGCCAAAGGGAATGAACGGTCCTCTGTCACAAGGTTTATAAAGCGCTGAGAAGATTTATATGTATGCCTAGAACACAACCAAAATTCTGTACAGGAATAATATGCATCCTCCTACAAAGGACGTCTGCACCAAATCAGGGCTTATGCGAGCACAAAAAGAAGTAGTCTAGACCAGTGTCACGTCAGTCACATGCAGACGTGCAGCCGTCTGAAAGGTTGGCGCTGTTCAAATGCCCTACTGATGAGCGGCTAAGCGTTCCACCATTACACAGTAATGCTCTTGAAATTTCATAATAAATAAGATCAGATACCCGCGAGTTATGATTTCATACTTTTGGTAATGGGAAATTCGGTTCACCACCGCATATTGTGTATGCACACAATCGCTACTAATGCTACCCGACATCTGCATAAAGAATGTCTGGCTCACGACATAAGCGCTACCTACTTGCAATGGGACACATTCGTAGCCCTTTCGAAAAGCCCCAACAAATAGATTGCTTTATTATTGTAAATAGACAAAAACAGTCTGATAGCTCTCTTGAGCTTTACCATAATGAAATAAAAACGCCTCCCCTAACCTGTACTCTGAAAAAGAATGGACAAGAAACATGGTTTCCATTTTGGCATCTAAAGAATGCTGAACTGATCAGTTGAGAGTGAAGAAACGGAGAAAAAGTTCTGCTATACTCGATCCAAAACGCTTTAATGTTTCCAACCTACGCGTCTTTCGCAAGCACCAGTGGCCAGTTAGATGGACAAATCGGCCATTTAAAGGGTACCGGAACCGTAGTTAAGTGGTTCGTACTTTCTATGAAATATATCACTCGAGTAAAGTAGTGGCAGTAGTAGTAAACCATAAATCTGAATACATAAAAGTGCAGATGGCCAAGAGTCCAGAAAAGCCAAAAAAGTAAACTGTTTTGCGTGAGGAGCGGAATAATTCACATTCATGGTAGGGGAATAAAATTTTTTATCGCAAAATCGTGACTGCATTGAGTTGAAGCGCACGCCTATTGTCGACACGGGTAATACACATTTGAAGCAAACGGTATTGCAAGCTATCTCAAAACACGAGAGAAGGGAGGCAGCATGGTTACTTATTTATTCCGCCTCGTAGATCTGACTAACCATCGCAGTGAGAAGCCTAGCGAATCGTTACAAGGAACGGTTAAATAAAAAAAAAAAACTTTAAAGTCTTATCGATGATTAGGGAGCATATTCTACAGCGTCCATTTTAATGAGAGCCTAATGTGATTTATTCGAACCAAGAGATTAAGAAAGTGTTGAATAGATGGGGTTTGAATGAGTAGGAATGAGCCTAAAAGTGATAGTACCCAATGTTGACTAGCCCTTGTGCTCCGGGAGGGCGGTACGGGACGATTGCGTTCACCGCAATTCTCAAAAGGTGCCAATCCATCAAGCTTCAAGTTACTTTCTTACTTAATTGAATCGGCTCATAAGAGTTTGCCTAAAAATTGAAGGACGTCCTGTTGTAACATATGCCGATCGCTGCAGAGATTAAGATGACTACAGCTATGAACATTAAAGAAAAAGCCTGGAAATGATTTATGAAATTGGAATTACACCAGTTGAAGAGATTGCTAGAACTCTAAATGTTACTGCGTTGAAAAAAAACTTATTCCAGTATCTACAACGCCTTTAAGTTCGGGAAAGTGGAAACCAAAAAGGCAAGGCAAGTTAAGGAACTACCATCAGCAGAGAGTATAATATGGTGAGCCCTGAGAAGCCTGATCTTTAGGCACGATTTTCTGTAATAGACCCCCCGTGAATTGTCCGAGCAGAACGGGGATCAAAAGATAATTTACACACTTACTGAAGGCGACAGGATCATCTGACCTGGGACAGGAGTGCGACAATGAAGAGATGGTGGAAGTAGAAGAGGCACCAGAATGGGGAGAGATTGTTGACTGAGAGGACGACCTCAAACATCGGTGCTGTTGTGTCTCTTGACTTTCCATCCCTCGTGGCTTCTGTTCTTGCTGCCGCTCGCTTGTCGCACTCTCAAGAACGCTACGCATTTGCTGGAAAAAGTCCTGCTGACGTCTCTCTGACGCGAACTCCCCCACAGAGAGTTGAACCAAACTGGCAAACAGGGATGTGGCCTGTAGTAACAGACAAATGAAAAGAGGTATGAGCTTTTTCCGGCTCTTAGTCCTCTCAACTGGAGCGGATCCTCAAGCTTGTTAAGGAACAACTTATAAATCAACAAATAAAAATTTGGAGCCACAGTTCTATTTAAAGCCAAGACGAAAAGAGGAAATCATGAATACATTAAATCCCGTCTTCCACAGTATAGACTCCATAATTTTGTTACCAAGGCGAGTAAACGATCTGGCCCATATTAAAATGAAACCACAGAAGAGATGCAAATGTAGTCCCTTTTACCTGAAAACATGCCTTATTTGTAAGAAGTCCGAAGCCATATCTTTTAAGGGAGATCTGACTAAATAAAAAGTTGACATCTATAGCTCCCAAATTTGCAAAAAGCATTACGAAGTGGATGGAGTAGATGAGTGTCGCCGACATTTAATTGGTTAGCTATGTTAATGGTTTACAGTAGTTTTTTTTCAAGTGACGGATATTTTTCCTCCTTTATTTGAAGGTCCAAATGGAGACCTTCAAATATAGGTAACACATTCACTTTAACTTGAAATTTAGTCTCAAATAGCACTTTTTAAGAGACGTAGAGGGAAACCGTCCTCATTTTCAACCTAAAAGGCAATAACTACCTATCCTCCCGTGAGTAGGATTTATGAAGAGTACATACTCGTGTTTACCCATTTTTTGGCAGTTTGGGTGTTGAAATCCTCTAGTCGCTCAGCTGATTTTGCTAGAGAGAATTTAAAACTAGCCCAGTTCTCTTGCGAAACCGTTCGAAGGTAAAGGTCATTACGGAATCAAGTTGTTCAAAATCTGCCTTGGGATAAAAGTAACAGAGAACCGTAATTCCGAATAGCAAGCATTCGTACAGAAAACTGATCAAGAGTATGATGGACAATCTGGCTATCCTGTCAGGACATTTTTCCTTCACACATTCTGAAAGCGAACTTCTAGAACAGTATCAAGACCATTTACGTTAGGATTATTCAAAAATTGGTATCGAAGGGGTGAGCTAACATTAAAAGAACGGATTTCAATCTCAAAATATGTGCAACCACCGTCCCTATCATTCAACTGCCCAATTTCTTAAGTAATGCATCCTTCATTTAAAGTTTTAACGCTAAATTCGAACAAAAGCGTGAATTTTAAATAGACAATGTCGCTTTTTGGAAATTTTCCGATCTAATTCAGGGATTACGAAAACATACCATACAAAAGGTAAATTAACAATCAACAACAGCAAAATCACCCAAATGTAAAAGAGATCAATTTGAAATTGCATAGATTTAGATTACGAAGATAATTGCCAAATTAGGCCCTGAGTGAGAGGAGACGGATAAAGAGTGTATGTTCTTTATTCAAGCGTTTATAACTATTGGTCTCTAAAAGATCCTCCTCGTCCCTTCCCTTGGTATTCCTACGACAGCTTTGGTAATCGACGCGAACATGTGTCCACTTTTCGGAGTAATGATTTCATGAGAAAGCGCAGACACAAGCATACCAAACGCTGCCTAGGGGATAAGGAAACAGACCTAATTTCGTGGCAAAAATACCAACATACTTACGCATTTCTGCCAAAACTCGGGTGACTGTTGAGGCTGATAGAGAGATGTAAGAAACTGGCTGCAGAGCGTGTGCAACTGTTCATCCGTGACAGTAACGACGTCCTTGCCTGCTGAAATAGCAGCAGGGCTACTAGCGGATTTCCCACGCTGTGGTTCCACGATTGGTATCGACGTCGTGATAGTGGACTTGTAGAGCCGCTGGTGGTCAGATTGTTGGCCAGATCTTGCAGAGGCAATGGGTTGGTGTGGAGAGGAGCCCAAGAATGAGGACAGTTTGATTATCTCCTTAGTGTGCGACTCAGAGGGTTCCGTAAAGGAGGAGAGGGAGGAGATGAGGCAGACAGTATAGACGCCGATGTGCTGAATCACCAGTGGGTGCAGATGTTGCACCTCGGAGAACTTGGTCAGTGGGAGAGGTATGTGAGAAGCGATGACATCGCTGTGTTAGCTTAAATCTTTGTAAGTGATAAGATTATCAAAAAAAGACAGTCGAATTCTGGTAAAGTGAAAGTGAAAAAAGGATTGGTAGAAGAATAAGGGGAAAGGCATAGAGTAGAGGCATGAAATTAGTGTCATGAGGTCACTCTCGAGCTTTCAAAACTTGATTGATTGTGAGGTTTAGAGGTGACGGTGAGAATAGTAAGGGGTGGGAGAACAGGAGCAAAATCGATGCACTGCTACTCCCACGCTTTGAAAAACGGTAGTGCAGTAACAAAAAGGAGTACAAACTAAGCAATGTTTTCAGAGCAGTGAAAAGAATAACAGGGAGACTGTATCGTACGAACACAAGACTATACTCTCAAAATGCGAATAAGTGTAATCTTTGGAAAAAACGACGTGAGCACTACCAAAAAATCATCATGAATGCTTGTAATTTGATCCTTCACAGCCATTATTTCCTTCTCAGTCTAATTTCGGTACCCGAAACTCAGGGGAGAATCGGCCACTGCAGTTGTAATACAGTAAGGTTAACGTGAGTAGTGGAAAGAGTTAGATTGTATAAACTTAAGGTGAAGGAAAAATGTCGTGGTGGAAAATAGGTAACAAAACAAGTAGGTCTTACCCCAAGACACATAATGGGACAATGATAAGTGGCTTGTGGCGTTAATAGTACCCAAGCGGCAAAAAATGTCAAAGACTATTCTCAGCAATCACCAGGTTAGTCAAAAATATGCCGATAAATAAAAAGGGTTGCTCTGTAACCACCCACAGAACTCAAATTTATATGTTAGACGCATGGTATCCGAGGCTATCAACGATACATAAAAATTAAACGGTTGTCAAGATCCCAATGAAGGGGGTTGCATTCCCGCAAGACGACTATGCTCATCCAGAAAGAAACAACACTTGAGAATCAAATTATTTGATTAAGAAAATAGGATTATTCTTTTTAGAACTCCTAACTATTTTCAGGCCTGTCAGCAAAAATGCTTCCCTGCTTAACCGTTGCACTCATGCCTCCGTTGCATGAAAACATCTCCTCAATACTTTTTGGTCGAGTCAAAAACAAAACTCTAGAAGGAAATGGAGGTATGGCCTTAATTAATCGAAAATTCGCCTCAGGCATTACATCATTCTTTAACTAACTACGAATCTTTTCAGGTGTGTTATGGGATTCTGTTAGAGTACACCTTCTAGTAGTCAATATGAACCAGCAATTAATGATCGGAAGTGGTCACTATTATACGGGGCCTAATATTTCACTACGTAGCTAGCCAGATTTAAGACTTCCAAATAAATCCACCCACAATACAATATAATGGTGCGTCCCAGGCCGAATGTTTTGCAGCCCAAATTTGCTATTTAGCAACATAATTTTTTTTTAGACCACTCCAACTGTGGCTCAAAAGTTAGCTTGCAAACATTCTTAATAGAAATACTGCACTTATCCCAGTAGTTTAAGTCAAATCAATCTGTTCGTTACACGGAGTGTGGCGAAATAAATTGTCGTAACTTGGAAAAGAATGCATAGCACGTATGTGTGACGCTCGATTGTTATAAGTAAACCGAGACGTCACGTATGTACACTGCTAGTGATAAACGTGCTAAGTAAGTTTGCATCCAGGGTGTTAGAATCAAATTCACCAAAATCTTCTGAGAATGCTAAACTGATCCGAACTTGGAAAGGCTGATTTAAAAAAAGGCAATAATTCTAATTGCTTATCGCATTTCAAATACCTTTTGCGTCCAATTAAATCTTTCATTGGTTCAGGCAAATACTTTACTGCCAAGAACACAATACATGAGCCGGATTGGAACGGAGAAAATAAAAGGAATGCAAAGTGGCAGGATCACAGAAGTTTGGGAAGTTCAAGCAAGACACAGGAGTCTTGTGATAGTTTCTAAGCATGGGAAAACATCGATGTCACCGTCAACGTGCATGTATGCATAGAGATTTAAGGTAAGGGAAAAAACTATTTCCCATATCCTTTGACTATTGAAAATAAAGTGCTAAATTTTCAAACCCTTCGAGTGAAAAGAATTCCCCCCAGAAATCCACGGTGTGGAAATAAAAATCACAGCTTGAGGCGGTCAGGTCTAAGCAGCTACGAAACAAGTGCGAAAAAAAACATCCTCCATCTTCAAGTCAAAGGGACAAAATCGTAATTTTGTCATTTATAGACACGGCAGAAAAGATTAAAAGTAGCAGATATGACCAAGCAGGATCGTAATGACCGAAAAAAAACAACGAGAATAACTGTAAAATTTTAAGTCATTTACACTTTTTGGAAACTCATGAAGCCAAGGCCATTTATTTGAATGAGGAATTCAACTAAACCGAAAAGGGACCAAAACAAATGAAAACCCTTTCGGTGGGTAACTTAGTTTTGCTCTGAAGTCACAAAATTCTAAAGTGATCGCTTATTTTTAAGAATTAGAATACGAAACATGGTCACATATAAGGACATCTTATGAAATGATAGTATGAAACAGAAGAAAGTGATATTATTACACAACAACACAAGGACTCACATGTGATACTGTAGATTGCGAAACTTATCTGTGAGGATGCCCTATCCCTCTTTTCCCACATTTCTCTTAAGCCATTACTCCAAATGACGGTTAGCATCCTCGCTTGACAACATTGTACAATCAGATGATTTGAGGAATGAAATGGAGATTAAACAGAGATTGAGGCGGCTAAGGTTGAAGTGTTTTACCGCTTCTAAAGACAAAGTGCTCTAAGAGAGCGGGACTCATGAAGAGCTTGCCGCGTTGGGAGTGGAATAGAGCACTGTGGGTTGCATTAATAATTATATTAATGAGTAAGCTACTTTAAAAGCCTCTTTACAGCTACTTAACTTTTATTACGAAAAGTGACACAAACTTGAATTTATGGCTGAATTTTTGCTAATAAGACATCCATCTAACACTGAGTTTATCAAATTCTTTCAGCTGCACATTAATGTCAACCACTGACAACATTCCCAAATCAAACGCAAATTCAGTCCAGTTCACAGAGAAGCACGCCCAATTATGCGTGATTGGCAGAATAAGCCCACCTTTCCTCCACAGCCTGACCCAAACGCAGCAATCGATACGAAGAGGAGGAGGGAAATGTTTGCCTTGAAGCAAAGAGGAGACAGTTTACAATACCACCGAGTTGATTCAAAAAAGCTACACTAGTGCAATGTCTTCAAATGACAAAAGTCAGTAACAAAGAACCACTACGAGGCTCAGAGATGAAAACACTTGACCAAAACAAACACATTTTCGAAGTCTTCATCGGCTTTCAGTTACAATGAACCAGTCTGGAACGATTTAAATGAAGGGCGATACTATAATGGGTGCAGTTCATAACCCAAAAAACCAAAGTCCTCTTAGCGAAAAACATAACGTAAAGTAGTTACTACGAGTTCCCACATCCTAGTTCCACTTTATCCTTCACCGCCACTTTCACAATGCCCGCCTTTCTGTTCGAGTAATTCCCTGATCCCCGCAAAATGGAACTGTTTACCTTATGGATGGTTTAAACTCGTTATAGTCTGTCTTCGTTCCAGCGCTGATTGCGAACCCATAACTTAGAACTTTGCCATGTTTAATGAGCTCATCCGGAGCTGATGCCTTTCTTCTCTCCCAAGGACGTAAAGGGCCTTAGAACCACAGATGAAAGCCGTCGCATTTTTGCGAAGATTAGGTGACAGCCACATCCCACCATACCGTCATCAAATTAACTCCCAAGTCACCGCTGAAACCGCTACAAAGCAAGTGGCTTCGAATTTAAGTTTATGACATTACAGAGCGGCTGGAGGGTCATTAGTGTGGTCAGCACCAGCAGAACCCTAGGTCACCGACCCTAAAGACCCTTGTGACCATGTAATCTAATGCAACAGAACGACACTTTTTGATCGCACATTCAACCATGCGAGTCTCAATTACCATTCATTCGTGTGGCTTTGCGTTCATGACATCTCCGTTAGTAGTCCATTGGCCCTTCTTCACATTTATAATAAAGCTCCTTCCAGACTTACACCATAAAATAGTCTCAGAGCGACACTGGACGGTACGTTAATGCCCGACTGCTAAAAAAATCATCTACACAAGAAAAATTAGCTTCTGTTTAAATTCAAAATGACTGCCACAAAAGGGGATCAAGAGCCACTAAACGTCCCAGTGAAAAGGCAAAGGGAAAACTTAATTTAGGTCTAAAATACACATTATTTGAATAATTGAAAGATCGACTCTGCTCATGATTTGGCATTACACGAAACTTTAGAACGGAAATATTCATTAATGAGTTTGAACACATCTTCATATGAGCCACCATCAAAAAAGCGTGATTCGCCGACTTCTTCCTCCATTTCTGACAATATCAACAGAAGGGTAAAACGGAAACCCCTTTACCGGGCATTTTATGGAAGAGGGGACAGGATACGATAAAAAAGCTTCTTTTACACTCCTGCCTCAGCCACATACGCGACTTTGAAGACGCAAATCAAGGTTCCTGCCTTGACAGGAAGGGAATGCATATGCTTGTCCCCGTAAAACTGTTACCCTTATTATTTCCGAAAAGCACACCAAAACTGTTGGGGGACGTAAGATCGCCCATGCACAACCTTGCACCTTAGTGGATCAAGAGATTTATGTCCTGATATTACGATGGCTGCCGGAAGAAGGACAGATTAATCAGAGTTCTAGAATTGGCAACCAAATGTTCAGTTATTAACCACTGTTTCCCAAAGCATTCCCACAAACGCAAGTGCAGACGCTTCTTTTTCTTCGCCTTTTGAGCTGGAGGAATGAAAAAGGGAGAATGCCAAAAAGCTAGGACAAAATTTAATTAGAGAAAAAGTGAATTTATCTTGCAAAAAGTAGTCAGCATCCCCTAAATTCCATTGAAATGCAGTCGACGAGAGGGTAGAATAAGTAACTATCATTACGGAAGAAATTATTATATGCACTCACACTACATGTGGTGAAGCAAGGATGTGAAAAAATATCTAGCACAATCCATCCCTTTGATAGTAATGAATCATTTTAGCTGCCATAGATCTAAAAATATGGCAATTATGCAGCACAAATAAATCACTACGGGAAGATTGCTTTGGATATTTAATGCAGTACCAGACATGGCTACCTATTTCACCAATTTAGCCGAAATTGACACGACTTGAGTCTTCTCCCCGCCAGGAAAATGGCGCACTGATAATAAATAAATGTTTCCTTTGATTGCCTTCCTGACAATTTCGACAGTCGTCAAAATGAAGAATAATGAAAACATCCTTTTTCTTCATAATACATCATTTTCATTGACCAATTTCCATTCAAACACGATGTTCACTAGGAAGAAGTCCAAGTCGCTCACTCACCTATTCAATCCCTCAGCAACAATCAATGGAGGCGAAATGATAAATAGGGAAATCGAAAGCTGACGCAGAATTTGCTATCCAACTATGTGTAACACACTAGATTTCGTGTTTTCATTCAGAAGTGGGACGATCACTTCCCCCCCACTGGTTTCAATCATCCCGACTGCTCCACAAGAAGAACAAGAACGACTTCTTTTCGACATCGTTGAGGCGCATCCAGCTTTCTCCAGCAAGCGCGCCTCAGCCCTGACCGTCGTCTGCCCTTCCACAGGCGAAGCACTCCCCCTCCAGTACACCCACTCCCCCACTCACACAAACAAATCAGCATAGTCCCCCGAGGATGAAGTTCTGCGTGCCTCAACGGCGTGCGCTAAATGGTGAATACATTGCTTGGGTTCGTTCGGTTAGCAAACGTTGGATTGCAAAAGCATCGCATCCATTTCATACCACACATCAATCAGCCCATCAGTAAACTCACTGATCACGCCACCTTCTCATACAGTGAAGCAACCCCTCACATCCACTATCATCTGTCAATACACGGCATGTGGGCGGTACCCGCTTGTTCAGCTGCCATGACTCCCCCTTCCCACTTGATTCATTTGGATGTACACCAATTCCCCCATCACTCTCGCTACATTTGACAGGACCTAAAGCTCTTTCACACACCTCAGTCTCCATTCATCATAACTCATCCACAGCTCTACCCAATTCTCCACCCTCAAGAAGTGATTATCCTCTCGGGACTCACATGTCCACCTCTCCACCAAGTGATCCCCGGGTGCCATGCTCTCCCACCACATACCACGCACTCTTCAAATGCTTTACGCCAAATTTTGCGAGAAGCATTTGCACTTCTGGAACCACATTCAACACACTTCCCAAAGCACACAAGCTCGAATCACACTCATCAGGCTCCGGCGGCATCCCACGATGTAACAATGGATTCAAAGTGGGAGGAAAGTAGCCCAGAGCACAATAATGAGTGACACTCGGACACACTTATGCACATCAGTTGCATGACGCACGCACACAAAGAACTGCATGCACTTGTCAAGACCCTATGAGCTGCAATTGATCATTCCAGCGAACTCCACGGTCGTCTACTGGATCTTTCTTGATTATCCTTTATTAACCACTTTACAGAAGATCCAATTTGACATTGGACAACCTACCACAAAGCTGTGTACGATAGGAGATTCGCGAGTGTAAAACACAACTACCTTCTCGTTGACACTTTAGCGACTGTCAAAACCATTCAAAAGACTCGACTGCTATTAAACTTTCAGGCTAGTAGCAATAAAATTCAGGTGAAACAGCTAGCCCTCCCTTTGGTAATAAATTCATCAAAATGAGAATAAATGAAATCTACCTTAAGGTTGCAATTATGGAGAATAAAGTTCTCAAGGAATTTGAAACAATTAATCTTATAGTCTACTGGTACAACATCTAGTCAAAAGCCTATGAGCCAATCTCCAGGGTAAAGACTAAATTTGTTGACAAATAGGCCTTTTCAAGAGACACCTAAATCTGACCTGGGCCTCATACTACTCACCTTGAAAGACAAAGCCTCGAATCCTTTCTTTCAATTCAATGAATCCGGAATTTACAATGAGAGGTCAAAACACTCACCACGAAGACAAATAGTGGAAACCCACCACAGCAACATAATAATCTAGGTGAAACTTACGGCTCGTATTTTAAAGATGATATAGGAATCCTTAATTCACAAAGGAATTAAAGAGGACAAAATCACTTTTGTAGTTTGGTGACAGGAATTAAGCTGAAGAGAAGGGCACTAATCTCCAGTGCAAATTATGCAAACACGCTACTTAAAAGATTGCACATTCGCGAGTTTTTCCAACCTAATAGTGAAAATGTCCGACTCAGGATTAAAGTACTCACCTCCAAGACTAGAGTCAAAAAACTTGGAAAATTAGAAACTGGAAAGTGAATCGAGGGTTACAACACTCATCATTAACACAAACTACCAAATCACGTGGGTTTTAAACGCAAGTTCAATGGCAAAAAATGATTATCCTGAGCTCACTCTGACTACGCATTCCGTGTGGGGCGAGAGACGACCGGATGAGCAACGAAAAAGACTTTCCGAGCCAGGCACCGCAACCCCTCCGATACGCGCTAGGGCTTCACCATAACGATCAACGAAATCGATGTGTGTCGAGGAGGATATAAGCACCAATTGGACGATGCGTAGGAGACGCTGTGTTGACAACCGAACCATAATACAACAGGGACCAGCGGAGCTCACTTCAGGATGAAGATAAGGCTGCAGAATCACCGGTTTTGAGGCGAACTCGCAGGAGGCGTCCACTACCAGGTCACTAATAAAAAAAAAGAACAGAGGTAGGGATGGAAGAAAACTTCAACATGGGCTTTTCAAATTCCGTAGATTTCGGTGGTTACAATATTGATGGCATAGCTCACAAGACTCGGGAAAAAAGATATTGGAGGGTTTTCGAAGACTGCTTCTAGCAGCCGCCTCAACCTTGTGTTCTACGAGAAGGCTGTTACTGCATGGAACGATACTGAATCTGAACAAATGGAAAAACGCCCACAATGGAGTTGCTTAAAGTGCTAATGGAACTATGTGAATTATGTGAAGAAATGCCACTTTTCCACGTTTCTAACGGTTGAAAAGAACCCAAGTAAACAAACTTAAAATAGGCATAATGCAGGAGGAAGAAATAAATAATTAAAGTGGCTCAACGAATATACTTCATGCTAAATAATCCTAATTGTAAACAATCAACCCAAACAAAAGCGACCCTGATCCTGTCCTATAGCGATAGCCCTCCAACCTTTCCGTACGTCGGCAGTCAAACAAATTTCAAGCACACATGCATTTGTTGTAAAAAGCCGTTTAGTCTAAGTCATTACCCAGTTATTTCTCAACTTCCATGTCTTAAAAGGCGCCAAGGATAGCTCGGGTAACACAGTTCAATAAAGGCCAGTGAAACTTAGCACTGAAGCATCCAAGTTTTTTGCATAATTTGTGAGAAATGAGCTCTTGAAAACATTATGATTTTAACCTGATGGCTTGCGAAATTCGGGATCACAGTCGAACCCATAATCAACATTAAGGGATTAACGAATGACCCTTTACTTACCCATGAATATCGTAAAAACGAAGAAAAACTGGGAAGTCAGTAGGGATGCATATTAGTGGGGAAATCAGAGTTTGATAAATAAAACTCAACTGAAATAAACTACAGCGTTAAGATCACGCTGTAACCTTCAAATTTCAGGTACGCAATCAGAAGCCCTGCTACTGTAGCGACACTACGCGTAGAGGTAGATGATGGAAGAAACAAGCGGTTGACGTTAAAACCCTAAGCCATTAACACCCTCATATTTTTTGAAGTGTAATGCACTATGATGATTGGACGCCCAGGTGCTCAAGAATAAGGCATGTCGACGTCTTAAAGAGGCCGTACGCCTGTACATCAGCGGAAATCTCAACTGTGGTAGTTCAGTTCCCAGCCTGTAGCTTCTGAGGCCATTTCTGTGAATAAATATTCAGCCAAATCGTTGAAGGCCTGCCTAATCCTAGACTCCAGATCAATGCATGACCAGCGATGTGACGGAATTTCTCGAGAGTCCAATCCTGAAGTAGATGTGGTGAATACAACAGAACCACTCATGGCCACAGCCATTTGCAACGTCAAAAAGTTAACGCACGGTTCAACGAGGTAAAACAGGCTATCCTGGGACAGTTCAGCCGTGCTGACAAATGCCCCCATAACAAAGTTGCAAATTATGAGTTAACCACTGATGCAAGTGCGTAAGTGCAAAGAATAGGATGAATAAAATGAATAAAGATTGTGCTCTTTTAAATTTTTTCGTTAAATTCCAAATCCTCAGTTCAACTTAAGCAATCATTGCAAATTGCGTAAACATTACTACCAGACCAAGGCTCGGGTAATGTTGTGTTTCCACTCCTACTCCAACCCCATTAGAACCTACGCGCACCACGGAGTTTAACTACAAAGCCATCAAGAGACAAGCAGTATAATTGCTCGCATTTTCTAGTGCAAAAAGCGTTTGGCTTTTGTTTCAATCATGGCACGCAAAAACTATGGGAAGATATCAATTTCTCATTTTGATTAAAAATGAGATTAACAGATAATGAAGGTTTCCAACATTAAGAGAGATCAAGTAGATATTTGGAGGACTATGGGTTCAGGTGCTTCGGAATTTTGTATGCTTGCGTACAGTCCATTAACCAACTTCCTTCACTTATCAAACCAAAAAAGAACTGGGGACCCCAACTTCTAGGCACCGCAATAATGCAGTTTAACACACTCACTTCTAGAAATTATCTCAGAGGGAAATCGACCACCCCAGTCCGAATGTTTTATTGTTTCAATATGACACCGACACCTGCACCACCACACTGGCCAATTCGACAGCTGTTTACGAAACAAAAAAAGAAATGCAACTGTCCTCCTTGGAGCAAGTACACTTGGCACATATTTGGCTAGCTAAAACTCAACTTGTTCGTTTGCTACTGATGATCTAGTGAAACCAGGTACCTCGATGGAATGAGAAATGCTTGACGTGAATTTGTGACGCGTGGAATCAGTTACATTCATGTGGCACTGACAGCGAACGCGTTAAGAGACGAAATCACTCCAGCATTTCATATTCATCTCCATCTGTTTCCTAAGCTTATCGTTAACAATCCTCAAACTAAGTGATTAAATTTCGAGGCCAGTGACTAATGAAAGGACAAAGACCATGCTTTAAAATGATGCATTCCACATCAAAAGAAAAGCAGTTGCATTCTTCCCTTTCACAACATAAAGCCGAGCTCCCTTTTTTTTCCTGTCGCAGTACTGTACGCACGATGAACCTTGGGCGAGTGGGAACTAAATGCATTTCGCCTAAGTATTAAGTATTTCTGCTGCATAGTACTGCCGTTTACAGCCCCAGGTCAGTTCCATCTTTTAATAAGAGAGCACAATGCTGCTGCTTAAACCGAAGGAGACTGAACTTGAAACACTTTGAACCTTCCCCCATGCCACTACAGTTGCTCAGTCCCGAAATTAGAGAGACGCCCTGATGCACCACTTCGACAGGGCAATGAAATGTAATGCAATGCAACGTACCCACTGATATCCTTATCACCACAACACTGATCGTCCAGTTGGACCTCCTTGACGAAGAGAATATCGGAGAGCTTGCGTCGACCTTGCAATTCCCATGAGGACGACAATTCAATCATAATAGTCAAATGTGTTTGCTAAAACAGAAACACTAGGCGAGATTTAGCACTTTAATCTGCCTCGTGAAAAAAAAAAGCGAAAGGATTCTCCCGTGAGCATGAATTCAATGACATCGCCAAGGTTCTCTTAAACTACTTGGAAGACTATTTTGACTGACTGAAAAGAGAAGTAGGCGCTACACAAATCTTTCCGACCGCCTTTGACATCAATGCCTAGGTCTGACAGCCTTCATTAGAACAACCCGGGGCTATAATGTCTAACGCCTTTTACCCCCTAGAAAGAATAATGCTTTTACTTGTCCTTCAAAGGAAACCCACCCCTAGGCAGACCGCCTGCCCGCTGAGTGAGAACTATTAGAGATGTGTAATTAGTGTAATTGAAACTGTGGAGATACAATATAAGGATCCGTGGAGAGGGGATAATTTCGATATTTCCGCAAATAAGAGTGATTAGAACAATTCCAACAGATGGCCACAGCTTAATAAAAAGGATCTTAACTTCAGACAAATGCTTTCAAGAAAATCGGTCGGCATTCGAAATGTACCTTCCAGATGAACCTTTTCAATAGGTCGCTACTGCCCGATTTCTAAAACTTATCATTCTAGTAAAAACATTTCCACGACGGCTAATGGAGAGTATTCACTCAAGGCATCAAAGTCAATGCCCGAAAAAGGATGCAAGCCATTCAGCTAACTGAAATTTGCATTAATTTACATGGAGGGTTAAGCAAATCTTTGACGCTCTCCAATGGTTTAATGAAACAAATTTCCCTATGCACTTTAATGGCTTCGGAAGAAGCAGTTTTGCAGTGAGCCGGGAGAAAAAGGACGCCAGACAAAAAATTGGATGACTAAGAGTGTGAGAGACACTAAAGGCTCTTTCACGTGGCGTTATTCATTAAAGTTCCGGAAAGAAACCGAACTATGCCCCTTCTTGCGCCGGAACACTGATTGAATTCTGCAAAGATTTCTGTTCCATTGGGTTTAAAAAGCCAGGAACTAGTTGTGATTTGGCTCTAGAATATCCTCCAGGGCGCAAAGAGTGATGACTAAAGCTCGAAAGTTGCTAAGGAATGTATTGCCTACGTTCTTTAAATATACTATGTAGGTGAGAGGCGGGAAGATAATTTGAATCTGGTCGTGGACGAAAGCGTCGCTCTCCGAAGTCTGAGACCTTTGTCGTAACTACTTCAGCCTTGCTACCGTAAATCCCGCCTGTGCTTGTGATCGAGATGTCAAAAACCATCCAACCTTATCACAGCCGGGGTGGTAGAAGGGAAGAGGAGGAAGGGGAAGAATGGTCTACAAGGGGCGATATTTTTAATTAACCACTTTCCTCAGAAGAAAAAAAGTTATGCTCCGAAATCTAGTAACACTATTATGCATGGCAAAGGACAAATTTCTACTATTTTGACTGCATAAGTTAGAATAAAAAATAAGCAGTGCGCAATTTTCAAATTTATTGTATGTTGAATTGAAACATTTAGTGGTAAGGCCAAAATTGTGAGAAAATAACAAGAACAGAAGCAGAAACACCGAAAAGGTTCACGACCAGTCTCGCACTAATATGATACCTAGAATTTAATTAGCTTTTGAACGACTTCGGTCGCAAAGTGCTAGTGGTCGATGCGCACTGACATTAATGGACTCCAACTTTTCCCCTTGAACCGATGCGTCAAAATTCGTAGAGGAGTAACTACAGCACTGACTCTTGATATCATGAGCTGCGTAAATTAACAAACACTTGCAATGGTTACAAAGATTCAAATTGAGAAAAAAGAAATGATTCGACGATAGTGGCTTATTGCAAAGCCATTTGCCCACTTAGCAATCTTGACAATGACGAAAGGCTTATGTGATGCTTTGCTTTGAGAAAATCGAGATGAAGCAGTTTACCACCCTCAACTATCTCAGATGAGAGTCTTTAGAATTGCCCCTTCCCCGTTTATTATTAAACGAGAGAAAATAAAACTTTAGTAGATTCTTTAAGTCGCAAAATGTTCTGGAGATGAATAGAATACGCAACTAAAAACCTATTCACAGCGTATTTCTGCTTCATGAACCTCAAAGAAACTCTCCCAACTACGGTAAAATTCAAGCAATCAAAAGAGCTTTAAAACAAGCAATTTGTCAGCACTGTTCCATAGAAAAATACCAACATTCCTAATGGAAAGCAATACAGCATACGACGAAAGAGCTCAATGCTATGAACATATGAAAAACTATGGAAAGGATGAAATACCTGTGAAGAAAAGAGGTGATACTCTCCATCTAGAATGCTGAATACAATCTTATCCGGAAGGTAAAGTAACCAAAATACATGTCTTACAACCGCCTTCAGGTTAAACGTTACGTAACATATTTAGTGGAGTGTTTAACCGCTTGATAAAAAAGTATTCAATTGTTGGAATGAAACTTGTGAGACAGAAGAATTACTTCACAAATACCTCCTATTACTCGACGATGCAAAAAATGCAAATGCAATCTTTTCCGATTTCAAAAATGTTGATTAAATGCAATATATTTATACGCATAAGCCAAGAGCAATGGGGAAGTACGTACAGATGAACCTTTAAAAAGAAATAAAAAGCGCAACAACTTCCAACGTCTGATTATTAGAGGGGACATGATAAAACTGCAACCTCATTGGCCAAGGAGAGGGCTCCCATTAGCCAATTAGACGCTGATCGTCGACAAAACGTCAACTGGGGTAGCGTACACATAAAAAGTGGGCATCAAGACACCGCGTAACCGCGGCATCATGGACCACCCAGGAGAAAGACTCTCACCTAGATCGCAAATAAATGAATTAGCATCTGTGATACGCCCGCTACCAACGCCACATAAACACGACATCCAACCTTCCGGTCTGAGTATGCATATTGCAAATTCACGTCAAGCATTTCTCATTCCATCGAGGTACCTGGTTTCACTAGATCATCAGTAGCAAACGAACAAGTTGAGTTTTAGCTAGCCAAATATGTGCCAAGTGTACTTGCTCCAAGGAGGACAGTTGCATTTCTTTTTTTGTTTCGTAAACAGCTGTCGAATTGGCCAGTGTGGTGGTGCAGGTGTCGGTGTCATATTGAAACAATAAAACATTCGGACTGGGGTGGTCGATTTCCCTCTGAGATAATTTCTAGAAGTGAGTGTGTTAAACTGCATTATTGCGGTGCCTAGAAGTTGGGGTCCCCAGAAGACATGCATAAATTCAACAGACTCCAGTTCTTTTTTGGCTTGATGAGTAAGTTTAATTGCTTACACACAGACACACACAATTCATTAAAGCATTAACGAAGCAGACATTAAGTCTTATAAGTAGTTAGGGAAGCGTCAATCCTTTTGAAATGTATTTTAGACGGTTACTCTTATTCTGCTTCAGAAGGAGCATAGGCACTCACCTGGCACAAACCAGATTGAATTAATGCCATCAGGAATCAGAGTGAAGGCAGACTAAGTGAAAACACACTTGTCCTCTACATTCTTCCCCCATTCATGGCAGTCGTGGTTTCATTTCGTTTGCCATCCAGAGCAATCCGCATTAGCCACAACAGGAAGGCCACTGTGTAAATTATTCATTTGCGCGTAGACGACAGCTTTGCGAGATAAAACGTTACTGAGGCAGTGCGTGTGTTCTCCAAAGAGGAGAAATAAAAACGGAACACATTAGCATAAATTATCAGGACTACTCACTAGATGTACTCATTTTGACGCAAAATTAATTACTGACTTTGCGCCATAATGATGCACAAAATGCGTATTTTCGACTCAAGGTGGGAACAACTTTCTTCGACAAAAACCAAAATTCGTCAAGGAGAAAGGTTTGGAAGATTTCTAAATGTTTAAGTAGTGGTACCTTAAAGCCATTGGAGCCATGAGCCTAATTGTTATTCTAGTAAATTAACATTAAATATTTGCTTCTAGTTTAGCGGACAGCTGTAATTAAAAAAAAATAAGCATTCTGTACCCACGTTTCACTCAAATAGGGAACAAGCTAGCGAAAATGAAACGCCGGCACCATCCTTAGGAGTATAACAAAATACGTAGCAAAAGATTTGCAATACATTTGAAATAGATACGAAAACCTTCCCATCGCACTTCGCTCGTTAATACACCAACCAAAACAAGCCTTCACAACAAAATAAGCCTGTCACAAGTTTCATCCTGCTAAAATACCCTCTTCAAGGGCAAACACTCAAACTTTAAACTATCCACCTCTGTTTCATCTCACCTTCTCCGTTCCAAATCAACCGTTCATTCCATTTCCCGCGTTGACATCTGACTGCCCAATACCGCCAAAAAAGGTGACAATCACCATGCGCAGAAATACCAAAAGTACAGCCCCCAACAGGATTAGTTTTTGCTAAAGTGTAACATAAGATTTCGTGTTTTCATTCAGAAGTGGGACGATCACTTCCCCCCCACTGGTTTCAATCATCCCGACTGCTCCACAAGAAGAACAAGAACGACTTCTTTTCGACATCGTTGAGGCGCATCCAGCTTTCTCCAGCAAGCGCGCCTCAGCCCTGACCGTCGTCTGCCCTTCCACAGGCGAAGCACTCCCCCTCCAGTACACCCACTCCCCCACTCACACAAACAAATCAGCATAGTCCTCCGAGGATGAAGTTCTGCGTGCCTCAACGGCGTGCGCTAAATGGTGAATACATTGCTTGGGTTCGTTCGGTTAGCAAACGTTGGATTGCAAAAGCATCGCATCCATTTCATACCACACATCAATCAGCCCATCAGTAAACTCACTGATCACGCCACCTTCTCATACAGTGAAGCAACCCCTCACATCCACTATCATCTGTCAATACACGGCATGTGGGCGGTACCCGCTTGTTCAGCTGCCATGACTCCCCCTTCCCACTTGATTCATTTGGATGTACACCAATTCCCCCATCACTCTCGCTACATTTGACAGGACCTAAAGCTCTTTCACACACCTCAGTCTCCATTCATCATAACTCATCCACAGCTCTACCCAATTCTCCACCCTCAAGAAGTGATTATCCTCTCGGGACTCACATGTCCACCTCTCCACCAAGTGATCCCCGGGTGCCATGCTCTCCCACCACATATCACGCACTCTTCAAATGCTTTACGCCAAATTTTGCGAGAAGCATTTGCACTTCTGGAACCACATTCAACACACTTCCCAAAGCACACAAGCTCGAATCACACTCATCAGGCTCCGGCGGCATCCCACGATGTAACAATGGATTCAAAGTGGGAGGAAAGTAGCCCAGAGCACAATAATGAGTGACACTCGGACACACTTATGCACATCAGTTGCATGACGCACGCACACAAAGAACTGCATGCACTTGTCAAGACCCTATGAGCTGCAATTGATCATTTCAGCGGCTCCACAGAAAAGTGGAACATAAGTCTTAGTCATCTGACACTTGAACAACTATTACCAGTGTCGATAAGTCTTTGGTGAATTATGAAACCTAGAAGAAACCTTCTAATGATTATTTACTTTTTGTTCTGGATTAGGAAAAAAGTGAGTAATTTATTAAGTTATCGTTGGCATAGAAAATGTTGGTAGGCTAAGCAGCCTTACCTAGAACGTACAGATTACAAGTCCCAGTGAAGGATAACGAGGCCATTCCCTTCCAAATGCAACCATCCTAATAAAGCAGTTGTTTCATAAGCCGAAGAGGATATAACAGAATTAACTTGTGGCATCTACCACACTTGGAATGGCGACAAGCTCAGTCCTTTTTGCCGCTAGAATGAGTTCGTCATTTATGCAACATACATGTACCGAAAGTTTAAGCTCCCATGGTGTGTAGGGTCTTAAGTGAAACATGCAGAATATCGGCGCTGAAAACAACTGCACAGGCGATTCAATCTCCATAAAGAAATTAACTCACTAGTCTCTTGCAAAAAAGCGCATAAGTAGAACCTCGAAGTGCGAATGTTTGCATTCAATATGATTTATTTACAACTTGTGCAATAATCCATACAAATTTACATTAAATAATGACAAAATTACTATAGAAAAAAAGTTTTAGTAGAATAAGCAGCTCCTTTGATTAACAGTTGTTAGAACCAGCTGTTTCGTGATGCAGGTCAACCAATGGGAGTGGACTGGATTAATCACCCACCACTTTACTGCCAAAGTTGAGTTCACGAAAATCAAATTACAACTAACTGGTGAATATGATGATTTTCCAATTGTCATACATTTAATCATTCAGCGTTATTTCTCGCACCAATCAAGCAGAACTCGAATACTAATCGTATAAAGGTGAAAAGGTATTCTTGCAAGGGACAAAGGATGTACTTTACATGCAAGCCATTCGCTGATTGATCTCCAAGTTTAGGTATCACAATAACGTTGCTACCTTTAAAGGTGATAGTAGCAACAAACGCTACAGAAATACAAGCGGATGACGGATAATACCAGCAACTAAACTTGAGAGAAAACTAGCAGTTTGAGCGCACTGATGACAAGGCACAGTAGAATAAAGCCGAACTTGGAAAGGATCCAAGTGAGGCCCACGCGAATTTTTCGTGAACTTTTAGAAGTGGGGATAAACTGAAATTACATAGAATCTTGACACCATTATTTATAAAGCGTGCAGGTGATAAGGAATACACCAGTTGAAAGAAATCTGGCAATTAAAGTCGAAAGTGTTCCAAAAACACACATTTGGCTCAAGGAAATATGGAACATGAGCAATTCTGGTTTGAGCTGAGCTACCCACATCAAATCACCACCGGCGACCTTGTACATAACTGAGAAAAGAAACTATCAGTTGGTTTCAAATTTGATGAAATATAGCTCTTCACTGCTTCCTTGTATTTTTGACTGCCGCTGGATGGAATTTCAAAGGGCCTAGCATCAATACTCAGAACACTACATGGCACCGCTTCTTTCTTAATTTATCTTTGAGTTTTGCGGCTACCTTTAACTCGGCAGCCGATGTCAGACAAAAGTACTCAAATGATGCACGAAAGCACATCAAGTGTAACTTCTACCCTCACCTTACATCAACGTCTTGTTCAAGAATGCCTAACCTACCTTGCAGATTTCTACACCAATATTTTTGACATCTAAGTGATCTCGATTTATGTGCTGGTAGACAGGCTATGTTAAGAAACAGTAGCATCTAATTACAAAAAAACCACTATCGAGGAACTCACTAACGTCTTTGTTTCCTACCAAAGAGGCAACAGAGAATTAAAGCAAGGCTTACCTAAGACAAAACAGCGAAAAATTTGGTCAGTTTGTTCACCGCGAAGCGTAACTATGGTAGGTACAGTCTGGGAAGAAACACAAGATATACCTGGAACAAAACACTTCCTTGAGCACCATAATTTGAATTGGTTACATTGCAAGAAATCCACCCGTTGAATTGAGACACATCCCGTTCACGCCTATATTGTCAAGTTAACAAGGTCATTAGTTTGTTCTACGTATTATGTTCGTATACACAACTTAAGTTAAAGTGTAAGCAGAACCATAGATACAATAAGCCAAATATTTCTCCAAAAGGCACACGTGCCCTAAAGACTATACTGTGCCCCGAAATTAAAGCTCGATAAAATTACAACAAAGACGATTGGAGAAAAGAGCATTGAAATATGGGTGGAGGCAAATAAGTAGGGTGAAATGATTCATCAACCAGAATAAATCACAGACGTTAGGAAAGCTTTAAGAACTTGCGCTTTTAGCCGTTTACCATTGGAAGATCATGCATCAGAGCCCAGATACATTTATCAGAAGCGGTCATACATATACCTAATAAAAACTTTTTTTGCAACAGCAAATTCACCCCAAGATGGAGTTACTAAGATAAATTTTGATCAAAACATGGATATAACGAACCGAATCAACGAGGATGGGACTAGCTTGAATTTAGCCCAAAAATGGAGACCAATGACAGGACAACATCGTTTTAACATGAATAGCCTTGGTGTCTTGAGCAGCAATAAAAGGTGCTATACTTAAAATGGCTGTTCCAAAGGCATATACTGATCATGTTTTACCCATAGAGCACTTTATACTTTTCACTGCTAATAAATTAAAAATCGAGTACTGCTTTCACTTCCGAATGAATCCGTTTGGAAAATTTCTACAACTTAGCCGTTGTTAGCTGCGCCGTTTGCCTTGAGGAAGCACCAGACTTAGGCGTAAAGAGTTGAATTTGTAGCTATATTGTCTGTCCCTTAAAGTTAGTTTTAGAACAAGTTGGATTAAAACGGCTATTAAGTTAATGGGTTTCAGTCCCATTTAATGCGCCAATGATATCCGAAGGTATTGTTTGGACCATGAGAATCCTCATCCTCCGCTTTACTTCTTCTTTGAGAGCTGCATTTACCCGCGGATGGGATTCGAATTCATTTTACACGCTCCGTTATCTCTCCTGTAGTTACCAATCGCTGTTGCCTTTGGCAACGGGTTTACCGCCGTTTATCTTTCATACTCTGCATGCGCATGCATACGCCTAATACCATATATACGTCATTATGTGTGAGATTCCTAAATAGCAATATTTTCTTTGAACCACTCACAACCCGGTTGGGTCTTTTGAACTTGTTTGGTGTTGTGTACGTTCTGCTTTCTTATTTATTGTTTTCATCGTGTTCCTTTCATTTTCTCACTGTTTTTTATCTGAATTCATTCTTTTGGCTTTACTAAACAATGGTCTTTGTTGTTTCAAGTGGTTCTATAACCGACTTCCAATTTTGCAATACCAGTGTTATTCAACGTTTGACTTATTTCCGTGTGTTTATCAAGCACAGATACCAGTTAATTGTGTAAAATTTTTAAAATTTAGGTATATTGTGTCGGCAGAAGCGTCTTTGATATGTCTTTTTTGGAGGTCGACTATACAGAAAGCAGTCTAAGTGTCTGCGGACCCCAAGACATCATATCCAGGTTGAATCTTCCTGAACACATTTCCGGTGTAAGGCCTTTTAACGATTTCACGAAAGTTGTTATCACTAAGTATTCTTCAACGGTGCCCTTAGACGTAATCTTCTTAGCCGTCTATTCTCGTGCATCCAGTCTGTCTGGAACCATTGTTGAACAATCGAAATCACCGGCATCTCGGCATATTCTGTGGTCTTTTCCCATTAAAAGGAACCTTTTAGTTGAATTATGGAATTCTATGGACCCTCTAATTGCAGCTAAAGCACTGGTCTTGACCTATGTTCTCCGCACCTTCTCCTTCCACTTGTTAAATTTAAATGTACCTCTCCTGTTTTTCTTTTCTCTTCTTCTTCTGTATCTCCGCCGCCTGTTTCACTAAGGACTACCATTTTTTCAATTTTTTACTGCGCTTAGATTGGACTCTAAATGTCAGAACTACCAACAGAAGCCGAGTACGAAGAGCGCTTCAAATCACGTTTCTCAATTGATGACGAAGAATTCACTGCATATGTAAATGAGCCTTCACCGTCCCCACCCATTTTCGAGAGGTGGATTTCTAGAAGGTAAACAACGAGACTCGTCAAATTCGCCCTCTTTTTAGCCCTCGACCCCAGCCCTCAGCAAGTCGCCGAAATTTCCACAAGTCCCGATATTCCTGTCGGAATGACGAACAACCGCACCGAACTGACTGACCTTTTGTAACCTCAGTGGTTTATTATCATTTTTAACGAACGAATTTGTCGTCATGCTGCATCTTTTCCATTAATTTCTTTTGGGGAGCCACCAATTGCCTATATCCTGTTGGTTATTTACGAATCCTCATTCACAAAGGAAATTACGTAGTAAAGTAGATGAACCGGAAGGGCAGTATCCATTTTCCCACAGGACAGAAAAGATCTGAGAGGATGGATTGCGTGTTTGAAAGGCTATGAAAAGAGAATGGGAAAGGTGGACTCATTAAGTTATTTTTATTGGTCTTGACAACACAGAAGTGGAATCTGATAGGAGTTAGGGTGGGAATTGGGACGGTCGCTCTAGGAGGTCTCGCGTTTTCTGCGGTTAATGAGCTCGCGCAGCGCAAAGTCGGGGTAGGCTCTTTTGAAGTCGGCTATGAAGTCGAGTATTTCCAAGTCCGGTTTGATGTCGTATTGCCTGACCGGAAGGTGTGGTGGAGGGGAGGTAGGTTATAAATTACGAATAATTTTACTTAAATTAAGTAAGTAAGGGAATGGTTACTTACGCGGCTCTTCCGTCAGCGCTGTCCTGCTTGACGAAAAAGTTTATTATCAGGAAGTGTTTCCAGCTGCGCCAAAAGTTGACAATTGGTCCGTGCTCCGGCTCATACGTAGCGAGCATGCCTTTGGGAACTTCAGAGAGGAAGAGAGGGTTGATTTGCTCCAGAGCGATGAGGTTTTGCAGCGTGAGCCCGAGGTAGGGAATGAGGGGAGGTGAAGCCTCGGCTAACTCACGTCGATAGGTAGAAAAGTGAGGTGGCTGCATGTAGGGCCTTAGGCGAGTGAGACGCTGAAATGGTGAACATGTAGTTGGTACATTTGAACAACCCCGAAGGAGGGGAAAGAGTGGCCGCTTACTGATCGAGTTTTCTTGGAGAAGATATTTTCTGGAATTAGAAGAAAAGCGCAGAGTATGGCGAGAAAACTGTTGAAGTTCTTCAATGAATGTAGATACTGTGGAGGAAATAAAAGTAGCATGCGTTTGAAACTGCAGATTTAACCAAAAATTTGCACTTGTTTTTACTAATCCTAGACTCCGTTTAGCAGTTCTTTAAAACCTACTTCCATCCTACCATTGGCATCCCAGTCATTCCGCGTTTTACAAACAAACCCGCTTCTGCTATGCCATTTTCGGGGGTAACTCAGAGAGAAGCACCTTGGACACTCACATTCATGACCTTGAGTAGTTTGATGGCATGACGTTCTCGCTGGGATGGGGGAGGTGCAAGGAGGAGGGTGGCAGCCCAATTTGAGAGTGCGGTGAATTGAGTTGCGCATGCCGCCATCACTGGAGCCTTAAGCGCGGCCAAAGACTTGATATCCAACAGTTCTTCCAGCTGGCCAAGACAGGAAAGGGAAAAATCCACAGTCAATCCACTGTCAATAAAATATCCGGTCATTGAACATGGTGACAATCGTTATTCGTAAAGAGGACTTTTAATTTTAAAGATACGCTACTATGTCGGTGCTACGGGCGTCACTGTTTCCAGCTTGCGTTTATGTGAGCCAATCTAGACACCGCTGATCAACATGGCGGACATCAATGATAGTGAGTTTGTGTTTTCAACAACGTGGTTATGAACCTGCGGATATCCACTAGTATCTAAAGATGTTGAATCCAGTCCAGTATGGTGATGGGACGGCCGGTCATCCGTGGTAGTCATGGTGGTTCAGTTCTCGGTTCGTAGCTTCTGTGGTCATTCCTATGAGTGAACATTTAGTCAATTCATTGAACGTCTATTTACTTAACACATAGCCTACGATGAGATTGAAGTATTCAAAAGCAAAATCTTTCCTTCAGGGCGGAGAATACAGCCCAATCTTTCCCGTACACAAACTGGAAAGTGCCGATTTCACTTGAACACGCATTGTATCACCCTCTCAAGGTATCTGAAACAAAGGTGTACCTTTTACAAATTTATTTAAGAGTCCTGAAGCCTAGAAAACACAGTAGCGCGCTGATGATAGGTGTAATGGACTAAATGAGCTCTTCAAACCTCGCTGCTGCCAAATCATGCAGGAGTTGTCCCTCTCTTCCAGTAAAACCGATCAGCCAACTTTTCATTTATTTTTTCCTCACTCGAGCCTCAGCTTAGGTTTCTCATGTGCCTACATAGCTCCAGCTCCACTGGCCAAAACGGAACTTCGAATTCAAAATTATAGGCGGGAAAATAATCACAAATTTATCACTAATCTTTCTCATCTAGAAACGACATTGAATATCAGGTTAATACAACTTAGTAGTGGCCAGAGATAGCGTCTATTAATCTAAGGCATTCTTAAGAAACCTGTTTAAAACGTTCATTCATTTTTTGCCTAATATCGCAAAGAAACCTCTCCCGCTGGTACAAGGCTTTTGCCCATGAATGAGTCCGCAATGCAACGTTTCTCACCGCTCGAGTGGGATTAAGTGTCAGCTAGGAGAAGGAGGGATTAAGCGCTCCTTCGAGTGTAACAATCACTCCGATCGCGGCGATAAATAAACTGTGCAAGGCGACACATCCACTTGAAATTAGATGGAGACATTGATACAATACTCTGACTGCTCGTTTAACTCTCTTTTTTTGGTTACGTGGGTACTGAAGGTTCCGCTGGTTGTAGTTTCGCTGAGTGGCATAGCCTTCGGGCCGTGCTAGTAATCCGCAGCACTTCTATACATCGCTAGCACATTTTTTTGTTCTGGTGCTGTGACTTCCTTCAACATCAAGGAGGACTTAGAACGCTACAGCTGAAAATAAATTTCGTTGCATCATCAAAGAATACTGAAAGCAGTTTTCCTTCAAAAGATTCCGGTAGCTACCGCCAAGAGTCATTAGACCTGAGGTCACTGCTTCAAACCCAATCACCTTTTCGCAAGTCCACTGTGGGTTAGTATCACCTTTATACACAACACTACATCGGCTGCAAAAAGTACAGCAGATATGAACTTTTAACATCAAGGCTATTTAGCTAGGTAGAAGGTTGGAATGCGAGCAAAAGCGCTTGTAGTTATGTGAAAAACAAAAAAACAGTACCACAATTTGCTGCTTTTGAGGTTGACAAGGCATTTGACACTTAATCAAAACAAAAGTTAGTTCACGGAACTGCCATTATCGCCACACACCCCTGTGCAGGTCTGTAGTCAAAGTGTTTAGAAATCATGTAAAATCTTGGTGAAAAAGTGATACAAACCTTTCTAACTCTTTCTCTTCATTTGATTGCCTCCACTTGGTCGAGAAATACTGAGAATTGAAGTAAATTTCAACGCAATTCGCAATGATAAGATGTTAATTTATTTATGTATAAGGTTAAAAAGTGGAGGCGGTTTCTAGAGAGGATGGTACTGAAAGGGACATGGGACACCAATATGAACTGCTATCCGGTTATTCATTGAGCACTATAGAGGAAAAAGATGCAGACTATGGAAACGGATCCTATTTCATATCACTTAGAACTTCCTTCTCGGCGCTGGCGTTAGTCACCTCTTGAAAATGAGTATTCAAAGCCTCTAAAATCCGCATTCCAATTCAAACTCTATTAGAGCAAAATTGTGTCCAATTCGGCATACAAAGTTTCCATTTAGTGATAAGGCTTTATGAGACTTGATCAATCGACTAGGCGAAACCCAACTAGGAAAAGAGACGTGATTACGTTCTGATTACGTAAACTAATGCATACGCCTTTTTCATCCCCCTTTTGTACGTCAGTGCCTCAGTAGTGAGCTGAACCCAATCACGAGATAGGAGCAAAGATGGAAACCACTCACCGTAAGTCGAGAATACTTCTCAGCCTCCAAGTAGGTGATTTGCTCTGCCAACTGTTTTGCCGGAATGTCCAAAAGACTTAAGCGTCTCGGCCCCCCCGAGGCAAAGTTACGCGAGTGCCTCCGAAGTGTTGCTATGGGGATGGGCACCGAGGGCCCGAGGAGACGACGAGAGGAGGCGGGAGAGCTGAAACACGAAGCTGTGGAGGATCGACCACCCACTGCTGCTGTCCCCGTCACCGATGTCGCCTCAAAATCGATGTCAGAGAGAGCGGCGGTAGAAGCAGTGGGCGAAGACTGGAGGGAGCTCTCTCCACCCTGGCCGATAGAGAATGAGTTACGCGCCGAGCCGGATGAAGTGTTGGAAGCAGTGGTGGTGGTGACAGCAGTAGTGATGCTTTTGAAACCACCATTCTTTAGCAAAGAACTGGGAGGGGACACCGTGGCACCAGCCACGGCCCCGATAGAGTGCGAGCGGCGAACACAGACACTCAGAGGGCTGACAGTGTTAGCGGGAGGGGAGCCATAGGTGTTCCCGCTTGCCCGTGAAGATATGAGCGGACTGCCAGTAGAGGTGATGGTGGAGTTGGGAGAACGTAGAGCGGTCTCCTGACTCTGAGTCGAGATTCGTCCTTGCTGGCATCGTTTTAGCTGATTTGAAAGGGTGAAGTCCAGAGCTCTTGCAAGCCCACCATAACCATCGTCCATCACACGCTCTCTAAATAGTCGCAGGAGGGAGTAGGTTTGGGAATTTAGGTCCGTGGAAAGTTGGGAGATCTAAAACGAGAGAGAAGTTTGGTAAATGGTTTCGAAAGCTACGCCGAGTTGACTTTCGAACCAGTCCCGAAATTGACCTAACCACATCAGGAAACAATTCTTTTGTTTCTAAATCTGTTTAAAATGAAATCATGACTTATTTGGTACATTTTGATTCGTACTATAACGCATAATATTAATTCATGAGAGTAGAAATAAATTCGCAAAGTGCAAAAAAATGAAATTTACCATAAGCTGTTGGATTAAGGCTTTGCGTTATTGAAAGAGGTGGACTTTTTTGAGGCAAACAAGAACACCCCCTTTTTAAGGTAAAGGGGATTTGAGAAAGAAAAAAGGGACGACTTTGATTAAACAACTTTGAAGACTCCCTTTCTGATAAGTGATCGATGGAAGAAGGCTGAAGATCCACACGGACCCAAAAACGAAAGTAGGCCTTATTCCACATTCGCAGGTGTTTTCTTACTGCACTAACTCGATTCCACAAGACACTCCTTCTTTATTTATAATGTGGAAGGAGGTGTAGGGTGACGTAATGTAAGATGCAATCCAAAAGAATGAATCACTGACCTCTGTTATGGCAAGGTTACACTGCTCATATTTGGTCTGGTAGGTGTAGGGACAAACAGATAAACGATTTTAGGGGATGGGGCAGTAAGTACGAGTTAGTTTCTGAAAAAAAAGGACTAATTCAAAATTTCTTGGGAATAGAGCCTTTTGAATCAAGCAGACCCATTTCCAGGAGATCAACTTCAAACTTTTGCCGAAGCAATACAAACATTCTCCATATCTAAGCGATGTTTCTCCATGACTTACAGATCATCGCAGATACTCAGTGATATCCATATGATATGATTTCAGTGTCTACTGTAAGGCCTTAAAATCAAAGCAACCGATACCATCTGAAGAATGACGCAGAAGAGGTATTGCGTGTTTGAACAAGACCGCGCCTTCTCATATGGTCAGCATGACTCAAGAGCTTGACATGAACATGAAAGCGTTACTTCCCACCTCTGTTCACTTGAAACCCTGACTGCTAAAAGGAGAAGAATAATTTTCCAGGTGTCCAAACTACACTTGTTCTGACAGCCTCTGACGTTCTGACTCAGGGAAAATTTGTAAGATTGAACCATCTTAGAACATCCCGTCTATCTGCTTTCCTATTCCGTGGATGATTTTCGACATTGTAAAAATTCTTTGATGCTGGCTCGTAAAAGTTCGCCATGTTTAGCCGGATAAGGCAAACGTTCCGGAAATTATTACTGCTGTGAGCTGAAAACAAAAACACCGAGGTGAGGTCATCGTTTGCAACATTTGAAGGCCTTATGGCTAAGCGGCTTGACGTCCAAACACTGCACTGTACCGTGCTTGAAGGCTTCTGTTCAAGTGGACATCCACGGACTCAATTTTTGCACCTTCGTTGACAGGGCCCTTGGTGCACCACCTCACGGTGCTGCAATTTTGACAAAGGGTGTCTGCATCGACTTGACCACAACATTTGCGTTGGTTTAGAATCCAGATAGGACTTATGACTCCCAGTTTGACTTGAAAGTTCTTTTCCTATGTATTTCGGTGTTGTCGAGATGGTAACTATCAAGCGTGTCCACGGCACTAGAGTCTTGTAGATGTCCGCCATTGGTGACACCGTGGCCGAGATAGGTGTTTTTGAAGTCTTTTTCTACGCTACGAGACCATTCCAACTCACCCAATCTTCTACACATGATAAAAGGAGGAGAAAAATGACAATCGTGCCTAATTTACACCGACACCAGATTGCACTGCGACTAATAGAGGATTCACTCAAATTTCAAACTTTTCTTATAGAGTGACACATCTTAAGTGCGCGATACAGCTATTGCTCAGGGAGATTAGAGGAAATTAAGGTTGCTTAACGGATGATCCTCATTATTCCTGAAAATGAACTTCACCGTGAGCCATTTGCAGAGAGGAGCGTTTGCTATAGCAACGACAACATTACATATTGAAGAGTTCGCTTTGGTGGTGTTAAACGCGATAGTGACCCCGACCCACGACCTGGTCGAATAAGTCGCAAAGCAAGCACAAGTTTACAGCAAGATTGTAACAAAAAAATCTAGTGGGCAGGTAAGTTCAACATGTTTTAGATACTAAAAACCCTTCAGATTAGTTTTCGAACCGTCATTTTTAGGCGGCAACCACAAGCCTTAGTGTCCGTCACTCCTGCTGTCCAGTTTGCTCCATTGGACACATACACATATACTTTGAGTCGTAAATGAGTTTGTCCATTTGCAAAAGATAATGCAGTCTCCTTCCTAGCATTAAATCACTGCATATCTCATGACCATTAGGTGCTCAGTTCTGACACAAGCCAGAGCTCTAAGAGACATTTCTAACATTATGGTAAAGTGATCAGCCTACATTTCTTCGTGGTACATTAACCAACTAAAATTTGATAGTCAAATTATTCGGGTCAAAACATGACCGAAAATGCTGACTTATTCACGAGGTCCTGACCTTTTGATTATGCCATTGGTATTCCACGAATAACATTCCGCAAAGGGCAGTTTGGGCAGCTGGGTGTGAATCATCGGTTATCTCCAAAATATCTGCAAGAATATAACCTGACCTCATTATTGGCTTTCATCATATTTTAGGAGTTAAAAATTCCGCTTTGCCAATGTTGAGTGGACAGTTACACTTATCTTCGGCAACAATTACTTAATCGCCTTACCTCTAGTCCCATTCCAGTTTGTTAAAACAAGGAATAAGTAGTAGCAAAAATCGAAAAATAATTCAATGCTTAAAGTGGGGGACGAGGTGGAAAAGTGATTGAGATTAGCAAAGGACATGGAAATAACTGTCAACGAATCAGTTGGATTTTCATACCTCATTGAGTCTTGATGACTGGCGATGAGCAAAAACAGTATAGAGGCGGTATACGTGATACATGTGGAATAAAGAGACGTGATTTGGGGGCCTCAGTCACCTAAGACGAGCTCAGTTGAGTAGCCTGGACAAATGAATGCATAGGTGGATAATGCTTCAAATCATCAATGTAACCAGTACGAAAGGCGGACAAGTGCCAAGTCCAACTGACGCCCACTGGACGAAGGGGTTGTCGATTTTGGAGGGAATGGCGATAGTTAAACGTATCTGCGGCACATGTGGATACTTTAGCCCACGATAATGCATCCTATGTCAACATGAAAACAGTTGCTATCACTCAAACACGTTTCATGGGTGCCATCAATGCGCATTTAGTGGCTGCATTGCCATTTGGGAAAAGGGAGTAGACGCAACTGCGGTAGTTGGAAAATGAATGGGCGAAAAACTGAATGAATGAAGCTGATTGAATCGGGAGTTAATGGACAAATGAATGAATATGGGCCTCTACATTAAATTTGAAAAGAGGTGGCCTTTTCACCACCCGCGTGCTTCTTATAGTTTCGCTTGTTTTGGTCCCGATTGCCACTTTTACAAACTTACCCAATTTTGGACACAAATATGCCAGTTAACACGAATAAAACCAGAGACACTATTCAAAATGTTGCAAGTAAGAATCGCTAAAAAAATTACACATTATCACCCACTAACAGTAGTCGTCGACCCTTCCACCAATGAGTAAAGCAGATACAGAGGAGCCAAAACGTCTGCCCTTGATGACGGGACCTGTTGCCAGTCCATTTTTAGCCATTAATTGGGAGAAATGAATCAGCCGCACAAGACTAAGGTCAGGCTAACGAGGTCAACTAGGATGACCTCGTGATAAAAAAATCGCTTTAATCCGCCGTTACAGCGGTCAAGTGAGTTACCAAGCTAATGTCAAATTGTGAAAAAAATAGCCTGTTTTTACGATGTGGAATAATTATTTTTGAAACGATTAAACAAGATCTGATGTCTATGCAGAGTATGGAAAAGGATCAAGCATCCTTCCCCTGTTTTGACTAGTCTGTAGCGTTGTTTTGGTGTCCCTACTGAAGGCTAAAACCATTGCCAAGTGTTCGCAATGATGGACCGACTGAATCTTGCTCTAACTGATGGCAAATCCCAAAGTTCAATCTTTTTGTTCCTAAACCCTGATGTCATAAGTGATGGAGAAAGTGATTAACGGGTGAATAACGTGTAAGATTTGGGCACAGCTCCTCGCAGCAAATGATTTATCTACTGCCGAAAGGAGCATAGAATCCAGAGAGCACAGACGATTATACTATAAAAACATAAATAATCCAAGCCGCCCAGTCATACCGTCCCGAGAATAGTAGCTGCCAAGTCAAAAGCTCTCGGAGTATCATTTTTCAGGGTGTGATAATCGAAACGTGGTTTCGAGGATGAGGTTATCAGCGATCTTAAAATTCAAAATAAAGTTATAATATAAGTTAAAAAGGGGATTCTAGAACAATTAATGAGTAATAGCACTCAAATATGTCCAGTTTTTCTGTAGTCATCTAATGCGAGACGTTAACGCAGAACATCGACTGCTTTCTTCGCAAGAGTCCGTTCAAGGTGATCGTGACCCTGCTTAGATGGATAATATTCTACTACTTTTGTTTCACAAAGAGAGAAATTGGCCAAAATGTAGGCGACAAAAGTGTCCTTAAACGGAGAAGTGGAGAGACAGTAGGTGAAAAGAATGAGCATATACACATGGTCGGACATCACAGAAGGCAGGTTAAGACATCCACATAAACATAGTATACATTTCTAGCAATACTTTATACGCAATACTGAAATAAAAAGAGGTTGTCAAACAGAGGAATGGATTTAAAAACAAGTACGCGAGCGTAGTAGCGCATTGAAGTTCTGTCTAGATGAATGTTTGACTGCGCGGACTCTTCGGCTCGGTGACATGGCCGTCAGACCACGTCTGTAGCCTCTTGCCTTCATGTAGGTCAGTAGCATATGCTTTGCCTACTACACTGACTTATTACAAATTCAGCGAAGACCTAAAGCACCACAGCACATCTTTCTCATCAGTGATTAGTGATAAAGTGGCTGAGATAACCTTGCGCACTAAGCAATGTAGTTGGGAAGAGCAGGAAACTTCTTTTGTATAGGAGTTAAAGGGAGTAATTTGATTACCCATCCATTCCTGCCACAAGCTCGCATCTCAGACCCGCATTAATGACCAAGCTTAAACAAAAAGAGGCAGAAGTAAAGCCTAGGCAACCCACCACACGTATGAGGTAGGAGATAACGACGTTGCAGACCTTCTCCCTTGTCTTCTCATCTACGGTGGCGATCAATTTAATACTGGACTGGAAGAGGAGGTAGCGTTGAATGAGGAGGCTAATCAATTCCTCCAGGGTGACGAATGTTCGATACATCACCAAGAAAACGTCCAGTGTTAGGAGGACTAGGTAGATAGAAAAACGGAAATCCGATCACTTTCTATCAAACAGGCCACTGAAAATAGGGAGATTCTCGATTCCGACCGAGTTTTGGTGAATAACTCGGCAGTAAAATCTGACACCGAATAATCAACACCCTGAGCCTTATTCGTATCATCAAGGCTAGATAATCCTTTAACAAGGTAGCCAAAGCATTTCAGCACCTTAACAACCCAGACCTGGGCAAAGTACATTAACAGTGAGATTCTCAGCCAAGAGTCACAGCTATTACAAGCAGTTCCTCTGATTTCTATTTACTGAAAGTAATCTTTAAAACAAAAGTTTTGTCGGAACATGAAAATCCCTGGAAAGCAGTCATCTTGTCGTTAACTGGGACTTACATGATCGGTGAGAGCGGCCCAATGAAGTAGCATAGACAATGAGAGCATCAATCGTGCCAGCTTGGACCTGCAATTCAGTTTCCTGTGAAAAATTTGAAACAAGGTGTCACAGATTTCAAAAACAAATGAAAGAAGTAGAGGTACCAGTGGCAATCGTGTCCCAGAGAGATGGGATGAAGTGTCAGGAAGTAACAATATCCAAGACGGTTCCTTGATTTTAAATATTCAATATTGTGCTGTAAAATTTGCATTTTTGATCTTTTATTATAGGGCAAAAGTGTAGGGCATAAAACATATTTTATGGACTTCGTTATGACCCTATGTACAATAAATAAAACTTCACCGAGATTCCACCACCAAATTCTTATCAGCCATTAATGTGACAGGAAGGTGGCATGCTGTTCGAGCTTTCTGTGGATGTACCCATAGCATCACCACAAAAGAGTTCCAAATCCTACTTCACAATGCAGCAACCTTCAAACAATCCACTCGGAGGAAACTTCTCCCTCGATTTCACTTCAAAACGTAGGTTTGTAAATATTCAGGGTGTTAAAAAACTATCACAATTGAAAATACCCGTTAAAAACGGTGAATGTAAGGGAGAAGGAGGGTTTTCAACTGGGTGCATTTGGGTGTACTGAATGACCAGATCAGTCTATCACCCAACCCCCACTGCAGTCGTCATCCTGGGCTGAAAATGGCGGCTAACCTCAAGCCTAGATACCTTAAAAAAGGAGAAACATCTGCTCGGGATGTGCTTTGGACACAACTTCATTGCCGTCAGCCCCAATCAAAGGTGAAGTCCCCTTGTCGAGTAAATTTCAGGTCTCAAAAATTATGGCACAGGGCGCCATGGATGTCTAGACACGAGAGTTCGATCGATTGCATTGGAAGATGATGGAATGTAAACAAAAGCCGAACTTTATATTGAAATGAAGAAATCAAACAAGTGCCAGAGTCTTTTGAAAACCCCGCAATTTAATGCTCCGATCTATCTCAGTAAATTGTATGACGTCAAGTGAATGTGACAATACGTTATCGTGGCATATCCTTCCCTGGAGAAGAAAAATTGGATTCCTTTCAGCTCCTCAATTCTACCTGTTTACAGCCAGAATAAAAAGGAGACCAGGTCTCCACATTTCGTTTATTACTACCTCTTTAAACCTGACATACCGGTTCCAGTAGGCCATTGTGAAACACAGGTAAAAGCGTGGGAAGAGAAAGCTACTTCGAGGGTATATCCGTTTATTCATAATTGGTAAAATCGCAGTTCTTAAGCTCTTTCATGGGGTGCGCATCAAGGCTCACTAGGACAAAAGGAAATAATTAAAGCTTGTGTTTTCTTCATATGAACTGGCCGGACGGGTGTGAAAAGTGAAATAGGATTTGCGTAGGATATGGCATGTCTGTTGCTAAGATGACAAAGTACTTTTTACAGTTTCCGGTATTTCTCAACTTGTTAGGACTTGCCAATAACTGGTGATCGTTTGGACAATGCATTCCCAAGCACAGGTCGATATGCTCTGGGCTATCCTCGATACCCTAGTCTTTATTTTGGCCTCTACGAACACTTTTACGCTCACTTTAAACTTTCGTACCTGAACCCGATGCATGGAGGTGTAATTCCAGTTCGGGTTTACATAGACGTCTGGTGGGTCGTTCACATCAGTTGAAGAGCCGTGGTAACAGGAAATGCCGCTTAGATAGATTTCCAAAGATTTGTGCAAATTTGATAATGCATCCGTAAAAGTCATACACCTTACGTCCAAGAAGACTTACACTTGATAGTGGCGAAGAATTGGGCGTCATTATCGACAAATTGGTTAGTCGTGGTGGACTGCAGACAGAAGTGTTCACCTGTCTTAGTTGAGGGGGAGAGGAATGCTGCTTCATTGAAATCCCCATACTTATCTTATGACTTACCTCCATACAACGATTATCACAATCACATGCGGCATATAACAGCCAGATGAGAACCAAAAATGCGTTAGAAACAGAGGCAGTTATGGTTGGGCCAGGTTCAACGCCTTTTGAGGTCCAGCGTTGAGTTTGTTGCAAAGAAGCATGCCTGCTTCGTATTTGGATCCAAAATCATCAAACTACTTTAAAAAGGTGGAGAAAGGCCTAAGTCCCCACCTAACTCACTCAAAAGGAAAAGAATGTCCAATGAAAAGCCGAGAGACTATGTCGGAGACAAAAAAACCAGAACCTTGTACATGCGATGCAGAAGAATCTGCAATGCCGTCTTCTCAAAGAAGAGGGATGAATTAAGAAGGACGTAAGATGGATGGGGATTCAGCGACTACAAAATCTGACTTATTAAAAGAAAGCCACAAACTGAAACAACTTCTTGATTTCAAGAACCGTTGTTGAAGCTTATTTCATGAAACAAAATACATTTGACCTGTTAGAAATGAAGCATCGTGGTTCCTTGAACAAAATCATACATTTTATTTCAAAAGAAGCTTTAACTGCTGTAGAGTGACCTTAACAATACAGCAACTTCTTCCTTATGTCCATGTTTACTGCTTGGACATGCAGAGGAGGTGCCAGGCATCGACCATCATATCACTTACAATAGACCACCAATGAAAGCATCGCGTGGCCAAGGCGAAAGTGGCATGGTCCAATTAGGCCATAAATTGGCCACTCGTCACGTGACTCATAAACAATTTTGATAGGACTCAGCATCTCTGGTTTCGGGGAGATGAAAGATTAATTATCGCCAAGATGAGGAGTGGGAAAGTCTAAAACAAGACTAGGGAAGCAATTATTTCAGCCTCTCACGATTTGCCCTTCATGATGGTGGCAAATAGTCTGTGCATGGATAGCATTATTTCTCAAATGGTAGGCTTTATTGGCGCCTTTGAGGATAGCTCAATCTTATTCATAAAAGATTAATCACCTATTTGCCATACGGATTGGGGATAGGAAATGGTTACCGTCACAGTCTGTTGCACAGACTTACCTTTACTCTGCTGATGCGGTTATTCTAACAGGAGTGCCTTCAGAATTCTCAGCTTAGGACTGCGTCCGCTATATTAGGTGAGCCTACGAAGAAATTGAATCCAAAAATGGCAAAGAACCAAAGTGATTGTAAGCTCACTCCCGAAAGAAATGGTACCATAGCCATGACAACGGCGTTTTCTATGCGCACAGCCCGTATTTGCCAAGTTAGCAGAAGTCACACCTTCAATTATAAAACCGACGCTTTTTCCTCGACTCCGCCCTCGTTTCTGAAGAAATCATATTCAATTCTATCCTGCTTTTTCTCCCAAATTTACCCACTGTGATAAACAAAAGCCTGGTCGTGAGGATAATCAAATTGACCCGGTGACTGAGGGCAGGACTCCTACTCCTAAGAGCCACCGACTTACAAAGTATACCTTTGATTTCCTTCCTCTCTAGACTTACACAATATTTCCTCAAAAAACCTGAGGGGGACATCTGTAAAAACTGCGGCAATCTATCGTAAAAATGACTGAGCCTTTAGAAACGAAACAGGAGAAAAAAGGTACTAACTGAGGCTGACAAAGTAATTGTTTCTTTGTCTAAAAAAGACACATTTCTAAGGAATTGGATGTACAATCTTTCGTTCCCCAAAAAAAACATTACTGTTAGGAAGGCAACATTCCTACTTCACTTTAAGGCCTTGGCGTTAAAGCTGGCAGACATGTTCAAGGTGGCAAGTTTCTGAATGGGTGAAAACTAGCCTTCAAAAGTGGAATAATAAAAATTAGTGGTAGATCTAACCCACCCAAGGTAATCAAATTCACATTCTTCTTCCGCGAATGCTTTGCAATAGAAAACGAGAAACTCAGGGTCGTTGTTACACGTTTTTGTTTCCCAATAGCAGCAGATTTGGGACAAAGGGAATATATGGGAAATGTATAGTATTGAAGAGGATGGTAAGATACACAAACGACTAGTATAACTGATGACCAACCCTGACAAAGTATTTTCACATCATTGCTTACCGAGTTTGAGTTGTCCAGCTCCAGATAGGGCGTGGCATCGAGTTCCATGAGAAGAGGATGCAATCGTTCCGCCTCCTTTACTGAGGGCAGTTCCATATTGACAAGGCAGATAGGTGGGGCGAGGAGGTTGGCCTCGGGATCCACTTCCGTTTCAATTTGCAGAGGGGGCGACTCGAGGGAGCCCTTGCGATTTGCATGACTTCGACGATGCTCGTGGAAGCCAAGCTCGGGCGTCCCTGTTAAGTCTGTCAGCAGAGGTTGCGAGCTCGAAGGAACCCTGAAGTAGTCACGCAGAATACTCGTCACTAGCGTGTCCGCAGATAGACCAAGTATCGAATCCATCACACGCAAGACACAGAGGGAGGATAGAACCTCCACTCGCCTAACCACCGCAGCCTATTTTGAAGAGACTACCGACTGAGTTAATAAGGTGTTAGTAGCGGTGTCATCGGTAATTATGCATAAGAATGAGCGCATACAATGCACGTAGAGCGAGTGCTTAAAAACGGACACGCCATAGGCTTCTCTTGATCTCTCACTCACGCATTCGTTAACCTACCACTTCCTCCAGGCGGATGCAACTGATCAGCCTGTCAAACCGTTCAAAAGCATCGAAGCGTTTTGACACTGAGTTCACCTCATTTGGCAAATCCAAAAGAATGTGGCAACAAGAACTGCGCACTTACGTATCAAGCTATGAATTTCGAACAAGTGTGGCTTGTTATCAACCTGCAACCATTAATAATCAGACAGTTTGAGGCGAAATTAATGAGTCAACCCAGATTTGGATCACAAGTACCGACAATAAACCTTTGCGTGCTTTTCAAATTGAGGAGCTTTACAAAGCAAAAGTACGACAGGATTTGGAAAAACACCTACTTCTCTAGGCCTCACCATCAGTAAGCAGGAGACTACCTACTTTAGTTTCGGGCTAAACGTTTGTCGTGGATGCATTAGGGAAGTCGGCTCCGAAACTAGGGGACATCTCTTCCAAAGGTAACAACTTCGTGCACCAGAGAGCACGCAGAGCTGGACAAATTGGCAACATTTATTATCATTTGCAGAATTTAGCATTTAATCCCCACCCCCCACCCCTTAAAACAGCGGCAGAGAATGCTGTCACTTGAACAACTCCCAACACTTTTCTCGGTATCATTTTCGGAAAAAAAACAAGTGGTTGACACTCCTGAACAGTGGAAGCGGTTTTATTCCATCAAGAAAAAGGTAGCACTTCCTGCTGATAGTACACACCCATGCACAAGGGAGGATTTCGCAAAATGAAAAAGAATGAAGAGTGTGGATTTACCAGAGCCCACGTGATCGTCTGATGAGAAATCTGCCCGGTTTGTGGCTCGAGAATTCATATCTCGAACAATAAGCATGTATGTGTGTGGTACACGGAGGCTAGTAATGTGAATATATATTCCGATTTCTGCGGTATTCGGCGATCTCCAATTTTACTAGTCACTATGTCTGAAGAGGCATTAACACATAACCCAACTGTTTTTGGCCCAGTTTTACCTCTCAACTGTCTAGTTCATTTTGTATGCGATTATGAAATTGTCATATTACAATAGGAGGCGACGATAGTTGCGAAGAGAGATATCATAGGGAGATGAGGATGCTAATGAGGTCAATTTTCTCACATCGAAGTAAGCAAGTAACCTACGATGAAAGACTACACTAAAAAGGGCATTTCACGCCATAGCTCGGTCAATCAGTAATTGAACAATCTAATACCGAGGCACTATTGAACGAGTGGCAGGAAGTGACGAACGAGTTAGTAGCCTTTCGGGCTTATTGCCAGCTGCCAATGCATTTCTTGTGAGTGCGACGCAATGGCTTGGCTAACTAGGTTTTAATACAATAGAATCGTTGCATGAACCGGTTGTGCCGCTAGTGCTACATAAGTGTGCATTACTATCATGAACATGGAATCTTCCAGAATGTGATTAAAAGTGCTTAAAGAAATTTTAGGCAGCACGTTCTGTTACCACAGCCCCTTCAAAAGCAGTGGAAACTTTACGAAACATCTTTAGCCATGGGCTGGAGTTAAATCCACAGATGTCAGGGTTCACCCGACAGTTGATGATACGTGAGTTCAAAATGAGGGAGAGAGAATTGATAGAGAGAACGTTAAAGAGTGATAGGTTGACGTTAATCGATTTATTCCCGCTAAAGCCAGCATATCAAGAGTCATGCGCACCTGACAGGCCCCTTCCTACAAGTTAAAAGAGGTCATGACACCATGAAATAACAAACGCCGCGAAAAACGTTTATAACCATCTGAAATTTCACAATATTACATCGTTACCATCCCTTTAATCCACGTCACCACCTAAATGTTATTTTTTTCAGCTGTTGACCCATAGAATATCCCCCAAGGAAACGTGTTTGCAAACCATTGGGAAGGGAATATAAACATCTGGATCGTAATGTGCACAGCTCCGCACATCGTACCACCACTTTGAGCAGGGCCTCAAGAATGTTTAATCGTTCCAGAGATTAAACATCTGCGGTTCGCAATCTCTACGCATCAAATTAGGGGCTCAAGGTCCCTAAAGCCCTTCATTATTGGTGCATTTGAGCACCCCGCTTTATCGGTAATTTAAATTAACCAATCAGTACGAAGCTGTATTGAAGCAAGTCTTTCTTGACTACATTTTAGGCTAATTCCTTCCACAGAGATGTCATACAAACAAGATGCTGCCCGAGGTTCTTAGTGGCCATCAGATAATTACACCACTATACCCAGTCGCCATGCTCTATCGTTCTCATTACTTGATGACTCCCAAAAGGGACTAGGGTGTAACCCAATTCACCTTACATTAGTGGGACTAAATGTGGAGCAGAGGGGGAGTAGTACAAACGAAGACTTTGTCCTTGCAAAAGGCAATGCATGATTGCATGCACAACTAAACGCCTTCTCTTTATGCATCCCCAATAAACATGTAAAGGAAAAACAACGAAAGCAAAGGTGACCACTGGAAGAGGACGGTTTTTTAAAAAGTGGTCTTGTGGAAAGTAATTGTTAAAATAATGCAAGCCAAAACACAAATTTCCTGAGGATAATAAATGTCATAGGAGGATGCATTTCGACCCAACTAATAGGCAACTAATAGACCATCGAAGTGGGAAACATGTCTTTCCGTAAGAGCTTAAATTTTTAATGTTGCTTGATTGTAGGAATTGGTGTAGATTCCTTAAAGTGGATTCAAGGAATTGTGAGATTGATTAAAAGAAATGATACTTTTCTCCCACCAATCATCTTTCAGACTGTTTTCATGGAATTATGTTTATGCCACCTGCTTTGGCTTTTTTCCTCCCTCCATTGGTTCTCCGTTTCATTGAAATGAGAGTTATTTTTCGACATGTGCGTATTAGAACACCTTCGAATGTAATCCAGGTGCTAGATTGCTGGCAAAAGTAAAGGGCAACCTGCACCTTTCATGTGCCCTGTGTGAGTATGATCGAGGCCATGGGGATGCACAACCAACCACTTGTTCCAAATTAGGACCCGTTATGGAACGAGAGCATTAATGAAGGGATCGGAATCGCCCATAAAAGAGTTGCTGCTGCTAGTGCCGACACAAAAGACTGCGGTAAGTAGGTTGTGAAGTCATTATGGTAATTTGTTTCATGGGTCTGAAAATAGCTTAGCAGCATCAAAGTGGCAACGGAAGGCAAAGTAGGATTGGAGCAAGGGGTGATCAACACAGAACCATAAACGTCACATCCACAGTACGGCCCTTGAAAGTGTGGAAAGCTGTAAGAGAACATCTCAGATTTATCACGCCAAATTCTAAAAGATGAACTATTACATCTGATAGTCTCATATCTTCGCTTCCATTTCGTATTGAATGCAAAGCGCCTCAACGCTCCTGTGATTTACGACGACAGACAGGAAATGCTTTAATTGTACACACAATTAGGCGGTTTTATTCAGTCTCCAAGGCAATGGGTGCCAGTATTTCAACCCATTTTAACTTTCATGGTGGACCCACTGCCAAATTCATACGCCTAATAGCATCTTCAGGAATAAATCAGATACCAAATGCCTCAGTTACTAACTTGTGCAAAATGACGTTAAAACCTAATAAACATGCAAAATAAACCTACATATGATACAGACAGCACAGCTACTGAACTTTGCGCATCTCTAACAGAGTGGAAGTCATCAATCTTACTCGATCTTTAGGGGGCCCTTTCGCGCCTCCATCTCCCCAAGAGGGAGTAGGAGGTTTGAAGTCGGTCTCACCCTCTGCTTGCGCCGATCAATAACCGACAGAGGTCCTCTGGAAAGCGATCGACCCCTCGTTGATCGTGGAAGCGTGCTCACAGTTGGAGAGGGCGAGGAGATGGCAGTGGGCGATTCCTCTTCCACTGAATTTTCCGCTGAGGGCGTGTAGACTATAGGAATCGATGATGTCTAGGCGTTTAAGAAACGGACAGAATCTCAACAGGAAATCGGCAATCATGAAACTCCATAGAAAACAACTACGGAATCGCCTAAGTGCCCTTGTCCACAAGCATATCCCATTTGGAACGACTTAGATAATGAAAGTTAAAAGTCTTTTGAAGGCAAAAGAAGGTTTCTTTGCATGAAACAACTGTTGTGTTTTAATTTAAACGGCATCTCTCAAGAGGATCCACTTTGGTGATGTGGCGAACGAATTGGCTGCAGTATCAAGAACAACCAGAATGTCACGGAATGTCATATAGGTGCAGAAACAACAAGAACCGTTCTTTTCCAGTTAAGATACACTACATGTTTGGCTATGTATAAATAGGAAAGTTCTGATTGGCCTTAATGCGCTTAAACACTAAAATGTTGATGACAAAGTGGGTCTTGGATATTGTGCAACAAAACAGTGAATAAGGTGGATAAAAACGCTACGACATTCAAATCGGAACTCCCAAAATATTTCAGTTTCATTGAAATTTCGAAATTGCAGAGGAGGACAAGGAGCCAGTCCAGGCATTTGTCAAGGCAGAAACCGGAAGTCGCCCACACAACCACTAGTTAGTAAGTGGAGAGCAAGTGAAAATCAAAGGAAGCATCACAAGAGTCCATTTGGATTACAGATTGCCCTACTTAAACGTACGCGACCATAAAGCCTCACTCGTGATTGCCTGTGATGGTGGTGGTAGTGGCGGGCAAATCAGAACGGTTGCTGAGTGGTTGTTGGATTAATTTTTCCATCTCCAGCACACACACACAAACATACACATGCACACAGTCTACAACGTTACTCCAAGGTCTACAATCTAGAGCATCGGCCGAATTATGTTCTAAGATGTAAAACAAATGTTGACAGCTTGGAACGCAAACAATTTTGACAATACAAATGAGTGAAAGATGAAGTGGGTATGTGGATGGGCAGGTAGTAGAGAGAAGGATGCGGAATGAATAGATGAACGGTGATCAGATGGATGGTTGGATAGATGAACTAATGGTAGGATAATTGAGTGAGGGCGAGGTCATCAGTCACGATATGACTATGGAATCCACAATCCAAAAGACAAATTTAGTCACGCGCTCAAACACAAAATTGACAGTTTCTGAAGGTTTCGAAGCCTGCATTAAAACAAAATACAGAAGCGCTTCGTTATTACCACTTTTGTTGTCGGCGTCACAGAGTAGTAGAGTGGTGGAGTGAATGACCTGGTTACAGAATGTTAAATATTTGTTGTAATTTCTTTTCACCTTTCTTAACGGAGACACTAACTGTCCCATCTTTAATGCGACAACTCTAGTTGAATGTTGTTTTGAGTTGCTTAAGGTGCCTCTGGAGCATTATGCGGGACCTACGTATCCTATGTTTACGGTGGCCAACACGTAATTTCAATCCAGAACTCTTCAATGAATCACCTTGTACACTACTGACCGAGCTAATCAGACAGTTTTAATCCACCCAGCAACCAATTTCACTGACTGAGTTCAAAATGTCCCGAGAGGAGATTGTAATGCTTGCAAATTCTTATCTCATCTAGTCATCTTAACTGTGCACATATTAGACACGGTGTACTGCCCTCTCTTCTGGTTCTTAGTCATTCGACCTCAGTAAAGCGACGTTATTTCCAAAAGATGGGGAAAGGTGAAGGACAGAAACGCATAATTTTTACCTGATATTTAAGTTCTTCGAGTCCTCCCACCTAAAAAAGACAAAAAGGGGTTACAAATAGAGACGGTGGTGAAGAACAAAAGGAGACAGAATGTAAGAAAAAAATAGGAGGAAAGAGAAAGGAGAACCAAGGGGAGGGGAGGAGATAGAAAAGACTAAAGGGGTATAAATGGGAACAGAGAGAGGGGACAGGAGATGAAGGTGAGCAAAAGACGGAACAAGGAAAAAGAGATGAAAGAAAATAAGCCATTTCAACCTCTGTACCCACCATTCGCACTCGACAGGTTTGTTGAGCGCAGGTGTTGTGTTGAATGGGTGGACCGGCGGCAGTGGGTTGGCTGTACTTATGCACATACGCCACAGTCTTGGAGCGTTCGTGCGGTCCCTGCGCAGACTCACGTTTGCACCACTTGGAGTGGAAGAAGTCAGCCACGTTACGACAAATGCGACTCTCCAGGCTTGCGTCTTGGGGCTCCGAGCGACCAAACCTGTACATGTAACTCGTCACTAAAAGTGGAAAACGCGTTGCATTCAGATTATCTAGCACTCCCATTAGCTAGGATCGTACACCCAAGCACGGGTTCCAGAGGCTCTAGTCGGGCTGTACCGCCACAAAGCATCATAAAATTGAGATATGCCCTCAAAATCGCGAATTAACCTCTCACCTAGAAGCAATTAAGGTCGTCACCTTGTGTTGAGGATAAGAAAATGAAGTCAGTTTAGTCAGCTCAGTAGATCTCTCCATACTCAAAGATAAATTTAGAGAATGGAAAGTATTTTGCTTTTCTACCAGGAAGACAAGTCTATCTTTCACCTCAGTAAAACCCATTTTTGAAGAGCTCGTATACGGCAGCAAGCAGGAGCATTCGTTTTGTTTGCCCATTCGCAGGTATAGGGAACGTGTGCATGGATGTTATTCAGATGAAAATAAAAAAAACAGAAGAACGTCCTTTCTGGAGTGATATACATTGCATTGAGCCTTTAAAAAGAAACTGCCCATCTATAAGTCATATGGAAAGAAATCATTCATTACCAAGGGCACGTGGAAGTAAGAAATACAGCTGTGATGGTCATGTGGAACACCAGGACAAAGCCAACCTCCACGTTATTGGTTGAAGTTAGTCATATTAGGATAAGCTTACAACATTCTTCCAAACTGTTATTAAATCTCAAGTCTCTTCATAAAATTGACAGCATCTTGGTTCTAAGTTTCACAATGGAGTCACTGAAGGAAGCCATTTCAGTGAATATTTTGATTTAGCGAAAATTTACCCATAAAAGATCAGTATTCGAAGAGATGTCGAGAAAAATTTAGCGCCTTGATGCATTGTGATACATTGGTTATTTGTTTAGTGCTTCGTTTCTTTTCGTAAGCATTCAAGACTCCGACTTTTAACTTCCGTTGGGAGATATGATCTCCAGACCATGTCAGCAGTAATTAGCCCTTCTGTACGTTGGCAATACACTTTCTGTTCCAGTTTTATTACTTCTGTCGACTTTTGGGATGTCGCAGGCCGCTAACGTGGTGGTGATGGGAAGTGGACCCGATCCTAGAGGGTAAATGGTATGAATTCTATTCCTGAATGCTAAACAGTAACGCGACGGAAGAAGGCCATATGCTGCAGATGGGAGAATCAGTGACATCTCCTAACAGAAAGACTGAAAATGACACACACCTTCAGCAGGAATTCCGCTAACAACTGAGGCAACAATAGCTGTGAATCATCCAAAATGGTGCGTTACAGAGCTGTCAGCAGTACCTGCATAAAGGTGTTAATTAATTAAACACGCGATACCTCCTCACTCCTTTACCAACTGGATAGATCCCAGATAAACATGCCTGGGCAGCATTGAAACGAGAACAAGCCGGCAAGGAGGAGTGGACTCGAAACCTTAACCCCACAAAGCTAGTTCAACCTCTGTCCTTTATTAAATGACTCCGCTTTTGGCTAGTGCTTTTACGACTAGTGATGGATATACGAAACGGTCCCCACATTCCCCTTTTCCCAATACAGTTCCCAAACAAAAACGAAACTCAACACCCGGTAAATCTCTAAGATGAATCAATGACGTTGCAATCAGGCATCTTCTCAATTGTACGCGAATTCGATTACTGGTGCGGTTGACTCATGGGCGTTATCCCTACAGGACCAACTACGTCGTGGTAGCCGACGTGGAAGGCTGACCAAGAGGCGTGCAGGGAATGACAATCAGAGGTGGATTATGCAATGCTTTGATTGCTTATTTAACTCTCGATTTTTGTTTCGCAGGAACTTAGAGCCCTACCACTGTACCCTGACTCGGCACATGGCCTCTAGATCACGTGAGTAGGCCCTCAGCCCTTCGCACTTCGCCAACACATCCCGCCCTGTTATTGTCTTCTTTCGCCTTCTGGACAGACTCGGGACGCTACGGTGTGCTTGTTCTCATATTTAAAATTTGATACAGATAAATTGCGAAGGGGAGTAGAAACAACTTTATCAAATTCTGCTATATACATGGCTAGGATTCGCTCTGAAGTCAAATTACCAATGTGAAGCAAAAAAACATGGGGCATTTCATCCATTCACTTCATTCAATCCGACCTACAACCTCGATGTCCGATCGATGCACGATCTGCCGTGTGGTCAATTACAAGTTGTCAGAGGATAGCTCAGATCGTTAAAGACTTGTATAGAGAAACGTTTCGCTTTGGCTTGAACAATCCTCATAATTTCTCCTAGAAGGCTCAGACAATAAATTGAGTAGATCTTATTTTATCGGCAACATACGTGTATTATTAGGTGTTGACGACAGCTGGGAAGAATTTTGGGGAATCGGAGGTACGGGCGGTTTTTCGTTGCTACTACTGCTACTGCTGGCAGTGCTAGATTCCTCGCCTTGTGCAGCTGTTACAGTAGACGCGGTGGCGATTTCTCTGCCATTTTCAACCTGTAGATGACCGTCCTCCACATTTCCGGAAGGTGATGGACAATGCCCGCATTTTAGAGGCGTCAGAGTAGCTAGGCAAGTGGGCATGCTGTCGAGACGACAGACCTGTGGCGGACCCTGCGACACCTGTCGGGAGAGGTCGGGTCCGCTTCCGTCGGGCAAGGAGGGCGCCACGACTACCTGCAGAAGGCGACAGCATTATCTCAAAAATGTAGAGTTGAGTTCCCCATCAAAACAGTACAGCCAGATGACAAAGGAGCTCTCCGCGTCCATATACATTAACCCGAGAACCCCAAGATTAGGGTATGAGTAACTTGGAAGTTTGACCGTTACAGAAGGGACCTGAACTGAGAAGAAGACGAACGATATTGTGTTATAAGTAATTAGGATGGGAGGATGGAGCGTTTCAAGCTACGTTCGAAGTGATAGCAGTAGAATTTAATGGGCTGAGCGTTTTTACACTTCTAGGTTGCTCAAAGTACAAAGAAGAACCGGCTGTGATGTTTAAAATGTATGGCTAACTTGAAGTTGCGATTAAACTATTTATTTTTCTTTACTGCCAGGGCATCTGTCATCAGACCGGAAAGATGCCAAAGTTCTGGAAGGAGTATAACCACGACAACGAAGGGTGATAAGTTCACTCTTTTGCGTGCTAAACTTTCAATAGCACATTCCAATGGTGATGTAAGATCTTCTCCTCCAAATTGCACATAAATATTGTGGGTTAGTTTAGAGTTTAAAATCCAAAGCCAAATCCAGTATGCCAAAGAACGGCGCACCATCATCTGTCAGTTAAACCTCATGCACGAGATCGGAGCTCGTCAACTTCTCGTCAAACGCATGGAATAGCACTTGGAGAAGGTTCAGTATGCTGTGGGGAGTGCGCCGTCCAGATATGGTTAATCACATTCCATTATAGCGATGTACTGCTCAATAAACACTCCAGCCTTCATAGCAATGTAGTACGTGCCAAACTACCGACACATTCACTCACGAGATTCGCATGCCAATAAAACCTTTCAGCCATGAAGTAGTGAGTGGTAGTGGTAAAACCGTTGGTTGACACACAAATTCAACTGGGAAGGGAAAGTCGTGTTAGAAGTTACGCAGCTAAGCCAGTGGCCACTATCCACAAGACCCGCAATAACAGATGGCAATAAGTGTGCTCTTCGCCTTTTGAGTACAGAAATGCGGCGGACTACAGGCGAAAGTGGTCACCTCGTAATTGATGCAGCTAACTACACCTTGAAAGTGTGCAAAGGGAAACAGATGGGACTAGTGAGTCAGTCAGTGGGAAGAAAGTCCTGCTCCTATAAGACGCTAGCACACCTCGTACCACTTGTCCCTGAGAAGACCTGCCCTTTTTTTCATGCTTTCTGAGTTTCGTGTTTCTAAAAGTGGTGAATGTAGTACCTTAATTGTTTATTGAATTTTCGGTTTTAGTAACGGACCACTGATGGGCTCTGCTATTACGCCTTCGCCGGGTGGCCTGGCCTGCAGACTGTCAATAGCTCAAAGCCGTTTGACATGTCGACAATACACATTCGGCATGAGCACCATGTCTTCTTTCGTCTTCAGAGAAATCTTGGGGCGCTACAGTGACATTGAACGATTGCAAGTTCCAGTTTTGAAAGAAAGGTGAGGAATAGAGAGGGTTGGCTGAGTCTAGGTTAGCTATTTTGCTTCGGATAACCCAATACTCAGGGGGCTTGAGTCTTGTTTGGAGAAAGGGCTAGATTGTTGAATGTGTTAGTGATTATCTACTGGACAAAATGTTTCTTAGGGATTCTTCTACAGCTCCTTATTTCCTGCCACTGGATACCTGGTTATCAAATGCAAACAGCTTTGTTCCTTCTCTAAATTGCCACCAAAGTAGCTTCTATTCTATTAGGGATTTAATGAGATGAAGGAGAAGACCTACCCTACACCCATCAATTCAGTTTGTTACGGTCAAGTTCTTGCTCATCCAAATTGACTTTATGGCTCAAATTATCTCTACCATCCAATCAAGAGGGCGTATTTTGGCACCACCAAACTGAATTAAATGCCAGTCAATTCAGTTAATGAGGTTATCTTTCCTCACACATAGAACAAAATTGGGTTTCATTTCACTGCAAGACCTCACAAATCGACATTTTAAATAACTTTCTGCATTTCGTATCACTAATTGAACGAAACGCGTCCACAACAACCTTGCCTCCATTTCAAACACACGGAGAACAATGCCGCTGTCGTACACTTTTTCCACAACAAATCAACACCGCTTTGGCTGGAGAACAGATATTAGTGATAGACGGACATACTCCTTTACACACTAATCAAGCAAGACCGTGTAATTTATTAAAAACATTAAAAAGCTACACAAAACCTTTTAAAACGTTTTTTTAGCTAAAATAATCACCATTACAGTTTAGAATCCAGTTCTTTCAAACTAGACAAGCCTAGTACAAAATCCACTTGGACTAAACATTTAATCTCAGGAGGAAAAGTAATCGACTTAGTCTCAGCCACCTCCGCTTCTTTCTCACTTTGTCTGACAACATGAAGTATGAAGTCATTCACTGTCCCCCAGGAGATGACGCTCACCAATTCTCAACACGTTATGAGCAGGTTATTAAGAAGGATGAGGACAAAGTAAGGTTTACGATTTATGCCATACAAGGTACGAGGTGTGCTAGCGTCTTATAGGAGCAGGACTTTCTTCCCACTGACTGACTCACTAGTCCCATCTGTTTCCCTTTGCACACTTTCAAGGTGTAGTTAGCTGCATCAATTACGAGGTGACCACTTTCGCCTGTAGTCCGCCGCATTTCTGTACTCAAAAGGCGAAGAGCACACTTATTGCCATCTGTTATTGCGGGTCTTGTGGATAGTGGCCACTGGCTTAGCTGCGTAACTTCTAACACGACTTTCCCTTCCCAGTTGAATTTGTGTGTCAACCAACGGTTTTACCACTACCACTCACTACTTCATGGCTGAAAGGTTTTATTGGCATGCGAATCTCGTGAGTGAATGTGTCGGTAGTTTGGCACGTACTACATTGCTATGAAGGCTGGAGTGTTTATTGAGCAGTACATCGCTATAATGGAATGTGATTAACCATATCTGGACGGCGCACTCCCCGCAGCATTTAACGAGCTCTTACAGCTTCGGGAACAAGTTCAACTCGTCTCGTGAATCAGGATACCTCAACCTACATGCGTCAGGTTTAACTGACGATTGATGGTATGAGAGAAATAAAGAGGAAAACTATCGGAAACACCGCGCCAACGACTGACTTTGACCACTTTCAAGAAGTCAACGCGAATCGTTCGGTATTCTAGTGGCAGATCTTCTTAGAAAGCATCCCTTCAGATACATATTCGGGGCCTTGCTGTTAGTGTGTAGTTCTCTATGTTACATCATCACAACGGCAGAATTGGGGTCACATGGTTTACCGCCTTATCAGTAGTATGTTCTCCCTTGGTAATTGGCTTTCTCCTCACCTAAGCGTCCCCATAACTTAACTATTCTTTAATAACTGGGAGCGCATTGGAGTCCAAATTGATACTTAATTGTCTCATTACAGTGAGATACATCCCTTGCGTCAGAAAAGGTCGTTTACCGTTTCAAGAAATTCGCAACATTGCGAACGGGTCGTCGGTACAAAAGAATGCAACCAGTCGTCCAGATTCCGCCTCTTTACCAAAAAATGCTGGTTGTTTTCATGGCACACATTTTACCTGACTAATTTATGAATAGGACGATCTAAAATACAGATCAGTTAGAAAGCCATAACTTCGAGACAACCCGTAACAAATCAGCGTAACCAATGCAATAAAAGTTTGTCACCTAAAAAAGGCACGGGCATAGCATATCAGCGATTTATTAAAAGGCTTCATTCACCGTCTCTTTATGACAGTTAAAATCATGCATTCGTATTCAAGTGAAGCCGCTGCGGTACCACAGCAATCACTGAGGTCACTCTCATCGACCTTTTTCATCGTGGGTGGAACTCACTCTGCAATCTCAATTCGCAAAATCACTTGATGACTAAAATCCTAGCCTAGACTCCACCTTGTGAACGAGTCAGACGCGTACTTTTATCTTTTTCTTCCCTCTTTCACCCTTCCTTACACCGTGTGAAAATGGATACCACCTCAGTGACATTGAGCTAGAGTGGAAGTACTACCTCTGTCCTCTTATGCGAACTAAGCCGTTTCATGCGTGGGCGGTAGAGATAAGACACCTCGCATTAAGGTGACAGGCCCACAGGAATTGGCGGTTTGTTGACGTGTGGTGTTAAAGCGCACCAATGGTCAGTTGGAAGTGAAATTACTTCCTCTTTTTTAGATGCCTTTAAAAGGCGTGATTTGACTTTGACTTCTTAGCAGATCTCACTTCCAGGTCAAGTACTAAGGGCAGGTTAATTGCCTTCACCACATTAAAAGAAAGTGCTAAAAGGTCATGCGACTCCCTCAAATAGACGTCAGATTAAAATTCCTTTTGACAGAATTGGATAGTTCGCATGCGAGAGGAGCCAATTTTTGAGCTGGCCAAGTGACAAGGCTATTGACGCCTTTAGTTACCTCTAATGTTAGGCGGCCATGGAAACCAGCGTACCAAAGTGCCCTTTAATTGACTTCATAACCTCATTAAATCACCATAACAAAGCCACTTACAACCTCCTAAGATCATAAATAATTATTATAATGATAAATAAATAATAACGACAAAAATGAGCATAAATAATGAATAAGGCGGAACCGATTCCATGACCTGCTTGCACTTCTACTTAAAGAGAAGTAGAAATATTAGAAAACGACCAGGAAAAGCATCCGGCGTGGACGATTGAAACCATGGCGACTCCACCAGGGATGAGGTAATTAAGTGGAAAAACTACTTCTACATCATATTATCCATTTAAGTCAGCCTTGCCTTGTGAAATAAGTTGAGCCTCAGGTTCACTCTCCGGATGAACTTCCCGACACACTTAACCCGACGGAGTTCGTAATTGATGAATTGCTTCTAAGTCCACGAGACGCACCACCACCTTCCCACTAAAACGTGTCATAACCCACTGTGCCAATCATCATCTCTCCACTCGAAATGGATGAACAATTTTATGACGAAGACGATAGCGAGAAAAGGAAGATGAAAAAAGGCAGCTACCTGTCTGCAAACGTGCCGTTGGAACACGATATGGCGTTTAAAGTAGCGCTTGTACTTCTTTCCGTTGGCGAAGATCATCTCAAAGTCATCCTCAGTATCCGATTTGGTCTCAGCGTGGCAGCACGGTGTCTGAGTTCCAATTTCACCGCCACTTTCCATTTGCTCGTCGCACCAGATATGTGGATGTGGTTCGGATTCATTGACATCGTGTAGACTCCCCTGCAGACAAACATAAAGGCGATTCAGTAACTTAACGGATTCAAGTAAAACAATGCATAAATAGCAAACAAAAGACGATTTCATGGATGGAATTAAACGTCTTCGGCCAAACTGAATGCGCAAAGATAGTGCAGGACTCCAGAGCCCAACGATACGCCTTACTACCTTGGCAATGCTACACATGTCGCAAGTGAACTAGCCCGGTGCAGACACTGTTCATCAGGATGACAATTAACTGTAATAGGATGAAGTCTCTTGTAAACAAAGGCTCAAAACTTGAATTCGCAGGTAACCACTTGGATACACGGAAGACTTCGATACTGGAGTAAAAAAATTCAATAGTTCTGACGTTTCAAAGACGACCGTAAGTCTGCATGTCCGTAAAAATCCAGGCAATGCCGGTTTAGCTTCCAGCCCACAATCTGGAAAGGCGTCTCTGTGGCCAAACATTCAGACAACGGATGAACCCTCAGCTGATTATGGACGCCAGATCGAGACACAATGCGTTGTGTGCCGAGAGCAGTCGTCCAGGAATGCCGACGATTATGGAAAGTTGGTGTAAACTAGGTATCAAGACTGTACCAGTGACAGAATGATGTAAGTTGTCATTAGGATGGTTTGGCCGTACTGACAAATTTTTCTGCACCTAAGCTTTTCGGTTAGTGCTTCAACGCTGAGGTAAATGCATACATGAAATTCGAGAATGTGGAAATTCGTTATTTTTGCCTTCTGGAAGCACAAAAATACCGAACTTTCGTGAAAATCCGTCGTAGATTTGCACATTTACAGTAGTGGATGGGTCTCTTCCTGTCAAAGGTGACAAAAAACAAATCGCTTTACAGGCCTATCACGGAAAACAGAAGCCTATGCGGCAAGGAGGAAAGGGCAACAGCTCTGACATGCAGTATTGGTGTTGATAGACAAGGGAAAAAAAACCTTTCTTGCAAAGGCGAATGAAACTGGTGGATTATGGTAGACAAGGAGCTATTTTGCAGGTTAATTAATGCAAAGTGTGTGGATTATACATGTCTTTTACTACGACCCCTTGCCATGTTATAGACCCAAGGTATGAGACCACTCATTCGTAAGATCGGAAACAGATTGAAAGGGTGACCGTTTTAAATTTGCGCCTCCCACAAGATGTAAAAGAACGCCTCCATGTGGAAAGCACCAGATTTCTCCGAGAAGATAATGGGACACGGACTCAAATTTCCTCTACTTTTGGAAATCAACTCAGACGTTGTCTTTGTGGTTGTCTGGAGCACTTTGCATCCATTACCACCATTTCACCCTCAGAGATGAATCCGTGCGCTTGATAACCTATCATGTAATGTTGGCCTCCCATCTATAACCCCAAGGTGACAACCTGCGTTGCCAAAGGAAAAGCCACAGTACACACACTCTGACATGATAATCTTCACTCTCAGGTGATGCCTAAAACTCATGGCAACATTTAGACGGTTATCATGCATACAAAATACCTACTTACTCTTATGATGGTAACTGTGGATTGGTTTTCTCTTTTTGCACGAAGAGGATAAGTGTAGATCACGAATCAATGAATACTAAACTGTTAATGCATCAGACATATGATACCTCCTCGGAAAAGAAGTGTGAAATCCCTTTAAAAAATGACTTCCGGAATGTGACGAGCAATAACACCAACCTGGCGACTAGGCAATTACTTTACCAACATTTCTTGCTCATTGGACACCTAAAATGTCACTAGTTGCATAAACTGAGGCATGAAGTAAGGAGAAATTGTTGATTCAATTCCACAGATGATGATGTCCTCTAAAGTGGATCATCAATTCCATATAAGACAAGTGGAGGGATTCATCTCTCCATTAAGACGTGAAAAACCTGTTTTCCAAATCACAAGAGTGTGTACGCATATGCACACAAGCGGTGTATTTTTAGACTTATCACAGGAACCATATCAACAATGATGGTGATTAAACCTTTTCCACGGGGAAGGTGAGGGAGAGAGATTGGAAAGCATTATCCCCCTCACACACACAGGCAGTGGGTGAAGTACCGAGATTATACAACACGAGGTCCAACTGACACTCCACTTAAGCTCAACCAGCATAAAAAATTTCAAGAATGACTCGACTACACCCCATTGTATGGTATCGTCCGTCGCGGAAGAAGGGATGCGTACTGCATGCTTATTTCTCCATGGGAGAGAACTCGAGTCCGAATGAAAACCAGCAAGTTGGCAAAAATTATCTCAGTGTGGAAAAGTGGTACGCTGCAGTGATACGATCATGCTTTTTCTCAAAAATAAAAAATTGCTAGAAATGCAGTAGAACGAGATGGTGGTGGGAGTTAATTCGAATTTTGGTACTCATCTTGATTTATCTGCACAAAATGTGGCATCGGGCATGTCGTTAGTTATCAACACGGACAGCCTCGCTTTCAAAAAAGAGGATGTTTTATTGTTCTCGATTCGTATGGACGTAAATCACATGGATTTGAGCCCGATGTGATCTTCACAAACCCTGCGATTGTAATCACTTTTAAGTATGCATGTTGTTTGCCGCACATCTTCACGTTGGTTAATTCTCGAAATAAACATTTATCGTGTTTCGGAAGAGTCAGCGTTGTTTTTCCTTTTTACCAAGAGCAAGAGTTAGTGGCATGTCGCGACGTCTGAGTTTTTCAGACCACACTAAAAACGGAAGCTCAACAAGTCTTGTGTCGATGTGACAAACATACTAATTCCCTTCTTTATATATTCAGAATGCTCTTACCAAGAAAAATTAGAAACCAATAATACTTGGAAAACATCCTGAATTGTTTCCACCCATCCAAAACTATCTCTTCAAGGTTTCATTTTTCAATTAAGGTAAAGGAGAAAATTTTCCCGAAAAGAAGTCGCTTTATTGCGGCCGTTGCAAGTTTCACGTGTCTCTGACGCCTTGATTTTTTCACTTTCCTGGGATTGTGCGTCACAGGCATGTGACGAACTTAAGCAGAGGAAAATGAGGTTAGTTTAAAATGAAAATCCAAGTAAAAACATATGATAGCATTTGGTATGTGGTAGCCGATATTTCCCTCCAAGAATCTGGTAGTGTGTATTAGCGTAACCAATTAAAGAACAGGGGAAAGGTGCGAATCCAACTAAGATACGATCTTTCATCAATGGCGAAAAAAGGGTATCAGCTAGGAAGACGTCGACAACATAACGGAGGAGATGCCGTGGCTATGTCAGACCGAGGTCAAATTTGATGTCGAGTGGAAGGCGGAAAAGAATTGACACTGGTGCACCGCTACGTAAATTTGTATGTTCATTTGTTTGTAGAAGGCGAAAGAATGCTTCGGGTCACAGATTAGTCAATAAATATTATCCACGTGGGGTTGTTTTTGTATCTTAAATAGGTTCATCCCTCTTCCATTGGGCTGTGATTAGTTCTAGTCCGTGATTTAATGTTGGTAAAAGATAGCAACTCCACAGTTCGGCTAAAATGCTCCAGAGACGCTTCAAAAGGTAACAGGATCGACAGTCAAGCGGAAAATGATTATATACATACTCTACAGAGTTGATCACGCAATCTTCTAGGAGGAGTTACCCATTAAGTGACAGGCAAAGACATCAATTAAAACACTTGGCTAAGATGAATTGCTCATTAGAATGATTATTAGCAACTTCAAGCACTCACCTCCTTGTAAGATCCATTCTGCATTCGTCGTACAGCATTCAGGACCTCGCCCTGCATTGAAGTGTCACTGAGAGGATCCATTTCACATTTCGCTAGCGACGTCACTATGCTGTTTGGTAGGGTCGTCTGTATCGAAAATAACAGCACAATTAACCGAGCACCCAGCATGGCCGCTCCCATGAGTGGCCAGCAAATGATGTCCGTTTTAAATGGTTAAATCATCATATGCAAAACTACGCCCACAATTTGATCTTCATGACAGTGACACAGAGGTCCAATCATTAGGCCTATCCAGATGCCAAAAACAGCGGTGAAGACGCAAGCTTTTGTGTGTAGATGGATCCGATGGTACTTAAGCCAAGGAGACTCATTAATTGGCTGCCAGGCCAAATCTTCTATTGTTTGTTAACTGTCTCAACTCATATTTTTATCACCAAGACAGGTAACGGGGGACAATTCGCATAGAGGGTGACAAAATAATGTTTGCACTATTGAACAACAAAAAAAGGTGGAAAAGCTGAGGGAACTCTCAAAGGTAAGCAAATAAAGTGTGTAAAAAACAAGACACAAGTCTGAAATAAATCCGAATTTCACCGAGCCAAAAAGTCGAAAAAACCTCGTCCTAGCCGCGTTTACATTTTCCGGTCTACCACTTAAAATTCCCAGTTGGCTTTATGTGCCAACAAACTGTCTCACCACTCTCACTGCTTCATATATAACTACAATTTCTCCCTGACACGTTAATCTCATGAGTGAATGGATAATTTCTTGAGGGAGTTGTTAGCACAATGGAATATGCTGAACCATTTCTGGACGGTTCACCGTGGCTCTGCGTACTGCATCTTCTCCATACGGTGTTCCACACACCTTCGAAACCGAATTTAACTCACCTGGCATCATATGCATCAGAATCAACTGACATTCGATGGTGTGGGGGGAAAATAAATGGTGAAGCACAACGATAGACCGACTGCGCTTTAAATCGCATGCAAATAATTATGGGGGTTTGACAAGTTTCCACACCGATAACCATGCGAACGTCTGAGAAGTACTAAAGATGTGAAAACGAGGTCAAGAGGAAATGACCTCCGGTTGCAGATCTAAAGACCCGCTTCCTACTTTATTGTGTTTCGCAAAACGATTTTGCTTGCAGTCAAATCCTGCTTCTAAACGCAACCGATGCATGAAATATGCCCGCTTTAGAACATCACGTAATCCTAAGCAATATTCACCAAATAAGTCCTTGCAATGCGGATGGTAAAGGGGATACCGCATATGAGCCCAATAAAATCGAAGAGCTGCACAACCATGGGAGAATATCGCATAATTTTCGTTTCTATCGTACAATTTACATCGATTCACGACACTCAACGCAGGCCAACAATCGCCGGGAGCGCCAAGATCGACTTCCAAAATCAGACGAGATCCGTGTAGTTAACAGCCTCTTAGAAGGCGTCTTCTAGACTCATAGATCTTGTAGCGTTTTCAGAGGCAACTTGACTGAGAGGTTTTTTATCGGGAAGCTGGTTGAGGCATACTCACATGCTAATGGCGACCACCATTGTAAAGTGCGTGAGATGTGAATTTGACAGTTGTTGCCCGAACACATCTGCCTCGAAAGGAATTTACACAAGCCTGAGAAAAGCGCATATGACACTACAAAGGTGGGAGGCCCCACAATTTATGTAAGAATACTTATTTTGCTATGAAGGTGAACCTGTGGGTGAATTTTTTTCATGAGACCCAAAAGTGTAGCTAAAATTTAGGAAAACAAGCGACACCTTCTCCACCTCTCCAATAGCTGGACAAGTAAGAACAAAGTGCTGGGGATGAATAGACACGAGGTCCTATGTCCACAACATTATTTTATGCCTCGTTCTTTATGTAATGACTGCTTTTAGGCCAATGGTTTTACGACTAGCGGTCGACATGCATGATGTCCAACACATTCGCCCTCCCCCAACACACTTCCCAAATAAAAGTCCATATCTAGTGTAAATGTCAATAGGAGTCAGTGACGTTGCAGCCAGATATCTTCTCAGTTGTATGCGACTTCGACGACAGATGCTGCTAGTTCGTGGATGCTTTTTTTACAGCACCGACTGTGTTTTAATGGCCGACGTTGGAGGCTGATCCAGGAGAGCCCCGGGGACGACGTTCACAAGGAGAGGCTATGTGATGCTTTTATTCTTCATCTGACTCTTCGTTTTAGCTTCGCGGACGCCTAGGTTTCCTCCCTTGTACTTCCACTGGGCCATGATAGTAGCGCGATGCCCCTTTTCACGTCGGCAATACCCATTATGCCCTGGTATTTCGACTCCTTTCATATTTAAGGAAAACTCTTAGGCTAACAAAGAACCAGGGTTGGAGGGAAGAAATCCATTTGAATGCAGCTAATGACAAACTGATTTGTTTACTAGGACACACCTACTAAGCTTCGGATGAGATGCAATGGTACCGTGCTTCGTCAGATCGGTCGCGTTCAAAATTCTCTCACAATGCATCAATTCAGACAGAGAATGGCAGACCTCAGAGAATCCATACAAGCAAACCATATCTAAACTTTTAGAAAAATTTTGAGCTCCTAGGAGGTTATAAAAGTATTTCGGCTTGGAACGATTAAAAAGAAGTCAGATCATTTTTACATTTATATTGGGATATCGTAATTGGCTTCCGGTTAATAAGCCGAAAAAGGGAAAAATCTGTGAAAAAAAGGGATTAGACGTAACTCTTTTCCAGTCAATTTTTTTACGCAAGAAGTGCCATCCACGTGTAGAAAAGGTGGACGTGAGTCTAGAGACAACAGGCAACTGGGAAAAGTGGGAGAGAAAAAAGCCGCCCTTTTAATGGGTATCATCAGGTAAGCACAGAACTAGGAAAAAAATCACTTGATAGATTTTGATGCCTAATTTAAGCTTTGATTACTTTTTAAATGCTTCAAACAATTTTATTCATTAGTGAGGACTACGAGGGAAAACACTTCCTTTCTTGAGTAGTCAGCTCAGAATGACTAAATCATTATCACCAGACACTGAAGTGGACTACAATCAGCATCACAACTTTTGTTGCACCAGAGAGATCGAACAAACTTTGCTGCTAATGTTTGGACACATTCTGATGGTTTGTGCTTATGGTTAGAGGGTAGAACAAGATCAACACTTATCGCTTTATTCCTCGGTGGGCATTCAAACTGATTCCTCAGTCAATGTGATACGATAAGAAATATGGGAGAAGAGAAGAGGACCTACCAAGTCCAACGGTTCCCAAGACTCACTCTTAGAGGGTCTTTTTTTTTTCTGCGCACTTATCGTCTGCGTAGCGCTTCGATCTGTAGCGGTGGAGCTGTGAGGGAGACTTGTACCGATGGTTGGCAAGGCGGTCGAAGGTGGAGGCGGTGGTGGAGGCATTTTCGAATTCAGAGTGCAGATCAGCGGCCCCAAACGTAGCCCACCGCCAATGCCGTTGGGACGTCTATCTTTACTCTCCTCCTCAGCTTCTCCCTTTGCCTCATCCTCCACATTCCGATCCTCATTCTCCTTTTCGCTTGCATCAGAATCGTCCGCGTGGGGCAGGTTCAAGGAATTCAAGTCAAAACTAAAGCACCCAGATTCATATACTCAGTATGACATTTAAGGTAAAGCCGAAGACAAGCCCCACTTCGTGGTAGCATAGGTTAAACAATGCAGGCTTGATTTTGAAGTGGGTTTTTAAGGAGCAGGTTAGCATATTGACTCTCAAGCGTCCATTTGATCAAGAAACCTGAAAAGTTGCTATTAATTGATGTTTAAATACATCTGACGGATAGTCACATCCCTATTAGAGTTGATTTCATGTGAAAAACTGGCAAACATAAAATGGACACAGTATATTTTCTTAATATAAAAAGAAAACTTTTCAATAATTGACTTATGAAACATTAACTGTGACTATACTCTTTAATTATTCAAAACCTGGCAAAAATTGCATGAGAGGTGCGAATGAAGCAAGAGCAAATAAGGCACGAGAAGCAGTAGGACTTAAAGGCGAGAGACAACAAACACAGAGCAGGAAAAACAGAGGATCCTATTTGGTGAACGCGGATAGTTGAATGATAAGGGGATTCCAGAGTGGAATAATGCAGATATAACCAAGGCCACGCAAAAAAAGCCAAAGCTGTAGAGGAAAGAGAGAAGATGAAGGAGGCCTGAGGAGCCACGAAGAAGGAATGCCTACCCAAGCACCTCATGATCCCCCAAACCTTAACAGTATAGCACACGATGGCGTTTGGTGAACACAGCATACAGGTGCTTTCCAAATTTCTCTGGTAAGCGTCTCGGCAATCATGTCGACAACCAATCGAATGAACGCAGATTGTGAAAAATGAAGCTTCATGGGGGAAATCACTCATTTATGCCTAAGAGGATGGCGACGTGCACTTCGGCTCGCGAGAATGGATTGCAGTGTGAAAAAAACGAGGGAGACTTACCACCCATTCACCTTGGATCCATCTCTTGGCGGTGGGTCCGGTGGAAAGGGTGAGGGAAAGGACGCTGGAGATGGTAGACCCGCGCCAGGACTGTCGATATTAGAGTAGATGGACTCCTCCATCTGTCCGCTTTCACCATTGGTAATGGGAGCCAGCTGAACAGCTTCCGCCAGAGAGCGCAGGTAGGCGTTTAACTTGGCGTCAGCACGGACGTTAGTATAGCCGGGTTCAAGGCAGTCTATCAGGGGACTGGGCGGCAGATCAGCTAGTGATTCACCAGCACTCCAGCGCGGTGATTCCAAAGAAAGAGGAGGTTTGGGAGGTGGGAGCGGCGGAGGACTATCTCCGGTAGGTTCCATTTGTGACCACAACTGCGCTAGAAGACGTCGATCCTCCAGAGTTAAGCCTCCCCGTGGAGACTTGGAACCCTTTGATGCGCTGTCCGTTAATATCTTCATTGGGGGCATCGAATCCGTTGCGGAACCGCCGTTCGACTTGCCGTTAGATGGAGGAGTTGCACGGGGAAAATGAAATAACAAGAATCCGGATTGTTTGGCTTTTGTCCTACAACGGAATTTACGCCGATAGCATCATTAACAATGTTAAGACTGTACGTCTTATCTACTTAATCCATTTAGTCTTTTATCGTGGATAATTTAGGGCGCTTTAGTAAGAAAATAGCGCAAAAATTTAATACGTATTTCATGCACTTAACGACTTCTCAAGCAAAGACGTATCTTGGTGGCAAACTTTATGATCCAATCTGTGTTACGGGAATTTTTGAACATGGGAGCTTAAAAATTCCCCCATATGGATTTCCAGCCGTGCCTAACATGGTATGAGAAAATCGGTGAGTTTTACAGGCTAACTTACAAAAACAGTGTGAATTTGCATACCTAACGAAAATTTCACACATTTTCAAGCCTACAAACACGGTTTCTAACAGAATTAGTACTTTGTTCCCATAATTGGCAGATATCCACGACGTTTACGCAAACGTGTTCTCAGGAGCAGGAGGGGAGGGAGGACACCGGACAATTTGTGGTCACCAAATTCCACTATGTAGGATAAGGGAAGGGAGTTTGAGCAGCCATTTGCCTATCGCCACAGTATATCATTAAATCACAAGGTTCGTTTCTTTTTCGAAGTGCGGAGGGAGACCAAATGGTTAACTATCCTCAATTATACGGCCTATCATTAGCGAGAAGGATGCAAGAAGGGCAACGGAAGAGGCGAAGGCGTAATTAAGGCCGGCGTCCATTATCACAATTAAGGATGATGGTTCTTATAAACCCAAACGATGAGAACTTACATCGGGCTTCGTGCTCCGTTTGCATGTGACAGAGCCTGCGGTGTTGTCGGCAGCGTGCATCCCGAAGCCTCCAGACTGAGGAATACCGACTAGAATAGGAAGGAAAAGTGATTTAAACCTGAGGTTAATTCGCTAGCAAACCTTGTTCGTCTGGTTTTGATGAGCTGAGGATGGAAAGAAAAATACTATGACAATATTTCCTTGCCTTTGGACTGTCGTTCACTACAATTACAAAGTGACATTTCTGTAATGTCATCGATTGATATAGTGTGGAAAGGAATCACGAAATTTCATCAACTCAAAGGGGTTATTTGGGGATGAGGCATGCCAAAGCACACCAAATTACAAAACAATATTCCTCTTTTGAAGCTGGAAAAGATCGCCTTAGAATTACACAATTTGAGAGCCTCCAATGACCTTGACATAGGTGGTCATTTCGGAAGAGAATTGGATTGAGAAGGCAGACAAATAATGCAGTTGAAAAGAGATGTGAGGATACCGAAAACTGGGAAAAAAGGGGAGGATAGAAGTAGTTGAAATGAAGTAATGTATAGAACACAGTCTCGCACTTATGCTGGTGAAGGTATATGGATTACATGAAATTGATGCCATTGGCAAAATGTACCCAAATATTAACCTTTGGAATGCCAGCCAGGTGTTATGTAACCAAGTGCCTCTTAGTAAATTTTGTGCGATTAAAGGTCACCAATACCCTTGTGACATCGATGCCATTTAGAGGCCCTCCGAATGGTTTCAAATTAGTCCAAAAGGTTCTACTCTGGAGCCGATGGCAGCGCCAAGCTCAGATTCAGAAGTCTTCCCAAAAGTAACCCACGTAATTAACAAATTCCTAGGAATTCAATCCACAGAGTGAATAGCTTTGTAATGGTTCATACAAAGGAGGAGAGTAGGGACTGCATCCGAGTATCAACTAGGGAAGCCAAGTGAGAAAACGCACCTCATTTGATAGCGCGTTTAAGTGACCACTGTAACCTCATTTGACTTGTAGGCAATCAGCTTTTTATCCAGGAGGAAAATCACTAGATATCGTGGACCATCTGATCAATTTCGCGGTACTCAGCCAATGTTTTCACCTCTCGTCATTTGCATATGAAATCTGGTGAAGAGTGCAAAAAATATAAAAACAGGATGGTTCTCACTTCCATTGAAGTTTTCTTTAGCCTGGCGACGAAGTCTGCGAACGTCCACATCCGATGGAGACGAAACACATCGCGAGCACAAGTAGTGCGCCTAAGTTATGCGTTCAAGAACGTGTGGAGCACCCTCAGAGGCTGAAAATCCCCCAGTAATTAGTGACCCGGTAAATCTAATTACGCCTTCCAATAAAACGTCGAATCGCCTCGTTTCAATTCCTCCTCTACTTGGAGGAGACCAACGCCTCGTGTGAATGGAATCGCTGCAACTCTCATTTCCTTTGACAGAAGATAGGCACGATTTGAAGGAGGACGAATTGTTTGGACTTTACGTTAGTTTCAGCCTATGGCCTCTAGTCTTCCGGTCCTTATACACTCTTGTTTCTGAAAAGCCTCGAGGTATGTGAAGTCCGTTCGAGTTCAATGTCATGGCCAAAATTATAACGGCAAGTTGTAACTGGCCTTCCCGACACCACTAGCCCGTGCACACATCACGAGCCAGTTGAGTTCATACACTGTTAACCAAAGTGAAAAGCAACAGTAGTGAACTGCTTGATAATGCAGGCCCTTGTAATCAAAACGTTGGATCTAGGCTCGTAGATATCTACTCGTATCAGGGGATGGTAACGGTCCCGGTCACGGTGGTTCCTGGTCCACAACACAGCAATCGTTCAGCATGACCCTGGGAGTCAGATCAGCACATGCCCTTATCGTGCAGGTACAGTGAAAGTAATCGCCCACGAAGATTTGCAATTCCAAAAAATTAGTGTATGTTGGGCACCAAGAATTGCATCCAATTTTGACCAGTGTATGAATGCAGCAAGGAAACCTACAGAAAGGCGAAATTCAAAAGTCGCCGTTTGACTGATTTAATCCCTCTTCTAATTTGAACAGACGCATTCTTTAAGGAGATGGATGCAACCTCTTCTACATGAAAAAGCATGAATCACCTTCTGTTGAAACCAGTGCCTTTGACATAATAAGCAGGAGCAAAGGAGTTTGGGGGGAAGGGAGGGGTATCGTGTCGATGCCAGACCAATGTCCACAAACGGGGTTTGTTGGTGTGCCGGCAGCGGTTACATAACAGTCTTAGTCCTTAGTTAAATCAAGACTGCAAGAGCACGATGTTTGTGTGTGTGCGTGGCCTGGCGCCAAGCCTGCTTACCATCTCCCTTTGATTAGGGGATGCTGTGGCAGCGAGCGCTAGACTGCAACTTCATTCAGAATGTACCGAGCGAAATGTCACTACTTAGGAGCCCTTCTTCTACACTAATCGACTCTGAATGTAGAAAACCTTTCTCGACTGGGACTCTGTTGATTGACATGAGGACAGGGAAAGTGGCGTCTTTTTTCCAAGGTGTGTCTAAACTGAAGGAACTTCCGTGTTATACGTCGTTCTAATGTGAATGAAAGACGTCAATCGAGGGCGGTAAAGAGGACTGAATACAGAAAAGAGGGGCTGTGAATCACCTAAGTCATGTGACTTCTTCCACTGGAATGGCAGAAAAAAGATAGAAGGGAAAGAGACAAGACAGAGGCATGGTATTTCGTCGCAAGAAGCATAATGGACCAAAAAGCCTCTTAGCCAAGATGAGCTATTGGAAGTTGGCGACCTATTGATGTAATATAAACACCAAGGAGCAATAGTAGAGAAATGTTTACCAGAACCACTCAAGAGTGCAGACGGCGCCTAGGAGGTAAGCTTCTACACCCCATTGTGAAAGTCCCGAAGGGTTTGGTACTTGGCATTACAGACATTCTGCACTACTTTCAATAGGACTAAGAGATAGGCGGATCACGGAGGAGAGCACGTGCATACGAAAGTTTGGCAACGTTTTGCAAAGAATAATCCCCAGAAGTAAATAGATACGCTCAGTGTTCGAATGCCACCACCGGTAGCAATAGGGACTGCTCATATCAGTCACCTGAGAGGAATTTGCTTGGTATGAATACAATACAATGCAGTTCATGGCTCCTTCAAGAAGGGTTTTTTCCACTCTGGCATCCAACTAGATGGAGGATGACCACGGAAGAACTAGCTGGTAAAATCACTTTTGCTTTATCTCTGCACAAAGCATCATCGAGTTGTGTTTATACCACGTACTTCAACCGCCTGAATCGTTCATGAAGCAGTATAATTAGTAAGCGAAGAAGTTATACAATTTGGATGGTGGAAAGATTGGCTTGATTCATACAATGGAGGAACATAAATTTGGGGTAGAAGAACCAACGCAACGCTCATACATGAAACGGGTACAATCAAAACCAAAACAGATTAACAGCCTGAGCTTGTGAGATAAATAAGCAGACGATTCCACCCCTGTATGGAAGGCAGAGACAGTTAAAGAGAAGTATCGGTCTCAGCAGTTGTTTAAATCTCCAGGAAGTAGATGAGATGGGGAAAAATTGTAGTCGGACAAAAGGTCTCCCACTTCACCAACCATTCAAACGACCGGGAATGGCGCGACAAGATTTACTGAAAAGCCAAATGAAACGGATGGGTGAATTCTCACCTCGGCGGCAGTTTGAATGGCCAAAAAGCAGGCGTTACCACGCGCCATAACCTCGCCAACATCGTCAGGAGTGACAACATCGTCAGGGTGAGGCGAGTCAGGCGAATGGGCGGAGGAGGAGGGAGGACGAGTGAGAGGTAGGGTGACACGAAGACTGCTTTTCTTTGCGGTGTTAGTGATAATAGCGAAGGTAGAGGACTTCACAGAGGGCTGTCCAGCCGGTGTTGCTCTGCCCAAAGTGATGGGTAACACCTCCATCGGAGGTGGGTTGAGCGTCGTCAGTTCCGTTAACCAACCAGCGAAGGCCACGTATGCATTCTCGAACCGGCTTACCGCTTCGAGAATCACCCGATTTTCACTGGATTCGCAAGGAAAAATGAAATTATTTCTTTCCTCTAACTCATCCAGACAACGTGAAAAGTATTCCTTACGATGCAATCTGCAAATAGAACATGATAAATAAGTCCATCGAGATTGCTCGATGTCGTTGTGATGGAAAATCACCGTGAGAACGGCGATTCCCCTTCGCTACCAGTTTTAATACATTCAACAACAGAGAAAAATGCTCAAACTTAGAGAAGAGGACATTGCATAAGAAATGGCTCCCTTTTCAACTTTCTATGGGTTAATGAGAGTCATTTTTCAGTTTCCCTTCAACCACCTCCAGCCCTACTTCTGTTACTAAACGATTTGAGTTCACCAACCCTTCCTTTCAACGGCAAAAGTACATCGAGGACAACTCGTACACAACAAGGAAAGACGCGTTCAAGTACTGCTTGAGTCATACAAACAAAAAGGAAATTGATTTGATGGGCGTTGACATCAATCAATCAGGCGAGGGTCTTCAAAAAAGACCAATCTATTAAATCTATTAAAAATGCAGACTTTTTATCATGCTAACCTAAACAGTTGCCTACAATTGTGCTGGAAATTTAAATGGTTTGGATTCGTACAGGAGCCAATACTGATAAGAACCCCTTTATCTAAGGGATAAAGAGGCAAAAAACTACAAGTAGCTCAAAAAAATGCCTTGCTTTTAGATGCAGCTCACTTCGAAGACATCTTGTAAGGTGTGGGGCTTTTAAAATGCATGTGACTGTTTTCATGCGTGGTTTACAAAGTGCTCGCCCCTTTGCCTTGAACTCTCGCATCATGGGATAGCGGTTGAGCCTGATTCAGAGCTTGCCCAGAAGACGAATTTAAGTGCCTGATAAAATTGGTATAAAAAGAGTTAAAGGGGTCACAATGCTCTAGTCTGGTGATGAAGCAAGTGGATCAAAGTCTCATACTTTGACAGATGACGATCAAACCTAAGGAACATCAAGTTAATCTAATCTCCTTTGGTATGTAAGAAATGCGCCGTCTTTAGATTGTTCGCTGACAGATTGAATGACTGACTTGTGAGAAGAACTGGCATTTGTACTGGAGCATTCGTTTGCAAAACGAATTTATCATACCCTATTTCCGAAAAACCCAATCACTGGGAAAGCTCTCACTCCCACACTGCTTGCTGAAGACCAGAAAGTCAATAAAGCTGAAAGTTACCTGCTTGAGACAATAGGAACGCGTAGAAGAAACGACCAGGAGTAGTCGCGCAATGGGAAGAAAGTCCCGTTCTTAAAAGAAAACTCAAGATCACATGTCACATACCCCCAAACTAAACCTACCTGTAAGAAAATGGGCTGGAGAAGGACACCACCGCACCTCATCATCCTCCTCCACATTCCCTTGGCGATAAATTCCAGCAGAAAGTACCGTCTTTTCTTGCCGATTAAATTGAAATAAAATTGAGACAGAAACGAAAGTTGATAGGGATTGATTCATTCCTACCCTTTACAGCCAAAATACTTAGACTTCGAAGTAAGCTTGTGTCTCATGAGAAAAGGAATAGATTGCGCAGTGTAGCGGGATGATTTGAACAGCTTAAAGACACTACGGGGCTTTTTGTGGTTATCTAACTTTTTGTTTACGGAAAACTGCGCAAATACCCTTAGGTACATACCCACGATATTCATTAGAAACTCAGAGCTTTAAATACCACCACCTTTTTACCCTCCAGGTAAACTCGTTCAAATTCTCAACACAGTTTGAAATTGTAAAGGCTAATTTTTACAAGCCAACGTCCTTCAAGTAACAGCCGATCTGTCAAGTTCTTGAAAACCGTTTGCGCCGGAGGATGAGAATCGCGGACGGATTTCGGAAGAGAAAGGAAGCACGAATCTGTCTGAATGTTTACTCTCTTTAGAAGTCAACGCCTTTGACGAAATGGAAGCAGAACTTCAAGAGGAACGGAAATGCATTAACTAGTTTGTAGTAGTGATCTGATTAGGAGGTTGTCGATCCGATTTTAGATGGAAAGGAGGATAACGATTAATATTCCTCTGAACTGGGCAGGTTTTTAACGAAAAGAAAGCCGATTTTCCATGGCGACGGGGCAAGAAACCAACACATTTAATGCATCAACTCACCAGAAAAGCGAATTCCAACCCTTTTCTTCAGTTTTTTCTCAAAAAAAGGATGGAAACTGTGAACTCGCCTGTAATAATGCCTCTCAGGTTTCGAAGCAGTGGTCGTCAGCCTGAATGCTGCTGCCCCAGAGGCGACATTTGAGGCAGACGTGGAGGTGGGGAGGGTGGGAAGTCCATCCGTCTGGATGTAGGCGGCTGCGGTGGCGACTCGGCAGCGGATGAGCCGCAGACACTCCGTGATTTGGGCCACCAGATTTGTCAAGTTGTCTCGGTGCACTCGCTGTCGCAGCAGGTTATTGGTGTAGGCCAAGTCCACGTAGAGGTCTGCCTTCAACTTTTGAAAGTCCAGCGCCGGCTGAAATTGAAAAGAAAAATGCACGCACTTCAACGCCCCTTCCTCCGGGCTCATAGTTGCTAAGGGAAATTCTGATTTCGCAGTAAAATTCAGTTTGAATTGCCTGACTTCAATTGATGGAATCAAGTGATGGCTGACGAAATGCACTTTTTTCTCAATGAAGTATTGCCACCAGGGTGTCTATCACTACTTTCTGACGAAACAGCCTTTCACACTTGTATAAGTATATTTCAGGAGCGTGTTACTCACAGAGTTTGCAATCTCGGAGCCCTACCACAGCCCATGTGACGGTCCCTATGGCGCTGAATTTGTTCAGTAGCACATCCGGTGGCTCGATGGAGCAATTGGAGAGGCGTGCAGTTTGGCACAAATTTGCATTGCCGCTGAGGGCACATGCACAGACGCAAACACTACAGCGTCAAACTTTTGCATAGTACAACAAAACGACGTAGTGAAAGAAGGCGAACTCTTCATGTTCTGGCCTCCTAAAATGCTAGTTTCTGTGGGCAGGAATAAGGAAAATTGACCTCCAAAACAAAGGTTAGAGGTAATGACATCCACGCACGTCCACACAGGTATGGCTTACGATAAAAGCTGTCCTTAGGACGATCACGTGACACGCTCTGTGAGAGACTAATGTTGTGTCTATTTTGCCTTTTCTGAACCACTTTCACGTCTGATAAGGAATCTAAGTAATAATGACAATTTCGACTTGTGACTCTATAGCTTGAGGAGATTCGCGTGAATCGTGATGTAGGTGGTTAATTTATGCACAATGTCATTGCTATTTCAGGCCATGTGTAGGTCTTCTGCCTCACCACGAGGTGAGCAGGAAATAAGGGCGATAATAAAAATGCCGTTTAAAACCAAATGTCGCATAAGCGAACCTCGCGAGAATTTGAGCCGACAAAATTGCATTCACAGCGCACTGATTCACACAACCTTCACGTACCTCTCAAGTACGACACGAGGCACAGTGATGGGTTGGCATGACATACCGTTGAATGAAAATTCGAATGTCTAAGGTTTCGGTCTTTTACAATTCATGGACGGAAAATGAATCAGAAAATATCTATGACGGCTCCTTGACAGGTAGTCAAAAGCCCACCAACACCAATGAGTGACAGCCTATAAAAGTATTTTGGAGTGGAATTGAACCACAAGAATTCATTAAAATGTCACACACAATGCAACTCTCGGTTAAAGTATGCAATGGTGTGCTAAGAGGTCCTCAATCTTGTTGGCTGATGACTGTTCACAAACGGACATCGCTCAACTCCCTTCAATAATGAGAGTTGTGGGTGACATTTAACACGTAGTAGAAAGAGGCGACTTACGATTTCTTTCAAAAGGTTTTCAGGTTCCTGCAACACCTGCCGTTGCTGCTGTGTGGAAGAATGCTGCTTGCGGTTTTCTCGGAATGAGGGTATTCGTATTTTCATGTTGTAGGTCTTGGTCAGGTCAGGTTTAAATATGCGGGCAATTCCCTTGAAACTCTTCGATGATGAACATTGAACCGAAGCCTGTCGAGAGTCCAATTCCGGGCACTCCGTCGCCATCTTAGCATGGCTCTGTAATTCAAAAATAAAATTTGCTCTAATATCCTTTAGAGTCTGTTTGATTTCAAAGGTGGGAATAAGCAGACAGGTATTTAGTGTGTTTATGCTATCTAAACGAAGTATGACATTACAATTGTCGAAATATCCATGTTGTTTACCATCTACATACAAAATTATTGTTAACTAAAGCATCTGAAAGGTTTGACTGACGTAGTTTTTAAGATATCCATCAAATAAGAAATTCAAGAACATTTCAAGAACAGGAACTCAAGAAGGCTGGTATTGGTAAACATAAATTCGGGAGAAAAGTCCTTGAAGAATTGACCACAGCATTTTCAACTGTCTACCAAACAGTTAGGAATTTGAATTTGTCCATTAAGAGGAGGTTACAATCTGGGGAACTTAAATTAACGAAGAGTTGAACAGGGTGGTTATTGCGTTTGTGTTTTCACATGTGCAGGTATGCAAGCATCATGCTGCAATCAATCACAGGAAGTTGGCTTTCATCTAAAGCATGTACAATCCCTGGCATTTCGCAATTAATAAGGGATTCGGAAGGAAGTTCCGCCTCCAATTCGATTTAATAGCATTCGCTTTGGATAAGATCATGATTGAAATGAGGTCTTGCTGTGAGACTACAAGAAAGGGCTGATGGTTCACAAAGTGTCTCATTGCAAAGGTATGTGGGCAATCTGCAAAAGATGCCTGTGCTGTTGACATGACTTTATAGGTCTTCAGATCAGTCAGACATGATCAGAGCTGAAAAACTTGAATCAACCGCCAAAACCATAAAAAGATATCCAAACAATGCGATGTTACAAATAATTCACAGCTAACAATAAATTTTTACGGAAACCCAAAGGCATTGTTATTTCTAGGCAAGTTGTAAAAAAGACGAGGCTTAAGTAGGAAAACAGTTGGTATTTCAAAGTCTAAAAACACGAGCAAAGCAAATGGTTCAAACTCTAGAGACTAAATAATCTTGACTCGATAGTCCTTAACCCTATAACTACTGTTGAAATGATTACGGCCATGCATATGAACAGACTCAAATCCAGTTGATTCCAACTGCTCCATCAGAAAAGGATTAAATTCAAGCGGTTTTCGCAGATGCTCTATGTTGCAACAGAATCATTGCATTGAAAATAAAACCTGGCAAACCACAAACTGGGTCATACACATTCAGTATTCTGTTTCTCATTCCTAGATTCTGCATCACAGGTCTTAGGGGGATTCGTGACGAATTTGAAAATCGTTTCTTGCTCCACGCAAAACAATATGAACGCACCTGGAAGAATCAAGAATACGTTCATGCAAGTTTGATAAGGAGTGATACCTTAAAGGCCTTAACGAATCAACGCTTATGCTTAAACATGAAATAATATTTGACTTACCAAAAGAGTTCTAGCTTTACGTGATGTTTGTAAAACAATGGATTGGAGATGAAATGAATTTAAATGTGGTTGACGCCAACAAGAACCATTTCAGACAAAACCAACTGCACCCAATCATCCCACTTAATTCCAGGAGAAATATTATGAGGAAATTAGGACAAAAGGTCGGTTTCTATAATTGCTAATTCATTGTAAACAAATTAGGAGATGAGAAAACCTTATCAACTCTAACACGCACCCAGCGATTACAAAACCGTGGCCATGCCTGGCCTTGACACCGCTAACATGTTTTACAAACATAAACACGTAATAAATAGAGCAGAATAGTTTATCAGAATGCTGCTTGCCATTACAACACAAGTATTAAAAGAAACTTTACAATTTGTTATAAAATTTATTTCAAAGCTTGAATTTCAAGCAAACTATTAGGCATTTAATTTTACTTAGATTAATTATCGAAAATTAAAGTACGTGACGCTCCTTAGATCAGCCTATTGGTGCTTCATTAAAATGTTCGCAATGTCAAACAGGCAATCGATTGATTAATGCATGAAGTATTTCCTGAAGATAGATCTGTGGTGCCATGATCTTTCTGTGAGCTCTCAACAGGGCATGCAGTTGAGGAGTGCAATTTATTATTGACGTACAGAGTGGCTTACTAGTTGCGGCATTCTGCCAGGTGAGAGTGCAACGCGTAGAGCCTGAGGAGCATTGGAATCCATCCGTACAGTAAAACAGAGTATGGAGTCAATGCAAAATTCCCTCAAACAGGTCAGTTTTAGAACTTGAAGCTATGCTTCATCATTGTAGCCTAACATCTTCCTAGCTTTTTAGAAATATGCTGGTAGCAGTACTTCTAGGACTGTGCAAATATCGGCCAGCGGCTCAGCCACAAATTTAAAGCTTTTTATTTTATGTTTGCATATTAACCGAAAAGGTAACTACATTCCACCCCAGGGTAGCAAGGAGTGTACGACAGTGTGTGTACCCACCCATGGCTCTCAAGTAGCTATATCACTTATTAGTGTGCGACACACTGTCGTTGTCTACGTGGATGACCACAAAATAATTTCTACTATAGTTTTGTCAAAGAAAACCCATTAAGTCCCTTTGGAAGCGCAATGGCACACTTAATGCTTCCAGTAACAACTAAGTTTTGATATTCGTTCACTTGTGTTATACTCTGCAATTTACCTCTATCTGACAAGACGTGTGCAGAAAACTTGTAAAGTGGCGCAATCGCATTATTTTTACCAAACCTATTAACTTTCCACCATACTCAAGCCCATTTACTACGTTTATTTATCTATTTATTTGCATTTTTTTAATCGCTCTTCTTATTTCTGTAGTTCGGCCAAGGCACGTAACGTTAGAGCCACGAACTGCGCTTACCAAGTTACCGAAACTTTAAATAGAAGCAATTCAATTCCACCTTTGGGATTGAGGTCTTTCAAGTAGTTTGTGTAATGATGTGTTAGAATCTTTTAATCTGTGCGAATCAACCTCACATTACACATACAGGAACAGCATCATATGATTTTATTTACTTGTAATTTACCGGATTCCAATTAAGTGCTCTTCAAAATGTATTGAAACAAATTACCATATTTTATCGTGAGAGATTATCGAATTTAGCGTTGCCATAATTTATCTTTCCACGAAAGCTACGATTTCAGCCTTTTCTGTGGACGCCTGCTTAGCTAGGTCTCAGCTTGTTTCCGGAAAAAACAGGAAATCCCTTACACAATGGATCGTCCCAAGACAATGCATAGAAAAGACCTTGAATGCATTCTTGTTAAAACACGGTGCGAATTAGCATTCTCTCTTCTTATTCTTCTTCCAAAGGAGCTTCTTCCTCAGCTGCCTCTCCCTCTTCGCCATAATCGTCATCTATTCCAACCTCCTGGTACTGCTGATATTCACTAATCAAGTCGTTCATATTTGACTCTGCCTCTGAAAATTCCATTTCATCCATGCCCTCACTGGTGAAGAAGTGCAGGAAGGCCCTACGGCGGAACATGGCTGAAAATTGGTCACTGACACGGGTAAACAATTCCTGTATCGCCGTGGTATTCCCAATGAACGTGCCAGCTACCTTGAAGCCGATTGGTGGAATATCGCACACTGCGGTCTTGACGTTGTTCGGGATCCACTCCACAAAGTAGGTGGAATTACGAGTCTGAATCTCCAGGATCCGATCCTCTACCTCCTTCATGGACACTCGTCCACGGTACATGGCAGCAACGGTGAGGTAACGACCATGGCTAGGGTCACACGCTGCCATCATGTTTTTCGCGTCGAACATCTGTCGGGTCAGTTCAAGGATCGTACAGCTCTGGTAGGACTGTGAGTTTCTACTGGCGAGCGGCGCGAAACCGGGCACGAAGAAGTGCAGACGTGGGAAGGGAACCATATTGACAGCCAGTTTTCGTAGATCAGAATTCAGTTGACCGGGGAATCGAAGGCTCGTGGTGACACCAGACATAGTCAGACTAACCAGGTGATTCAGGTCGCTATAGTTGGGGTTGGGCAACTTCAGCGTTCGGAAGCAAATGTCGTAGAGCGCCTCATTATCGATGCAGAAGGTCTCGTCAGTGCTCTCCACTAGTTGGTGGACTGAGAGAGTGGCGTTGTAGGGCTCAACCACTGTGTCCGACACCTGCATTGCAAAGCAAACATGTCGTGCCTTTTAATCCAAACTGAGAAAAGTCGCCCCTTTGATAATTCTGAGGGAAATCCTTCACTTTGAAGGGATAGTCGCTCGATAGGGGTTAACATTTCAAGTCCTTGTGACACCCCAGTGAATTGCTAATTGCTGTATGTGTGCTAGACAACTGGTGACAGTCACTGCCTCTTTTTATCCATATGCAAATAGGTAGGTGGATTCGGTTGCTCATAACCTCTTATCTTCGGGTGACATTGAAAGAAGGGGGGATGGAATTTCACAGAAAACGCAAAATGACAAAGATAAAGCTCTTTGTCTGACGTTAAAAGAGTCATCTATTGACATTCTAAATTTGAAGTAATCTCACAATAAAATACATGGATGGGCGAAATGAGTAGACCATTGTGGAGAATAAATAATTCGCTACTAGTACGTTGGAATTTTGAATTGTGCTAAATCAATCCCACCCAATTGGAATCGCGACAGGGGCTAAATAAGGCGAAGAAAACGTTATCTTAAATTCACAATGCTATCTTCCCAGCTGACCAAGATGAGTGATCCCGCAGGCGATAAATCAAGTGCCTTACCAAACCAACTAACCTTAGGCGAAGGCACCACAGAAAAGGATGTCATAATACGATCCGGATACTCCTCTCTGATCTTCGCGATAAGAAGAGTGCCCATGCCAGATCCTGTGCCACCACCGAGACTGTGGCATAGCTGGAAGCCCTGCAAACAGTCGCAAGCCTCACACTCCTTTCGAACGACATCCAGCACCTCTTCAATCAATTCTGCACCCTCGGTGTAGTGACCCTTTGCCCAATTGTTGCCCGCACCACTCTGACCAAAGATAAAGTTATCCGGTCGAAAGAGCTTGCCCAACGGACCCGATCGAACCGAATCCATAGTTCCGGGCTCTAGATCGATCAGGAGGGCCCGTGGTACATATTTGCCACCTTGGCCCTCGTTATAATACACGTTAATGCGCTCCAACTGGAGATCCGAGTCACCATGATAGGAACCCATATTATCAATCCCGTGTTCCTGTGAGATTGTCTCCCAGAACTAGCGTGAAGAAAAGCAGTTAGGCATGAATTGAGAAGTTGGGCAATCAGTGAGGAATAAAGGTACCTTGGAACCGATCTGGTTGCCGCATTGCCCTGCCTGCATGTGAACTAGTTCGCGCATGTTGGAGGAGAGGAGGACTAAACACTGACAGAGCTGTCACCTCGGTTTTATAGGTCATGCTGTGACTTGTGATTGGTGAGATGAGGGCGATTCACACACTCACATGCGTAGTCAAGCCCTCCGATTCGTCGACTCAGAGTTGTGCTTCAGGAACACCGATCAACCAACTTGAGTGATCCAGTAGCACATGATAAACGATCCCACGTAATAATCCACACATCGTGAATTTCACAGTGGTGTGGTATGACTAAATCATGCATTTTCGGGGCTGTTTTACATGCAGCCAGTATTTTTAAGGCTCTGTCTCGATTCTTGGGAAAGGGAGCAATGGAGTTAAGCGTAACACAAACAACATCTCGTAAGAGCACTTCATTTCCTTCATAGTTACGTTCTTGGGTAAAGCTACTGCCAACTTGTGAGGTATGGCTTAGTGGAAGTTTGTTTCTTTTCACCATGAAATGATGCTTCAAGGTTGATGAACTAAAGACCGATCCCTTCATACAAGGAGTGATCTGCGGTTGGTGACTGTATAGTTAAGGTACTTCATTTTGGCGTACTCATTGCAGCAAGAGTTTTACTTATGGGAAAAAAACACATTTCAGACCCAAAAATTCCAATGAAGATAGCCAATTCGTGGCCTTAGGGGCACTTTATTTACATGATTAGAGTTTAGCGGGAGTTGGAGAAGCTACGCTTCTTGGATGCACGATTGGTTTAGATTTAAAGTGTGTAAGAAGTTGAAGCCATTCCCAGAGAAGATTTACAAGCTCAAAAAAGCAATCCTCGAATTCCTTTTTTTAAAGAAATTGCGCTTTGCTACGGCAACGAAGAGGCTTTTAAGCTTGCCAAAAATGTGGATCAACGGCTAGCAGGTACGATACAAATAAAAAGCACAATCAACAAGGCGATTTCCACTATTTTTTTTCCGATTTTTACTGTCAGAAGGTCGAGGATAGAGGAGACTGGTGCTGAGTTATCGTAGTAGGTCACAGAAGCAACTTCATTGTTGAAGGTGGAAGGCGGTTAGCTATGGTGATAGCAGTGATATCATGCGTTTATTAATAGGTAATAAAGTATTTTTGCTTAATGCAATGCCTAATAGCAAGAAAAAATCAGCCTCTTTACTGCACTTTCATGGTTGAAGGTGTGGAAAATGTATTTAGCACCTGATAATGCCTTACAATGGCCTACCATAGTCCTTGCCCTCGCGAATTCGAAGTGGTGTCCAACAGCATCATCACAAGATCCTGTACGCCTTCAGATGACCTCATTCTGGGGTTAAGTAAGCCACATCGTGACTGGCAGTTGTGAAGGAATGGGTAAGCCTACAGCCCGTAATTGAGAATGACACAAAATCCACTACTTCTGGTGATGGAAAAGTGATGCACGGTACGCCTTCTGATGCAATGCATGACAAGGTTCTATATTTTAAAATGTTCTCATTAGTAAACAGGGCTAAAAATCATTGTTGTGATAGGAGATGATTAATGCGAGAAATCGAAAACTTTTATGAATCTTCATCCGAAACTTAGAAGAATAAATAGTTTTGGCCGAATAGGACTTACCCTGAATTAAAATACCAGGAGGCTTTAAGCAATCTAGTAAGAATTTATCTACTTTACCATCGCGTCTTTTTTCTTTGGTTAAGCAGTTGCTGAAGGAGACATCTAGTTCTAATGTAATACTCGGGCAGTGTGTTTACCAGTGCGTGTTGGCAATGCGGGCACTTAATCCTCCCCCATTGTACTTCCGCTCGGAGGCATAGCCTCCGGGCCATGTCACTGGCCACACCGTTCTCCTGTACGTGGGCAACAGATATTCTGCCATAGCACTAAAGACTCCTTACGTCTTCAAGAAAGACTCGAGGTGCTACACTGATGACCACCAAAATGATTCCAAAGTTTGTCATCTAGTAAACCCTTTCAGGGCTTCACTGGTCAAATCAATGAATTTTGAAGATATTTCTGCTAAGTCACGACACTACCCACGCAAAGTTGAGTCTGTATGGCGTTTAGCAGTGCTTGCTCTCCTGCTTACAAGACGCATTGATTTGAGTAGAAGTTGTTATGAATGGCACTTGTGTGAGTATGTGAAGGTAAACTGCCTGGCATGCAATGGTTTGGCACTGGTGACTTCTGTTTTCTTCTGATAGTGTTCTACTCCGCTGAAACACGTTTTTATTACCATAGCTGCTCATTTGCGCGCACACACATCGACGTTCCAAGGCATACTCTTCGTCAATCAGAAGTTGTGCTGTGTATTTAAGTCATACCCTCATATTTTTATGAAGCCACTGTAAAATAAACAGGGACTATTAAGCTCCTCCTTTTCAAGAAACTTCTAATATGCTCAGACCTTATGTGCTCTCGTAAGAACACTTTCCGTCTCTAATGTTTGCATACTCTTCGATGCTCAATTTTTTTCCAAGACTTTTCTAAACCGCGAGGTAGCCTTACCCTTGGTAGTGCGTGTGTGGGAGAGAAGAACCAATGGAGCATTTAAGAAGATCACAAAAGTTGACCCACTTGTAAAAACACATTGACCTCAAATAGGTAGGTCGTAATCAAGCTGGTAAAAGTATTCTTGGTCTCCCAGCGATGCCAGTGCGTCTAAAAAATTCAGAAAATTAGTGTTCCAAACATACAATATTATTAAATTATCCACTCAAACACAATCATGATGCATTGCCTAAATGCTTTCATATGGTCACTGGCAAAAAATAACAAATTAAGGTAAATCAGTAGATGCTGCACATTTACAGTAGGAACTCTACTGGCTTGTTTGAAATTGCAATGTTAGCAACAGTTCTGCTGAAAATCCTGGAGATATAGAGAACTGAACATTCATAAAAGAAATGTCAAAAAAATAGGAGGAATTTGTGTTTATTGATTCCTTTAAGTACGCCCCCTTTTGGATGCATCAATATTCGGTAATCCCCCAACTTAATGCCTTTCTCGAAGTTATGTGCTCATAAAATTCAAATTAAGCGATGCTGCAAATCAATTACAAAATAGGTTTGAACTACTAAATAATTAATGCTACTTATGATTATTAGTAGCAATGCTTATTTTCTTACTATGTATGGGTAGGAAAATAGTTATTTCCATGCATCAAAATTGATAGCCTGTTTAATTTAAAATTGAAACACTCATAAAGGATATTCAGGTTATTGTCACCAGTTATAGAGGACGCAGCCAAAGTGATAAAACATTCATTTAGGTGTATGTTTGGTCACTAGTGGCCGTTTGTCCAAGTTGAAATTTAGATGTTGAGAAAACTCCTTCGTTCTTCTCACCCTAGTTAAAGGGCACTTGATTGTTCCCTCCGTTTCCAAAAAGAGACATCTTCTGTTATGCGAATCCCTGATTAAAATTATTTTCCTTAAAATTCACCTGAAACTGCCTTCAACAGGGCAATTTGAGACAACCCCAAAGACGTTGTATGCATTCCTGATTACATCCCTTATAAATGCTTAATGAAGGGCCTTGCGAGATGGTGAAAGGAATATCATGAAAGCATGGCCCACAAGAGGGCGACCGAATTCGGGAGATTCAAGAGTTCAACTAGCCAAACCTAAACTCGTATTCCTCTGCTACACTCTGCTTAAGCTCATCAGAAAATGTGGCAGTTTTAATGGCTTCCTACGCTTGTCTTAAGTCAATTTTCAGCTTCTAAAAACCAAGGCAAAAGGGGAATCAGAAGTGTCCATGTTATAGTAAAATACGTTTTAATGCTTACTTACTTCATCGCCTTCATTTTCAACTCCGTTTACTGAGAGGTTTAATGGTGACCCCAACGGCACACAAACAATGACCTTATTTCATACCTTCTTTTAGCTAGTGCGCTAGTTTGCCCTTTGGCCATAAATTCATCAAGAGAGCGATAATTTAAATGCGCAGTATTTTAATACTTAAACTTTTTTGGTAACCAAATCTTATTATCGGGCACTGAACTAAGCCCCATTACAACGTTCACATTCCTCCTGGTCAGTTCTATATCTTACACTTCCATCGCGTATGGGTGGTAGCGCTCAGTTGATCTTAGCGACCAGTTCCACAGCTCAAGGTCAACGGCTTAGAAACTAGAATCGTGGGGGCTCAGAAGATCCGTGTACTTAAAGAGTGCTGGCTAAGACACCATTTTGGCATAAGGCTGGCAGATGGGTTTTTGATGCTTCTGATGATGGGAATTAGTGGGCTCCATAGTCCTTTTCGAAAAAGATAAAATCTGATTTCAAAATATAATTACGTAAAACGTTTTGTCCTTAGAAAAAGAGAATTCATGATAGCCCCAACTATTCCCTTTCTGTCTCACCTTCATCTTTAAGGCACCTACTCTGCTTTGGATATCATTACTAAGTGCAAAGAAGAACTAAAAGTAAGCACTCGGAGAGGTACAATTAGGCGAATGGGGAGAATGCAATTCTCCCACGCTCGAGTTGCAGGCTTAGTCGCTGCTGAATGCCCATCAAGTTACCAATTGCTCGTACACTTCAATGGGAATTGCCTTAGGAGTGGGGATTGGCTGGTGACTGAGTAGTTTGAGGATAACCGATAATGGTTTGGCTAATTTGACGTTGAAATACCAAATCATTATAGCTGTTTCTTCTCACAGCCAGTCAGTCGAAAAACAAGTTAAAATTTCAGGCTGAACGAATCGCTCTTTGCTACAAGCATGTGGGCGATTACCTACTGTTAATGCTCATCACCTTAGCTGCCACCACGACCGGTTTTTGTAGAAGTGAGCCAAGAGTTTTGACAGTTCCTAGGCTAAGCATTGGTGAAACCTCTTCCTCACTAGCTTGTCTCAGAGTAATGTGCAAAAGGATCCTTCTAAACCGTTTTCAGTATCATATCTTGGGTACCACGCTCTGCAACCATATACCACGCCTTCCCCAAATGCCACACACGCTCAGCTGAAGATGCAGCTGAGGGACTGGTTCACCTCAGGTCCCAATGCACCAGATAAGGTCGAATTGCACGCAATGGGTAGCTTTAACCAACACTTCTTGAGGTGATATTAGGGCTTGAAATAGCAGGGTAATGGAATGTTTGGGAGCAGGATAGAGAGTGGTGCAGCGATGGAATCAATAAAGTGTGTCGCAAATTCTATGCAGAATGATAATGCATGCACAAATTTTACTAGTCTTGACCAGTTGCCAGATGTAATTATTAGCCGTCCGATGCCCAAGTGCTACTATGTCCCGACTGTCTTCCTCGACGCTCCACGTGGCCACTCTTCCGCTTCTGATGCCTCAGGTCTTTGGCAAAAAAATGCTTCTATGAATTGATAATCGTGCTTTTTACCCTTTCCAAGGCAATTTCTTTAATGGTAAGTCGCATTGGGAAGTTTTCGTTAGATAATGGCACTTAGAGCCAGACGTTCTTTAGCGAGGTGGCGATATGCATCAGTCATGTTACAAGTGACTCACTGTCTAAAAGCAAAACCATACGCAAATTTACCAGATACAAGGTGGTTTCACAGAATTGCACATAGCTTCTACCTTAGTAGAAAAAATCCTTTCCTTGCGTTTCGAAGATTGTCGCTTCCTGAATTAAGCGTTTAAAACTGCCTTTAGAAGCGAGTTGGATAGCAACTTTTGAGAACCAATGGCGGTAAGGCAATAATATCGACCTGATTGATGCTTTGCTGACACTCGGGCACCACGAAAAGAAAGTATTTAGTGTTGATGATCGAATCTGCCAAAAATATAAAAGCGAAACCGTTGTAACCGCGGCAGCCATTGCCAAAGGTCCTAATCTTAAGTTGTGCAATAATGACTTCAAAATCGTCCACAAAGGAGGTGCTCAAAGTATCGGTGGTTACTATCTGTATCTTAATGTTGGAGGATAACGGAAAAGAGGAAAAAACTAAGGTAGAGGCGAAAATAATAATGTACTACGTTCTTGCAGTATCTTTTTAACATCACTGGCCTCCTCTGCATTTGAGCACGCAGTATAGCTTTCCCGTCGCCATGATTACAAACCTGTGTCAGGTGCAATGTTTTCTTTTCTGGCATGCCCTTTAAAGTTGTTTTTTTTTGTTTCTCCAACACGCATCCCCACTCCGTGACCAATGCCTTCTGCCTCATTCGTGAGTCACTCGTGCGTACGCGTCCTGGTCTCCCATATTAGTAACAGCATCGCCAAGATGCCCAATATCCATCCGGGTGTTAATTTCATGACCTTGAGGAAATTTTTTCCAACCATCATTAAGGAGTGAAGCAAATTTATTCATTCCCAGATGAACGCATTTACTTTCAATCGTCAACTTTTCCTCCTGATGGCACTTACCTACACCTTGTAGGCAAATCGTCATCAAAGAGCGAGATGAGGCTTCAACATGATAATTTTTCAAAAACTATTAAACTTTATCAAAAAACGAAACAAATTTTAATACATTGGGAGAGACTACAAAGGGATACTACATCATCGCACAACCAGGATCGTGCTAACTGCTTCTGACCCTGGGTCTAGATGGAATTCTTTGAGGAAGTAAAGTGTTTAATCAAAGATTACATTTTAAGGCACAGAGGCGTCCTCCGCCTGAAGTGAGGTCATTTGACGAAAAAAACCGCCATGTCTGTCCAATCATCCAGCGCCGATTCGGACAAGGAAATGTCCAATCCCTTCAGCACATTCAATGTCAGCAATTAAAGGGAGGCGGGTATAGAAGTAAATGTCAGCCCATCGCAAACCTGACTCATCTAGCAAGCAGTGCCGCCAAAGCTTCCCATACTGAGGGCGAAAAATTCCACATTTCTACAGACTTCCACACGAATGCGTCAGTTCGTGCAAGACGACGTCACTACGTGCAGGGATGACTTGCAAAAAATTGGCTTTAAAAGAAGGTGGACGCATCTACACGCAGCCTGTTTGGGACGCTCAATTTTCGCCTTAACTTCTGGAATCTTAAGCAAAGAACATGAAATATTTTACGGATATGCGTGAGAGTAGATTAATACAGTTAAGGCTATATTTAAAGATCCTATCGACGATAGGGAGTTAATAGATTGTAACAGCGATTTTTTGGGTGAAATTCCTCCTAAGAGCCTTATTCATCTCGATGTGAGGGACTACTGCACCACGTTCTCAATGTAAATACAAGTCGGTATTGCCTACTAGATCATGGTTTGTTTCCACTTTTGTCCATTAGATTGGGACAAGTACGCCTTAGTGAGCTGACGGCAGTGTCATTGTTTATTGGTCTATGGAAGCAGGACTTGAAGTTCCTACAGTGAAAAGATATGCTTCACATTCCATTGACAACTACATGAATAATTCAGCGCTTATTTCGTGATCCAGCATTTAAGCATTTAGTTGATTTCAACTTCCAAAACAAGTGTTTAACATATCCGCTACCAGTGTCATAGATGCGTGACATGTGTTTTTACCTTTCTGTAGCAACGAATAGCACCAAATCTAGTTTTTGGCCAAAATTCATTTAGTAAATACTTTTTATTAGACTATGGTCACCTGTTTGGATACGTTTGCCTCGGTAATTAATGTGCGAAGTTGTTTAAATTACGTTAGCTTTGTAGAGTTCAGCTGCCATGTTAGTGATATGGCGGGACGCTCAGCCTGCCATTTTTGCCTGCAATCATCATACGATCCTTCCCTAGTTTGTGTAATATTTATACTAAAATAACACAGCTTCCAGAATATTTACGAGTTTAGGCATCAAACTTTAACAAATGGTCAGGATTTCAGAGGAACTTATTTCCAGAGTGGGCTCATTGTTTTGCCTACAGTATTTTATGCCCGTATATTCTACAGTTCCTTTAGAATGAACTTCGGCTAAGATGTTTTTATGACAGGGCATTCCATCTTCAGCTCTTGAAAGTGATCACTGCTTTGCGACAAAATCTGAAAACTTCACAAAAAATCGGTTGTCTCACCTCCACATTTCTTCAATTTATTGATTCAGTCAATCAAAAAACCTAGGAAATTCGCTATTGGGAATTGAGTAGCTGCTACTTGCTGTATATTCCTCCCCACTACTTTAACTCCTTGTAGCTGTGGGAAAGACTAGGTCCGCTATAGGGCATATAGTCTGACAGCGCCTGAGTGTGCCCCCGACAACTTGATAAGATTTCTGGGTCCACTAGGGGTTGGTTATGATTGTGCGGGTGAGCCAACAAAAAGGGCGAGCGACCACTGAGTTAGTGGCCGAAAAAAACAGCAGTTGGTGAGGTCGTGAAATTAAACACAGACAAATATTACCCTGTCCCCATGTTATGCGGAAAGTAACTCGATTTATTCCCCGACTTTCCCAAGTTATTTCAGTTTGAATACTTTCCTCAAGGGTATAGAAATTCTTAACCACCTTTTCACCTTAAATTCTGCAGTCTTCAGCTAAAACAAGTGCTTCAAGGTATTCTATTAAATTAGCCAACAAAGAGAAGCACTCGAAGCAGATTCCCTTCGTTAAATTCGATTGTATTAGCCCAGTTAGAACTTTTCTCCAGCTCCTTTCAAACGTTGAAAAAGATGCACATATTGGACAAATAAGCAGGGGTAAAAGACTAAAAGTCAACTTAGAGTCCTACTAAAACTGTGAACGAACCCACAGAGACCTGCTTTTCGTGCGACCAATGGGTGTTCAGCTTGTCAGGCATGTCCATCGCATCCACTACCCACCCTCCCAGCCAGCCCTTCGATCCATGTGGCCGAGGAGAGGGAGACAGGCTCAGTCTCACCTTATCTCACATTTTTTTGGCGATATACTTTAGATCAATTAACTCCGTCGTCTTGGATTGACCTTTTCGTTCCTGTGTATTTCGAAGAGTTGATTTTCCAATGTTCAAAAAGGGGATTAAAAATAGCTTAAAAACGGGATAAAAATTAACCTTAAGCAAATTCACTGCATTTGCTCCATTCAATACGCACTTGAGCTGATAATTTCATTTTTTGAAAATTTTCCCCATTTAGAAGACTTTTTGGTATTTCGCTATCAGTTATTAGCTTTGGCAGTGCCTGTGTAAAGTGATCGCTGAATTTGGTTGGCTTAAATAATCCTGGAATGGTTTTAAGAAGTTGAGAATGTGCTTGTAGCCATCCAGCCCATTCCCTAAAGTGGCAAATGTATCAATGACATTCAGAGGGTCCCCCTAGGGATTGTGCAAAGGCGGAGCTCTAAGTGACTGCAAAATCTAAACGGAGTTAAGCAAACACTTAAACTTACTATGTAACCTCTCTCGCCTTTTAGGCGTTGTCCAAGACGCTCCTCTTAAAGACGCTCCTCTTAATCAACTCTCCTTGTCGGTCATCACAAAGTGGTCGGTCCTGTAAGAAAAATATCCACAAGCCAAGCGCAACAGTCATGGAGTTTGCGTGCAACTGAGAATATGTCTGACTACAACGTCACTGATCCCTGTTGCCATCGCCATAAGGGTACCATAGGCAGTTGAGCAACGAACTCTTTTAGATACTTCACTGCAAATATCACCTCAACTGTTAAAAGTATTCCTGCAGAACAAGAGACTGGGGTAGGCACCCAAAGATAATGTCATTTTCAATCCTTTTGTTACGATTTGTCACAGATTCGCCCAATCCCAACGCTTACCTTTCTCTAGTCACGTTAGTGCTCAGTATATACGAGTCAAATTAAATCAATTTTCCCTCATGGTTGAATCTTGCCTTCCGTTGCCACTTAAGTAGCCCCTAGCCTTCTCTAAAGACGCATGAAGTCACAATACTAAGGCGGAACATGTATTTTTGAAGCACAGGAGGGTTGAAGCTACTAAGGCAGCCCGGAGGCCACGCCGCCCACCGGAAGTGTAATATGAGGCCTTAAGCGCCCGCGAAACCGAAACGAGAAGTTGAACACACAACCAAAGTATTGCAGTCATCAGAAACTGATCAGGGCGAAAGCAGGCGGAAATTTTGTGCAGGTATTTCTTGGTCTCCAACAATAACACACGAAGATTAAGTTATTTAAATGACTGTCCCATCAAGTAATGTGACATATGAATTCTGTACATTTGAATTGCTAATACTTCCAGTACATGGAAAACGCCTTTACAATCACAAGCTTGTCTTCACTTAACTAATCGAAAGATTTAAAAATGGGAATCATAAGCGCTATTTACTTCTCCTAATCCCTTTCCATGCTCCTGATACAGAGAGGGTAGGATGTCCAAGAAGAACAAAATAATCAGAATATTGACATTTCCCTTGGTATTTCGCATGTTAATCCTCAGCAAATTGAAGTTGGCTTGTTTAACCAAATTTTAACCAAAGAAGGCCACTTCGTGAGCCTGTTTACACCCTTACAACATGACACCATGAAAGTTTGTTTGGATCCGTCTGTGCAATCAGTCTCCCGACCGCTACATGCAACTGTAACCAAGCAATTGCCAGTGTTGGACTCTTCATTCAGCCAGCCTATGATGTTTTAACTTTTAAAATAACCGACCTTTCAACCAACAAGCACATTCTCTAATGTTATGAGTATTATACACGGCCGCCCTAAATGGTAAATCCGTAGTAACGGCTGGCTAGTGACAGAACAAAATCTTTCTCATGGCCAAAGCAAAACACAACAGTGGACGCGTGTTCCACATTCAAGACGGTGTGTGGAGTAGCACAGCCATAGTCACACGTTTTTTGTACAGTCGACGAGGCAGAAGAGTGGTTATAGGAGCAGAATTTCTTCTTGCCCACACCCTTGTGGGGTTAAAATTTTGCTATTGATGCCTTCAGGCTGTCGAAAGCTAAGCGGTGTTTCCAGATGAGACTAAAGGCTTTAAGTAGTTACCAACGTTCAGTGCACAGGAATACGTTCTCCAAAAAAATTTGCTGTTCGTCTTGAATGGCGTCTTTGAGAGTCTGCTCGTTTACGAGCTAGGGAATGAATTACCAGACGATCAATCAAGGTCGTGCAGTCTTGGGCACAGGTCAAGGTGATTGCTTCTTATACCTCGTAGATGCATACATTGCCAAGCCTGCGTCGGACCACGACATACTTTGGTCATTCCAGACTGTTCTGTTCCCCTGCTAAGTTAAGGCCTCAAATTAAGTCGACAAATGTCGGCTGGACCTACCAATTTAACGTGAATTGACCTTGTCTGGCACCTCAGGACGCGAATTTAACTTGCTGCTTTGGATATAATTACAGGTGCAGGTACGAACGGTCGGGGCTCAATTTATTATGCGGAACGTGTAGTATCAGAGCTTAATACCTAAAACTAGTTTAAGCAAATTAGTTCTGATGATGTGGAACCAAAGGATTATGTTCAAAGGGATCCCCTATCCCCTATTAGGAAAGAGAGTTTCGTGTTGCAATTGTCTTGCAAATTCGAAAATAGGTTCCAATAATATTCAACATGAAATAAGATAGAATTATTGACAGACATCTAAATCAACCAACTGAGGGGAGAAAATTATGGTGGGAGCCATGTAGCTGAACAAATCCATCTCACCAACGAACCGCGAATTGTGAGGAGAGAGACATAACCATGCAAGACTCTTGGTCATGATCTGCCCTTCTTCCACATGCCTCACAAAAACGCATTGTAAATCTTAGATTGTGTTTGCTGAATGAATGGTTGATTTGTGAAGAGAAATGGCCGTGGTGTTTCGGTATGTCAACACCCATTGAGTAAAAGAACACGTCGGCGGGTACCTCCAACCGATTCAATACCACTGGGCCATTATCTGCCCCACAAGTTGAGGTTATATACTCCTTCAGTTTTAAAAGACCATACTTAAGTTTGTATGGCGGCATACATAGCCTTTTTACTAGCATTTCGAGGATCTAACAACCTTCGTGGTGGTGACAAATCTGATCGATGCAACCCTTAGGTACTCAAGAAAACTTCCTTTTTGAGAATTATCAAAAACAAATCAAGTGGAAATATGCCCTTTTCTTAGTTTCACGCAGCAGGGCAGCACCTTAAACCTACCTTGAAGCCTCATACCAGGTCAGTGAATGTCAGTTGAAGCTGCTTGGTGTATATGATTCAATCTTATCTGGTGTGTCAGGATACGAGGTGAACTGGGTTCCACAACTACATCATTTGAAGGAGGTGCAAATGCCAACGAACGATTAAAATAAGCCAATTGCTGTGATGAGTAACTAAATGATACATCAGTTCTTGATTAGAATGCTTGAAAAGGAAAATTTTACAAGCCATTACTTGCCACTATTGCGTGTAGCTTTTGTTATTTCGTGGCGTTGCTAGTGGTACCCTTACTTCAGAAATAGAGTTAAGAACAAATTTCCTGTAACGGTTAGTGTGCCAACTGCATTATTTGTTTGCACTCGAATTAAAATGATTGCACCAAGATAGTTACATTAACAGATGACAATCAGTATGCTTGGAAGCCCATCAGCTTGTTCTTCTCTCCTTTCATCTACCTCACAAAAATTCACCGTATTTCTTGGATTCATAATTTGCGGACCGACAGGCTGATTTGTGATGGGATTTGGCAAATATACTTATTGAGAGAAAAAGCACATCATCGGTTATTCGGAAATGCAGGTATCATGCCAGGTCCATAGGACTGTGTTCGCAAGAAGTAGCAGGCACAAAATCTTATCCTCACAACCCCACCCTTGAGTAAATGACCCTGCGCGGTGGCCCCATGTTCTCCTCTCCCCTATTCAGTTCTTAAGCAAAACAAAACTCCAGATCCATTGGAAGTGTCAAGAGCAAATCGGTGACGTTGAGGTTAAATGTCTTCACATTTGCACGAAAGTCGATGACTGGTGCGGTTAGCTGGTGGGTATTTTTACACCATCAACTATGTTGTGATGCCCTGTGCTGGAAGCGATGAGGATGGGGCTCAAAGGGAGAGAGGGACTATGGCGTATTTTGATAATTTACATAACTCATTGTTTTATTTACTTGAGCACTTAAGCTCGTACATTTTCTGCTTTAGTGTGATGTCCAATTTTGCCTTCAAGAGTGTCTCTGGGTGCTACACAACTTCAGTTGGGAATACCAGTCTTTGTTCAATTCGTGAGTAGCAGAATTTGTTCCACTTGGCAGGGCTCACTTTGCAATGCAGAAAAGTGATAGCTGATTTGGTTGTTGTTCACTTTGACATGAAATCCTAGTACAACCATTCAGCCCATCGTTTGTGGATTCCCCATATTATGGAGAATGCTAAAAAATTTTACCGATCTGTAAAGTTTCTTCACTAATTAATTAGAGGGTAAGTGACTAATTATATACGGCTCCTACAAAGCCAAATTCATGCATAAGCCATTCGTTCGCCTACCTTGAACGCAGCGCTTTGCCTTTAGAAACCAAAAACAGTCTTTACCATCCTTTTTATGCCTCCCTTTTATATTCCAATTTCGCATTTAGCGCCTGAATGTCTGTTGCTGAGAGGTGGTAATCACGCGAAGAGGCTTGAGGGGATGAGGTGAAACAGTAAATCTCAGCCTCTACCCACTTCATCCCAACTAAAGCGAAAATCTTCTAACAGACAAATTGTGAGGTGTGCGGTGTTAGGTTTGAGGTGTTGCCTTGTTGTGTGAAGTTAAGAGTAGGATCTTCTTCTAATTGGCTTATCTTAAGTATTTTGCAAGGGAGAGGTTTTCTCGCTCCCTTCTCCCCTCTCCCCCCCCACCCTTCCCCCCGATTTGCATCAAGCGAAAAATGGGTTCTGTAGGCACCACCCGAGCATCAGGCATGGGCTTTTGGAAATGAAGAAGTACATAACCTCGACTTGTGAGGCAGGTAGTGTCCCGTGGATTTTGGATCAGTTGAAAATAACCAATGATGAATTGATTCTTTAACCGAACTTTAGGGTGCCAAATCACCACAGCCATTTCTAATCACAAATCAACCAGTCAGTTTGTAAATAAACGACCCAAGATGTGCGGTGGATTTTTGTAAGGATTTTTGGTGGTCTCTCAAACTTATTGCCTGTCGTTCAATAATGAGTGTGTCGTTGATGGGAGTGAAACGCTTAGCTACGTAGCTATAAACATAACTCCCTTCCTAGTTAATTGGTTCGGGTGCATACAAGGTAGTTCTTCTCAGCTTATGTAAGATATTACTCAGTGCTATTCTCGGCAAGTTAATTTTGAAGTTACACGGCGATAGCAACACAAAATGCTTCATTCTAATCAGAAATGGGATGTCCTCTTGAAACGTGAAACATCATCATTTGGGTACTCTTAACTAGAATCAAGTTGGTTAAACCAGATGTCGCTTAACAAATGGGAATGAAACCTTCCGTACCCGCAGATGTAAATGGGAAGCAAGTTAAACTCGCTTTATGAAGCACCAGAGAAGGTTAAATCACATACGTTAGGTGGTTTAACGGCCATTTCCTGACGTGACATGAGGCGCCAACATAGTGGGGGAGCAGAACAGTCCGGGGGGTGAAGGCAGCGGAGGGAGGGCAGGATAAAGCGCTGTGTAGCGGTTGAATGACTGAAGCGTGTCGCGATGCGTGCCAGGCTTGATTAGGCATACAAGTAAACATTCGCATTCATTTCAGTGGTCTCTACCACTTTCAGAAAGTCAGTGGGATGACACATACCTAAAAACCCACAAAACATTTGGAAGTCCGGTAATTTTAAAAACTTGCAGTTACCCAGGCAACCAAATTTTGAGTCTTTAAATCATGTTGGACTATTGAATTGTGGCCTTATTATGCCGTAAATAGAAAAAGATCGTGAACATGACATGTTGGCGGCATTTGAAGACTAAATCGAGATTTACGGGGGGCAGAGCCTACGGCCTCACCTAATTCCTTTGTGTCTCCAACCCAAATGCCAACAAAGTATTAAGAGGATGAAATGTAGAGCAAGTTTCGATTTCATCCATTTTACTAACGCTAGCAATCCACAAAATTAATTTGATGAATTTCACTGCTCTTCTTGAATGAAATGAGCTAAAATTTCAGGCAGTGTTACTCGATAACTGGCAGCGAATTGTATAAACAACAGCCAGAACCGCTTCACGTTGTGAGCGTTTCATTTTAGCCTTAAATTAGCTTTGGTGTAACAGTCACTAGATTACAAAGCTACTTTTAGGAGTGTGCCTCATCAATTTGCTACTTTTGAGGCAAAAAAATTTAGTTAGGAAACTCCAAATCAAAACAGGCTTGATAAGTGAACCAACAATTTACCTTCAAGGTATTTATACCAGAATCAAAAAGCAATTTATGTGTCACTTGCACATCGTTTTTTTACCCAAAGTTTATTTTATTTACAGGGGGAGGATCAAGGAATCGAAAACGCGGCCGATTTAAGAGCTCAGTAGTGGCTACCTCTTCCGACAAAAATGTAGGATGCAGGGAAGCGAGTGACTCCTTTTTATTAAATGTGATGTTAACACATCATCCAAAATAAAGAGGCATACACCTCTCTCCGTAAACATGACTTTAATTATTTAAACCTCATTTACTAATTGCCGAATTAATTGTTGGTTTGAATTCATAAAATTTGCACTGAATCCCGAGCAATTTAAATTTCCTTTTTATGTAAATCAGTTAAAATAAAAGAGCGCAAACTATTTATTGTGGTAGATATGCGACCCCCAGCCAAATGGACACACCGAGAGCAGGTTTTTTGGCAGCCAGCCAGGCGCAATAATATTTACGTTTCATCTCCGGTTCCTCTAGTGATAGATGGTAAAAAGCATTTAGTGAATTTACGGAGAACTACTGCGACTCGATGGCCTTAAAACAGTTTGGCAAACACAAGGGCTACTAGAAAACAAGTTTGAAGGTTTTTAAATGAGTCTCTCTAAGGCCGACACTCGACGGAGGATGGATCCGTACACCGCGTCGGGTGAACTTAGGGTTGCCGATTCACCTCAAGAACAATTGGGCGTCCTTACGATGGCTTGCCAGCATAATCAGATGAATCACAACTGCCTTCCCGACTCGCCTGCCCGCCTGCCAACTCGGTTCACGCGGTGATGATCCTGCCAACGGTTTGTCCCTCCACTCGCTGCATACGCGCAAGCATGCAGGCACGGAAGCACGCACGCACGATCAATGCCCCAGTGCTAGGGCCTCTCTGATTGGTGCGGGAGGCAACGACCAATCATTAGCAGCGCCTGTGGGCACTGAGTCATGAAGATGATTTCGAGGGCCGAACACTGTCCAAGCGTTCAGGCTGCTGCCGGTTTCTCTTCCACGTCGAAACAAAAATGCGCGAAATTGTGCATATTCAAGCGGGTCAATGCGGAAACCAAATTGGTTCTAAAGTAGGCTCTTTGATAACTATATGCTGTGACGTGTACCACGTCAGTAATCTCATTAATTAATTTGCTTTGTTTAAAAATGTGGAAACTTAAACGTTCTGATATCCATTCCAATCGCAGCAGTATTATTTGCTCTGGAAAAGAGAAGTTTTAAAATGCATTTAATAGTCTATGTATCACGTATATTTCACGATCAGGTTTTAGTATATCTACTACTCTTACTCAGATGTGTGGAAGAATAATACATGAAGCGTAGTTTTTCTGTTCGTATCATTAGATTTCCTTTACATACAAGGAACTAATTGGGAAGTTGTTTTTAAGTTGGTCTCGCAGTGCTCCTTGATAAAAGGCGCCTTGAGGTCTTTTCTTTCATGAAATGACTTGTAAAGTTGGAATTAATCTTTAGCCTTAACGGTTGAATTCGACCAACCTGGGACGTTGGTGTACAACATGATCGTATGTTCTGTCATTCCGTTTGATCATGTGTGGCGCGATTAATTAACGATATGGCCATAATTAACCTCCAATTGAGTGCGTAGTTAACCTTCACAAAAACGATTCCTTGGAAGCTGCTGTTACTGTGTTCGTGAGGTGGGTTTCGTTTAGGAGTGAATCATGATTGGAGGTAGGATGCTCTCTTCACAGATGACCTTTTTCTACCTTTTCTGTGAACGAAATGTTTATCCGTAAAACATTATAATGTCGGTTTTTTCGAAAAGTATAAGTTTAAGTATAGTGGAGTTGAAAGGATTTCAATGATGAAGATGACTTTGTTCACAAGTGCTTCAGCTAATGAAAAATACACCCCATATCAGCAAGGTATTTTTAGAGTTCACTGGTAAGGGCGGACGGACTTTGTTTGGTGGTAGAATTTCAGAGAAATGTTTACCTTCATCCCTTGTGAGCTCTCCATGATTTTATTCCTTTTTTCATCTTTGCTGCTAACTTTTTTTCAATCTGTTTGCCTTATTTTCGTCCATTCATAGCATTAGAGGTGTTGAGCTTTCAGACTTCATTCATTAATTGATATTTTTTACAGGAACTTGGGGTGAGCTCTTTTTCAAAAAGGATTACTTTCCCGTGCAATTCTTCCCGGAATAGTAACTCTTGTACGGAACTTAAAACCAGGGTGTTTGTCAGTTGTTGAGTGTGGTATTTTGGATTATTCAGTTGTGAGTTCACCCGTCCACACCAAGTGCCTCTTTCATCCATCGTTTTCCCCTTACTCTCCAACCATCCAGTCATGGAAACACTAGTGGATGTTATCATTTTCCTAGTGGAACCATTGCATGGACGCTTTTGACCTATTAGTAATCGTCGCTGTCCTGATGGTCTCCCTTTATTAAGATTTCTTTTGTGTTAAAATATTCAAAAAGACAGCAGTTTTGGGACGTGCTGCCTGGCAAAATTGTTGAAAGACGGATAACGTAGGTGACTTGAACGGAGCTCTGTGTCACTGTTGTTTAAACTGGTGTGCGAGACTGAAAGGTCAACATCATTACAATACACATTTTCAATTTGATGTATCGAATATGGAGATTAAATTGAATGATAGATACGTGGCAGATGTACGCCTTAACTCTTCCATCCGTAGTTCTGGGAAGTGATCTCCGACGAGCACGGCGTAGACCCAACGGGCTCCTACCACGGAGACTCGGACCTTCAGCTGGAACGCATCAATGTCTACTACAGTGAGGCGAGCGGTGGCAAGTACGTACCAAGATGTGTTTTGGTGGATCTCGAACCCGGCACCATGGATAGCGTGCGCGCTGGCCCCTTCGGACAGCTCTTTCGACCCGACAACTTCGTGTTCGGCCAGAGTGGTGCGGGCAACAACTGGGCGAAGGGCCACTACACCGAGGGTGCGGAACTGGTCGAGTCGGTTCTTGATGTCATTCGCAAAGAATGCGAGTCCTGTGACTGTCTACAAGGCTTCCAGATGTGCCATAGTCTTGGTGGTGGCACAGGGTCCGGAATGGGCACCCTCCTCATCTCCAAGATGCGGGAGGAGTTTCCAGATCGCATTATGAACACTTTCTCGGTCATGCCTTCTCCTAAGGTCAGTTTTGGTGCTACTTTACAGTTAGGTGTCGAAAGTTTGTTCGTAAATTGGTCGATTTAAGGAGCAACTTCAGCCATGACTATAGTTTTGGACAATTTTTATTGGCAAAAAAGTGTAAATTCTAAAAATTTCCAGCTTATAAGTACGGAATTCACCACTTCAGTGTGCAAATTGATTGAAACAATCCCACAGGAATATGATTCTGTAGTTCTCAAACCATTACTGAAGAGGAAGAGCTAACGAGAGCAATAACTTAGAAGACGTAGGCAAGCGACCCTTACACCAGTAAGGCAGTGAAGGACTGAAGGACTTGCGTAACCCAAGCGCCTAACTAAGACAACTACCTATCTGTTTCAACAGTATGGGGCCTCCTGCCTTAGGATTGTGTGTAATTAAGACACGTTACACTCTTTGAAATCGTACAGAAATTGTTGGAATCACGCAAATCTCCCGCTAAAGATTACACCTATGGGTAATAATTTGGTCTTTCTACTTAAAGCAACCCAGTCATTAAGTCAAGCAGAACTAAAATCCCCTCTCCCTCTGGGAAGCAATATAGCATCTGATAGCAAGCGTTGCGTTAACAAAACTCTATTTTGCGGTTTTCCGGTTGGGAACAAAATACCACAAACTCGTACCTTGTAACGCTTTGATTTGATTACATTCGCCTTCGCTTTTGCAACCAACTTATCGTTTATTCATGAAGGCTTTGTTCCCACCATCCAGTCTATTGGTACGCTAAAGTTCCTTTTAAAAAGAACTAATTGGAGGCAGAACTGAGTTGTCCATATGAATAATTGTCTTATAGGTCTCAGATACAGTGGTGGAACCCTACAATGCGACGCTGTCGATTCACCAGTTGGTGGAAAATACTGATGAGACCTACTGCATCGACAATGAAGCTCTCTACGACATCTGCTTCCGAACGCTGAAGCTGACAAACCCTACTTACGGAGATTTGAATCACCTAGTCTCTGCTACCATGTCAGGTGTGACCACATGTTTGCGTTTTCCTGGTCAACTGAATGCTGACCTGCGAAAGCTCGCCGTTAATATGGTGCCTTTCCCACGTCTGCACTTCTTCATGCCCGGCTTCGCCCCGTTGACGAGTCGTGGGAGCCAACAATACCGTGTTCTCACGGTAGCCGAACTGACACAGCAAATGTTTGATGCGAAAAACATGATGGCAGCGTGTGATCCCCGTCATGGTCGCTACCTCACCGTTGCCGCCATGTTCCGTGGCCGTATGTCCATGAAGGAGGTAGACGACCAGATGCTAAATGCCCAGAACAAGAATTCATCTTACTTTGTCGAGTGGATCCCAAATAACGTGAAGACTGCTGTGTGTGACATTCCACCACGTGGACTTAAGATGTCGGTGACCTTCGTAGGCAACACCACAGCTATACAGGAGATCTTCAAGCGTGTGAGTGAACAGTTCACTGTCATGTTCAGAAGAAAGGCCTTCCTTCATTGGTACACCGGTGAAGGAATGGACGAGATGGAATTCACTGAAGCAGAGTCGAACATGAACGACCTTGTGAGCGAGTACCAACAGTACCAGGAGGCCGGAATTGGAGATGAGGAGGAGGAAGATGAGGAGGGAGCCATGGCTGAGGATGTTGATGCTTGAGTATCCCTAACATGTTTATTGCCAACATCGCTGTTGTTTTTGTCAGCATCATTCAAAAGTATTCACTTCTTGTTTCCGCCTTTTTTTTCTATGGTAGTTTTCGCCTTCTCTTGATGTATGCGTCTCCCTTCTCATTTGCATTCTCACTGGCGTAACATCGCTGTATTTCGACAACAATTCCTTTTGGGTCTAAATAAATGCCTATTCCTTCTTTGCATTCTACGAACCTAGCTTTGCAACATTTTAAATGTCCATGTTCATCGCTGGGTAGCTGTGTATGCATAGTCCTTGTGGAGTGCCTCCTCGCCATCCCAAGCATACTTTAAAAGCTGAAGGCATATGCAGAATGTCTCCATTAGCCGTTAACATTAGGCGGCTGTCCGATCGTAATGGCTGGGAGAATAGCCTCCTTATGCACATCATCCATTTTGTTTACTTATAAATGTAACTTGAGTACTGACAAAATCAAGTTGGGCTGTCGGGAAACTATGGTTCTGCCACGCTACTTTATGCGATGAGTAGCATCAGTTAATTATGACCATAGCTGACTCAGAATGCTTGCAATGAATGCGCAAATTAGCATTTGGCAGCTTGTGGCACAGTATCCTCTTAGGGAGACTTCATTTGGTGAAATAAAGTGACGTTTGCTTAACCGTAAAATTGGTGGCGGGAGCTCTTCTGCTGTCCATTGGATCTCAATTTTTCTACATTTTAATAATGAACCTTCTTTTATGCTAATGTTTTAATAAGCCTACAGGGAGGGCTCAGAGAACTACATTTATCGAAGCGGCCAGTAAACCCGATTCAAAAGAACAACGATTTCATTTATCTGATTTGGTTATTAGCTTTTACAATTGCAGAAAGGAGGCACTTAATGAGAATTGTTTTATGTGTTGAAACTCATAAGAGAAGGGCTGTCAAAGGCACTTCCGTCCCTGAAGACAAAGAAAGTAGTTCTACTAAGACGAAAAATGCATGGCCAGTGTAAAGATAGGCTAAGGGGCTTCTGGTATGGCCAAGAAACCAAACATCTCAGCGAAAGTATGCTCGGAGGAGCCTTTAATACCTGCGTAAACACGCAACCAAAGTCTCGCAATACAATAAACTTCGAGGCGTTATCATGCATGAATAGTTTAAAATATTCCATTGTGGAGTCACCTAAGCTACGGTTACGGTACCTCCTCCACGCCTACATTGGCCGTAATGAATTCGAGGCGGACGGATGGGCGGTGTAGAACTGTAAACAGAGTTGCAAGAAGGAGTGATTTTGACATCTTTTCTCTTGCAAATGTTCCTACTAATGGCGATGAGCATATGAAATGCATCGTCCAAACGTAAACAGTATGGAGGTGATAAATCACCTTCTCTCAATGTAGCTGACAAAGGGGACAAAAATTCAGGTATAGTTAAAATCGGAGAGACGGATTACAGGCATTGGAATCAAACACTTTAGCTATACAGCTTTAGGGCCATGGCTTTTCTACGTCAACTATAAACCCTTGTTGAACGTTATTTAGCCTTACTACGGCTTTAAGGAGAAGTTTGTGTATTTTTACCCCACTGGTTAAACTACTTTGCCTTATAAATCCAAGCCAACCCGAATCCAAAGCCTCATAGGCTTCCTAAGCAAACGAATACCGCAGCATTTGGAGGTAAGGCGCTCATAGGCGGTTTAAGCAATGAGATTGTGATGATGCATTACTGAAAGGCAAACGCACTTCTGCGTTAACTAAGAGGTATGTATTACTACTGACTAAAGCAATTCAGGATAAGTGTGCAGGGCAATTTCCGATTATGTTAAGCTTAACGTAGTTGCCGAATACTTGATTTGCACCTTCATCCACGAACTGGGAGTAAAAAATTGCGGTAGAAGCTACGTGGCTGCAAATAGAGGTTCTACCAACGGTCGATTAGATTTACCCATTACTCCACACTTATAAGGCAGGCGCGACTTTATCCCCACATGACTGCGCTTGCTTTGTGCATGGTGGATAGCAAACACAGCCGTTCACGTGGTAAAGACTAAATAACGGTTACATCTAAGATTCAGTGACCCCACACAACTCGAAGATTAGTGAAAAAAACCTTATTCTTCTGTAAAAATATAATTAAAGTAGGCGAGTATGCGTGGCAGAAGTCCTACTCTCAGCAAATCGTGGCATAGAATGCCTTTCTACATCATACCCATGCAAAACTGACCCTCCAGATGGCCTGTACATTAAGATTAAAGAAAGTTGCCTATTTATTCCCCTTCTCCGCATTTCCTTGATATTTCCTCCTTTCCTTGAGCTGGGCAACCCAGTTCAGAATAAAAATGCAGGAGGTAACTAGTGCTGTTTTTACTTCAGGAGGCAAAAGAACTCAATTGGTGATTGCGTGAACTCGGGATTTAACCGTTGTATTGCATACACATATAAGGTAGGGTAATTAATTCGTCAACTTGGTAGAGGGAGACGCCTTGCATTGTGTAGCAGGTGAGACTAACCACCTGTTAATGTTTTACGGGTAATCAGCGCTCGTCTCTTGTTAGGGAGAGACAAGGCAAGTGCACACTCACCATTTGGCACCTCTAAGGTGTACTTGAAAAAGCATTGTCACCACAGCAACACCAACCCGACTTAGTGAAAGACTTCTTCCTAATCATCACCGATTTGGTGCAACATCTGCCCTCTACTCACTACTAGCAGTAGTCATTTTTGAATCAGAGCTGATAGGAGTAGCGGTTGCACCGACAATCCATTTTTCAGGCTAATGTGGTAGGGTTTACGAATATTTGTTACATAGTTTGGAAAATGTGTCCAAAACAGAGCCAAAAGGACTTAAAGGTTCGTCCCTGCATTCTTCGAATGTTAGAATTTCCAAATACAAAGCTTGGATTACCAAACTTTCTTGAATACCATCTATTGCCAAGAGAAAGTTATTTTTTTTGTTTTTTCATACTTTTAACTTTCCACCCATTTTGAGCGTTTCATTGAAAAACAAGAAAAGATGAGTTGAAGAGGAACTTGGTGTAATTCCAACTCGTACCGATTACCTTTCTCCAGCAGTAGCTACGGGTCAGAGCACAGGTTTGGGGTGCGTCTTCTATAGGGGTATGCGGGTTTGTTGGCTTCTAGGCTTTGAGGTCGCCTACCTCCTCAGCGCCCGTAGAAACAGGTATGACCTGGACCCTAAAGGGTGGGGGAAACCTCTCAAGGGAAGGCCTATATCGCACTCCAATGAGCTAGCATTAAACGGGAGAATTCTTGTTCACAGTCTGTTATAAAGTACAGCAGAACTATATCTGTTGTGATTACATGGGCCTTTTCAGTTATCCACTTCAATCAGGGCACCTAGGCTAAATTAAGGACATCTGTAATGAAGCCGCTTCCAAGTTTTTGTTCCAATACGGCCGCAGAGATTACAGTACGAATCTAGAGTTCTTAATTAAGATTTTAAAATGAAATAAAGATCCATTTTGCATCCGTTGAATCGGATGTGATTTGCCCTAATTCCGTCTTGAAACCCGAAACTCGTATTCGCTACGAAGGGGCGTGAAGTCAAAGTTGATCATGTTTGCATCAACCATACGTGTATCCCCCTCATGGAGGGATACAAAGAGATGCGAAATGAGAGAGAGGGGAGCAAATTTTTCTGCAAAACGCCTCCTAGACATGATGTGTGGATCAGTTCCTTGCACGTGTACACGCATGCGTGTGGGAATTTCACAGAAAGTTCACACGACATTTTTTGGATAAAGAGCAGGGCAGACTTCGGTATGGGTCACCAGTAGAACCCTGGTTCTCACGACAAATAATCGTGGATATGTATGACCAGGGGTATGTGATTGATGGCTTTCCATCGTCTGTGCTTATGAGGTCTCCCCAATTTCAATTGAATAGACCAAAAGTTTTTCGCATTTCTTCGAAGAAGATGGAAAATGGAGTGTCTCAGAGGAAAATTAACCAACACAGCACAAATGAGGCATTTGTTGTCGCTGATCTTCTGACCAATTCAATTACTAGTAAAAGGCTAAAAAAATGTTATTATCCTCGTCTTACTTATCACCGATTTTGCTAATCTAAATTTAACTGAGAATCCAATGCAACTGGCTACTATGAATTGGTAAGGGACATTTGGCACATAACTGTAAAGTTCGGCCAAAAATAAGGAACAGAATGGCAATAGCCAAACGGTGGATTTAGCTTTTTTCAGGTCATTCAAATATACCTGCTTAGTGTTTCTGTGGCAATGGTTTTTACCCCAGTTTAAGATTTATTGCTACTTTTAAACTTCAGCTATCTTGCTGTTCCACTCATGCAAAGTAACCTTGGAAGAGACGGAGCGGTGTAACAACAGTGCGGGCACAAAGCCAAGTAGCAAATTACACGCTGGAGATGAAAACGAATCAAGTGGGAAATGGTTTGGTGTGGTGTAAAATGTACCGCCATTGAGTTCTTCGCTCTGGTGTGTCTGTGCTTTTGCGTGTGTGTGGGAGTGCGTTGCCTTCTAGAGTACTTTTCATCTCATCGGGAGTAGCCTCTCAATCTCCTCTTTGGCAAAACACCTAGACAAGGTGCATTTGGTGCTCTCATTCACACCGCTGCAGCTGGTTTGCCCTCTTCTGGAAAAAGAGGATAGAAGAGGTCTCTTCTCAGACGCATAGGGTCGTGTGACTATTCGCACTGAAATTCTCCATTTCCATCTCGGTAATGGACCATCTGGAAATAGCGCTATACAGATGGAACGGAAAAGGAGACGAACTATCCAGAACCGTGTGAAAATGGGGCAAGTTTTGCAGCAGTGGCAATTCTGAAGCTGATGACAGGCCATTTCCACTAGCACCATTACTTTCCCATACGTGACGCGGGCTAAATTTTTAATTCGGGAATCCAATTTACCTGATGCAACTTAGTGCACAGTAATGGAGGTGGTGGAGTTCCCTCCGACCAGTCAGTTTAGATCATAATGCGAAACCACCCACACACAAAAATGAAGTGGTAACGGATGGTAATCCCCACACAAACTCCCGTCTTGTGGATGCATTATCTGGCAAAGTGTCCTGCGGCCTATTGTAACTCAATTCCCCCATATCACTTCACGTGTTTTACGGTTCATAAGCGCTGGGGGTCCACACCATTGGCATCCCATACCCCTTTCTCAAACGGCTTGAAGTTGTGCGCCATGTTCTCCCAGCCCCAAGTTCAATGAGTCATCGTCAACCCACCAGCCTGCAAACCGCCTCCCCCTCGCACACACACGCACGCACGCATGCATGCACATGGGTGCATGGCGAGAGTGCGGGTGAGCGAGAGAGCACGCACGCTTATATCGCACGTATCGATTTTCCAGCCTCCCAAGCAGGCTTGCGAATGCAGTCTTGTGTTTACATGTCGGTACCTGTTTCAGCTAACAAACGCACCCGCCCTGCGGTGGGGGTCTGTTCATTGCAGTCCGCGCTCCGCACTCCGCATCACGTACCACGTCGATGTGGCGCAGTTGAAAGTCGGTTCCACCTAGTACCATCAATGGTTTTATTGGTGGCGGTGATGACAGCACATTATCCACTTCCATGACTAGGCTCTTGGTTTTCTACCCTCCGGCTAAGGTCCCAGGCTCAAAAAAAAACCAAATTCCGGCCATCCTGGAGTTCGCAAGTGCAAGTCATAGACAAAAACTATTGCTTTATCGTATCCACTACTAGTGGCCTACTAACAACTCGAAGCTGTCGTTGTCCATCAGAAGAGTAATGAGCAATCAGTTGCAAGGCATGCATTTTCCACCATACCTATATTTACTATCCACCAATGCAAAAAATTGTCTCGTAGACCACATTGCGTAGGTCCTGGTGAGGCCTCCTGTTGCTGACGCAGATCAGCAGTAGCCTTACCAGTTCATCATGAGGTTCGGGCCTAGAACTCAATTCTAAACTGCTATCTTTTTTTAAGGCCGGCATTTTATTTTATCTCTGTGCGCCCAATAGTCGTAAAACGTCTTGAGAAGTAACTTTTACCCCGTCGTTCTACTTGGTAGTTAAATCACCTCTATTCAGGGGCGTCTTTGTAGGGATTGATGCATATAACCATGGCTCCCTCAAAACACACTAGTCAGTGGTGGTGCGTAGACCATCTCACGCCCTGTCTCGGATTAGAGGGCAATTCGGCTGAGTAACTTACAAGCTTGGTACGAAATTAATGTATTCTTTTTCGCCACAAATGATGATACACATCGGCCTCACGTGGAGTTACTTTTTGCCACTCTAAGTCCTTTTATTTCATAGGACATAGTTGGAATCACGCCAGCATGCTCGGTAAAACCAACGTGTCAGTCACCTCAATCGTGATCCGAAAATAACTTCATCCTTCTTCTGCATTCGGCCGTTGCTATTCGCTTTATTATCAAACAATTAAACCTAGTAGTTCGCGTAATTTTTACCGTTGGGTCTACTTACCATCTGAATAAAAGACTGCGGAAGAGAGGATGGGCTTATCCTATTTTCTTCAAAGTAATTCCATTTCTCAGGCTCTCAGATCACCTGTGTGAAACCGCTTCTACTCCAACAACCAATTAATCACTTTTTTTGGTTTTAACAGCTTGATCAAACCCTAAGTGGATTCATTTGTCGTTTTGACTTGTAAGAATAAAAAAAAATATACTGTCTATATTGGAGCCATTCCCATTTATTGCTTGTTCTCCTGGATCCCCAAGAAGTAATGGCCACTCGTGCTTGTGGGTTCAGAGGCTGGTCATTCAAAAGATAAGGCAAGTATGGAAAACAATAGAAAGAGAAACGTGGCGCTATGAAACGGAAGAGAGGGTTGCTAAAATAGTGAGGGCATTAAGGTAGTAGGTTAGGGTCTTGGGCATCGGATCATCATACAAGAACCGCCCTCGACCCTGTCCTCAAAGGAACGCGCAGAACGCGAGCAAAGAGAGGTCGTGTGCACATCAGCTAGGACAGATGGCCATAACCACAGCAGTCACACAATTACGCAATCAATCGATCGCCACATTATCCACAACCCTGTATCTATGTCCGTACGCGTACGAACGCACGCACGCACCCAGATGTCTGCACCTTAGCCCACCGGACAAATCAGGTTGTGAAATCCGCCTGTTGCCCCAGCGACCACACATATGCGCACGTGGTGCAGACTCGAGAACAGCTGATACCTACACACACACGTGCGAATGGGTGTGCACGCGCACTGCCTATTCGTGCGTCTCTGCACGTGTACGCGGCGTGCATACCCACGTTCTCCCCCTGAGTGCACACTTGCGCATGCAGGCAACTGGTGGAGCCTGCACCCGTACAACTCCAACTGGCACGTACGCACGCATGCACGTTCGCACACACACACGCATGCACATGCAGAACTGCATATATCTACCGTCTTTGCGTCTGGTTCAGTTGCGTGTAAACCTCCACTTTGCTGGTACGCAGACGTTCAGACAGATAGTAAATATTTTGGTAAGTTGCATACCTCTCTTCTCTCATAGTCGGTTCCATTCGAACATCACAGAGTGATTGGCTGTAGCGGGGGGAGCGAGTGCGTTCATATGTAGGGGAGAGGTGGAAGAATTTTGACGAATGGGATGGCCGCTACGCTTCCCGCGTCTGCGCGACCAATAAGAAATCTCCCTTTGGGCGAAAAATCTTCCACAGAGGTAGACCTGTCTCTACCTTCAAGTGGAAACTAGGGCTCGATTCTTTTAACTGCTAAGGTAAAAAAGCAGGAACTTAATTCAAGGGAGAGGGATTAGAGAGATAAAAGCCGTAACATATGAGCAACGTGTTCGGTTCCTTAAAAGAGGAGATCCCACAGAGTTATGGTCGCCCTACCGAATAGAGCTCAATAAGAAGTGAATAAAATCGCAAACGGATGCTAGACAGCCTCAAATTAACTGTTACTAACCTCACTTTTAGATGCAAACCTTGTTTAGCAATTCCGACTTTAATTGTAACACTTTGATGTCGCAAGGACTAACAGAGGTGTTGACCAACGGATTCAATCTCAACGACTTTCCCTTTGGTCTGCTGAACGGAAAACCCTTCAAAAAGCCCGAAAGCCCTCCTATTTTATCTCCGGAAACCCGACATTCTGCCCCTTCAACTCCTACACCGGTTAGCTCTGCAGGATTCATGCAATTCCCCTTTGTTGATAAGTCACTTCAAACTTCTGTCAATGGTACTACAAATAATGTGAAGGAGAAACTCCTGGCTGCATTGAGGGAAATAATCCCGCACAAGTCGACTCTTAATTTACGAATGCTCGTCACCTACACCGTGGATAATGCCAAGTCCGATGTGATTGTGATTGACGAGACTCTTAAACGCAAAGAATGTGAGACTTTGGCGCCGACAGGAAATATTCTCGACCTTTCTCAGAAGTCAGAAGACTCTATGAAGCCATCTAGCACGGAAAGTAATGCAGGAAGCATATTGCAAAAGTCTGTGGCGCCTATTATAGGCCTTGTTCCTAACACGACTGCGCCGCTTGGCATCATTCCTCCCACGGACTCCTCACCTTCAGCGACGATAAATCCCGAAACCGCCCTCCTGGTGCTACAGACCCTTCTTAACACCAACAGTACTAATCTCGCTCAATTCGGCTCATTTAATTTCTCTCTCCCCATGAACTTAACGTCCCTTCAGCAAGGAGAAATAAAATCACAGATTTTCCCCAATGAAATCGCTCCAAACGTTACCATCACCAATTGTGAGAACATCCTACCAAATCTCCAATTTGGGCCGAAATTGGAAGCATCAGTTCCAACTACGAATGAAAGCGGAAGCCGAAGTTCCTCTCCTCTATCTAATCACGAGAGAACCTCACCTCTTGGGACTTTCAAACCACTTCAGAAATCCTCTACTCAAGCTGTCTCAGGCACTTTCAGCAGGCGCTACATGCATCCGCGACGCTTCATTTGTAACCAATGCCGCCAGCAGTTCTCCTCTTTGGCTGAACTGAATCGTCACACACTGGAATTACACAACTCTTTCCGATGCAACTTCTGCAAAGCAAAGTTCACCCAACGCTCAAACCTGCAGCGTCACTCCCTGAAGCATGTTGGTTTTAAGCCCTTCACCTGCAACATCTGTCAGAAGGAGTACTATCGAAAGGACCACTTGGTTAGGCACATTGAAGTCACCCATCCCAATGTTGATCCCCGAGTGAATATCACAACTCGTCTAACCTCATCAGAATGCCTCGACTTTCTAGATAATCTGCACGTCTATGGTAATTCAGAGGGCTCAGTGGAAGAGACTAGTGTGTCGTCGCAAAACGAGACACTTGCTGGATCGAAATTTTCCCCTGTAAAGCTGGAGGAGACTTCCAGACTGACGGATGAAGGCCCTTCTGAGGGCCGTTTAGTCACCCTAGGAGTGGGAGAGGAGAGTGCTCCCGAGGTTGAGTCGCCTTCAAAACCTCAGTCAATGGAGACGTAGAAAGGTGGTCAAAACACTATGCAATGCATTTCGTCTGGGCTATGATAATTTCTCGGTATTTCTAATGACAGGTTTTCTATTTATAATGATCCTCAATTTTGTATATTATATGCCACCCACCTCTCTGTGATGCTACTCACTGCTAATTTCTTGCTATTTCAGTATGTACATATATACATATTAGTAGGCGACTATGGCTCTTTTGCTTCACTTTGGGATGCACACAGCAATTTAAAATTTTGATGCTCCAAAACTGCACCCCACATTGGATTAGACAATGGGCAGATTTAAGCCCATATGAGAGAGCTTTAATCGGACGCCTGGAACCAAAAATCAAGGTGAATTTAGCGGGACGATTGCTCAGGAGTTGGGGCGTGTAAACGCAACTCCTTCTTTAGGTCAGTGTGAACGCTGTGGAAGGACTGGAGAAACACGCACCTTTGTTAGCGTAATCATTTGCTTTTCTTCTTTTGAATACTCAAGGTTTCATGACAAATCAGTGCTCTTTCTCTGTTGAGGAGGTGCCATTTATCACCCAAATGGGAATTATGCGTCAACATTAGCGATGATAATGTAAAATTCGCTTAAAAATGCCCCTTGCATGAAATGAAGCAATTTTTCTTAGTATAACCAAATCTAAATGAATTCATACGATCGTCGGATCATCGGACGACACGTGGTTTTCTTAAGACATCACACCAACTCCATTCACTTGCCAACGAGACTGTTGTGACGCCATCGTGATAGCCCAGTGACTACACCCTGTAGAAGAGTCATCTTTAGGTCCTTTAACAGGCTTAAGGGATATTGTTAATTGTAAAATGAAAATGGGAAGGAATTTCAGTAAAGGGAGGGGTTCGCTTCATCGTGGCGGTAGTGTGGATTTCTCAGGAACATGGGACTTTCACAGCAGACCTCCCATATATTTTTACCACCCGGAATCGCTCTTTTTATGTGAGACTCAATGGCTTCCTCGCCCTCTCTCCTCTCTCTCTAATTTTGGGTCTTCCTAAACGCAAAATTTTCCCAGGGACTTATGAACGTGAGCATTACCACTGCGATTAAAAGCGTCTTATACTTATAAGGGATAATTACCCACCCAATATATTTTTTACATAAAGCTGAAATGAATTGTAGAGGCTTTCTAGACGATTATCTGGACTTTTAAGGACACTCAACAAATATTCCTCCCATTTCGGTGACCATGGCCTGTGTTTGGGTTGCTTTTCAGTGATTTAGATTAAAAAAATACTCTAAGTAGTAATTCTTTAAATGACTTCAGGTCGTTTAACCCACCTGCTGTGAGAGAAGTCGTTTTTCGAATCACCAAGGTGGTGAGAAGGCACCTAGCGGCCATCCACTTTCGAAAATTGCATGGACGCCAAGTCACAGACCGTAAAATGACTAACAGATGAGAATGCTTAAATGAATCTCTCCAATATTTTAAAGACATTGATGCAACATAAAGGATTGGTGTGGGGAAACTTAGAAGTACAAAGTGTTGAAAAATCCATTAGGTTAAGACCGACGTCTCAGAACGCAAGTGACCACGTGTTTTTATCTGATAACCTGCACCTAGAATGTACCAGTTGAGCCAACGAAGTCCAAAACGACAAAGCTCTCTGTTAATACTGCGACGATTTAAAGGCTGATCAGTCAGTGACTGGCCATTTATCAAAGCCACCAAATGGAGGCTGGTGTGTACTTGCAAAAAGCCGCAAATTCAGTGACAAGACAGGTACACCATGGTGGTAGTGGTAGAAAGGAAGAGGTAAATTACCATGTCTCCACGTCCGCCAGCGCTCTCATGTCTAGACCGTCGCGATGCTATGCAATGTGCTATGCTTTGGTGTTTTGAGGGTTTTTTTTAAGTGGCGAGACTTTTGCTCTAGACTCGGTGGTGATTTAATTAGTTCTCTTACCCCGAAAATGGGAATCCTTACGGTCAAGGACCTCTTTTGCCTTAAATCGAGAATGGAAATCGGATAATCCGACAAGCATTCCCTTTATATCGAGCGCCATCTAGGTCCTTTCTTTGGATCGTTCAATTATCTTCTACTGAGAGACTGTAAACTGACACTTCTGGTGACTCAAAAAGCACCCCAATAGCTCCCGACTAATGCTATTCGCGACTTTGCCATTTTCCTGTTCCTCACATGAAGTCGTTTCAGCCCCTGCCATTCTGAGAGACGACCGAATAATGGTAGAAGAGACCTTCAGGTAAACAAATACGTTGGTTAGCTCATGAGCGAGCAAGCTAGTGAACGATTAAGAGTGGATGGGTGATTGTGTGTGTGTTGGGTTCTTGCATAGCAAATTAATGTCTCTCCTAACTGCATGTGAAATTTCCTTTTCACACGGAGGACGTCACAGTCCCTCTTTCATCTTGCCTGGCATATCCCTACCTCCGGGTAGGGTATTTTCAATCTGAGAATACATCGATTATGCAATCTCATTGCCTTTTTTCTACCAAATCCTGGGGTTCAAACTGATGCCATACGAGTGTAAAATTGGTTTGGCTTCTTCTTAGTTTGGGGGTCATGTATGCAAGATTTGGGTTTCCATTTAGCTTTGATTAACTTTGAAAATACAAAGTGATAGGATCAGTACTTGCGAATGTTCAGTGTGTTTGCTCATGCCATGGAACCTCAAATCCTATTGAGTTCAGTCGACTGATGAAGTAGCATCGATGCATGGTAATGAACGCTCCTTTTCTAAATTGGATCTTTTTGGTAGCGCTATTGAGAGAAGAGAGAATGGAGAGAAGGGATAAAAATCTGGCTAATTCCTTTATTCTGCAATGAGAGTTGCGATTCCAAACGCAGACCAGATCTCAGTCTTATCACACTTAAACTAGCTATCTCTAAGTTTCACCATTCAACTGCCAATCATTTGTCAACTGACCGGATCGTAGAGAGGTATTTTCAACTACAAGGCTCACATCGTAAATTATAACACTCTAATCAGTCTTATTGTTCATGCTGTTACTAGTTGACCCCTTGACCTCGTGTACCGCATATAATCAATGAATCAGGGGGTCAATAAGACACTGAAATCCGGGTTTGGATATGGGTAGTTTTACACAGGCGCAGAATTTAGTTATGACTGTGTGTTTTCACGAATGCAGCTTGCACAGGAGTGCTTGTTTGAGGAGAGGTGCAGAACCCGGAGCGTGTGCGTGTATGCATGTGGGAGGGAGGGAGGAATGGAGTGATGAATCACCGGAAATGGAGAAATCGCCGAGAGACGGAGTGAGCGAGAGTTAGAATGAGAATCGGGTCAACATCATCACAAATGCGCAGGCAGGCAAACAAGCAAGCAAGCACTCACTCATTCAAACATACGCACACACGCACATGGAGTGAACGTGTGCGTATGCACAGAACACTGGGTCAGTAGCTTGGTTGACTCACCATCCAAAGGGTGCCGTGTTGTTCAGTACATCGTAAGAATCCGCCTAGTCTGACCGCATTCAAATGACATACCTGTTGAGTGTGTTTCTGCTTGCTGGGAGCTCACGAAACCAATCCTTTTCGTCGCTTGCGCACCTTTCTCCTGTCCTAATACCACCTCGGTATGGGATTACACGGCGATCTTTAAGATTGGTGTCGTCGGCTTGGGACGTGGCAGTGTAGCCTTAAGTTTACGTGACAAAGCAATAAAATGCAAGGCAGCCGAGACTGTTGCGTCACAAACGCCCATCTGTAGATTTAGGGTGCAAGTCACCCACACACACCAGTAATCACCAGGAGAGCTCCCTATCCACATCGATGATTTATGTCTATGTTTATGCATTTGGTGGGCAAGGAATCACTCTAAGAACGAGCCCACGCAAATTGCACCGTACTACTGCACGTAGGATTTGTGTGTATAGCGGGGGGGGATTGCTTAAACAATGGCAGAACGGAACTTGGTAGTGTTTTCCTTCCGCCTCGTAGGTTGGAATCATTCTAATAACCCAATTGGTTTAATTGTTAGGCAAAACATTATTTATTTTTCTGTAGTTTTTATACATTTGGTTGAGATCGCATTGGCACTAGAGGTCTCAGTCAAAGAAGGGATATTTTATTGTATTCGACCGCTGCTTTTCCAAAATAAACATCTCTTTTGAGAAGTCACACTATGGGAAGGAAAGGAATGAGATGATTATCAAGTACAATCGGGTAATTTGCTCTAAGGTAGCGTCTAAACAATGAATGACCACGTTGGTAACATGGCGAGACGATAAATGCGGTAAATAAGTGTCAACGGCGACTGCCGATGCGTTCGCAAGGCCCTACAACTAAACGAAAAGGGTAGAAATGCAGTGGGCGTCAGGAAAGGGCGCGAGATGCTGGTCATAAGAGGCCTTCAATCCTAGAAATTCCCACATGCTGTTAAACACGCCCCAGGAGAGTGCAATTCAGACCAGGCACCCACACATGTGCGCGCGGTTGCGTGTGTGTGTGTGTGCGTGGTTGTTTGCGTCTTTGGCTTCAAGTCGCCCCACATCAAACAGGCTTCCGCTACCATTATTGTATAAGGTGCCTGTGACATTGCTGCCCCACCTTTGACGTGAGAAAAGCTTCTGCTTTTTGAGCCACCAAAAGCGCATGTCGGCAACTCATCCCAACCCAGGTAAAAGCGCCACTTTGACACGGCCTTGAAGGGTGCAGCATGCCTCCTTGCGGTCCCGCTGTGCAAATCCCACGCTAGATTTTATTAATGCGATAACTCAATATCCTTCTTCTTGCGTCAGTTATAAATGGGATTAATGCAGCGTAGATCGCTTGAAGTACAAAATTATTGGGTTGATGTTTGGAGTTTGGATGAGTTTAACACCGAAAAGGTGGCTGATACTTAGCTGTATGAGCTCACATTCCGACCTTTCGATGTCTTACATGCTATTCCTTTTTGAGATAATGAATCTGAAGTAGCATTTATCGAAGTAACAAGTGAAGACGTACGGCTGGTGAACCTACGTTAAGTTAATCGACAGATTGGTGAATTCACTCTCTAAGACAAGTCGGTCATATGGAAGACCTAACTTTGGGTCAAGGTGGCTTCTGATGGAAAGAGCTCGCTAACCTCCAACTCCATCAAAATTAGTCCTGACCTGAAGCATTTCAATACTTAGCGATTGAAAATCTGGGCAGTACTTGCGACTTTCGCCTCCAATGCGCTGTACTGACTGCGAATTTTTCTGACGCAGTGAAGAGGCAAATGCGTTTTTAAGCGTCCTTGCCTTCTACGTCGGTCATCGAGGACATGGAGAAGTGTTATGGAAATTACGTGTTTCTATGACGTAAAATGAATGCTAGTTTAAGTGCTGTGCTATGGTATGTTTTTGTCAGCAAAAATGATGCGAATGAAAATTCATAACTGCTTTATAGGCAAACTTTCTTGTGCATGGTGGTAATGGCAATGACGTATTGCGAAAGTGGATAAAATACATGCAAATAAATTTGGTTGGATATCGCTTTTAAATGAGGTCCTGTTAATGAAGCTGGATCACGACAACCCACTACCAGTAGGTGGGCTTACAGGAGTTACGAAATGGTCAGGGTTACTGATTTGACACTGGAAAGGAGGAGCTGTCCTAAATGCTCTCACGAGTTCAAAGCCGAACCTGTTCAAGCCCAAGTTCGCTTTTATTCGTGCCAAAGGCCTACCTTGGACTTTACAAACTCTAAATGCATGAGTTTGTTAAACAGATAGTCATTGTTCTTCCTGCAGACCAATGAAGAGAAATGATTAGGAATGTTGGGTATTAAAGCTATAGGAATGACAGAGCACGCGAATTTGATAATGTATGCATTGATTAGTCTCCGATTCATAATGAACTCGGACTTGGATAATTAAAAAAAGATATGTCTTGTGGAATTGGAAAAGGAGCCTCCACAATCTCACATTGCGATCTCCTATTCTTAATAACTGTTCCCAACATCCTTTTTGGCATTGAAAGAATAGGCTTAAGGTTGTGTATTAAACCACCGATTCACCTGTAAAACTGTCGATAATCCAAGAATGCGGCCCATTATAAGTCTGCGTTTTGTCACAATGTAATGGTGCAGAAGATACCTCGAAATACGAAAGAGTAAAACATTCACCCACCAGTATGCTGGTTGATAGCTTGAACAACTTCATTCTGTCAGGCGGTCGTAATCCACCTCACTATTTAACTAACCAAATAAGAGACAGGGATGTGTGTGTCTCGAAGTACAAGAGGTTTGACTTGACAAGATAAGTGTAGTGGTCACCATTGCATGAATTAATTGGTATATATTCTTAGGAAAACTTGTCTCTTGCTCCGTTATCTTGGCATCGTGAGAATTATTTTCTTAAAATCAGAAACACTTGATGACATGCTACCAACACCGTAAAGTCATCCCTTAAATCATGCTAAAAAGTTGTGTGATAGTACGGGGGGGGGAAGGGGAGAAGGTAATTATCACCCACCAAATTCGCACTAGGCGTATGCGAATTCGAGCTTGGTGTAGGGTGGGGTGGACTGTAGTCTGTCGAAGGCTTGGGAGTACCCACCAATTAGCATAACTACATACATGCGCACAGGTGGCGACGACGACAGCAACAACAACCCGGAAACAACAGAAGAAGCTGTAGCAGTAAACTTTCATCTCGGCCTCGAAAAAGCCTCGATCGTATGCGCGCGAGCATGGGTGTACAGCTGCACGCGTGCAAGTAGGCACGCACCTTAGGTTACCTCGTGTCTAGCAGCACCGCTGCCACTGCCGTCACCACCACCGTCAAAGTGTTTTTACCACACTGTCTGTACGATCACCCCTCTAACGATCATCTAAATCACCGAGTGGAGACATGTTTGGGTGGTGCCTTATCCTGTTAACTGTTAGCCTAAATACAAGACCGAGGCCTACCCGACACAGATGAACTTATGTTTAACGGGAAGATACACAATTAAACGCCATGGGGCAGTGCTACAGAAATAATTTCTTTATTCCAGTGGAATAGATTTGTGTGACTAGCGAATACTCAAACCTAAAGGACTGCTGCGTACCTAAAATGTGTACAATGGTAATGACTTCACCGTTTGACAAAGGGAACCATTGAGGCAGGACTCGTTGAAATCTCGTGTCAATGTATATTTTGCGCAGACAAGCAAATAAAGTGGCAGATAAACCTAAGCAAGGTTAACGAAGTGATAACCGGTTAATTGAAAATGCTACTTTGGCTATCAAGTGGTATTTTAGGGATATATAGAGCCGATACTTGAGCAGTTTCAAGGAGCTGTTCGATTTGAAATCGTGCAAAGGGGTAGCTTAACTGTTGTGTTCGTTTACCAGTCTCTAGCTTACGTCTACGCAAGTCGATCTCTTCGAAGCATTTCCGAAGGGAAACAAAAGTAGTAAAATTATTTCACTTTTAGGTTATGGAAGAATATGCGACCACAAATGCCTTTTAGGCCATCGATTTCGACTACTATCTGTTAAACAAGAGGCGAAACACCGAGATTCCGACGTCATGCCTCTACAATTGCGCGAATGATTGAGGCTCAATGAATCATGCAAAATGTAGTTTGACTTTTGAAGCAAAACAACGCTTTTCAATCGGATCCCTCGGTATTACATTAATGAGCAATTTTTTGAAGTATCTTCACTGACTTATTCAGTATCATCGATGTTTCACTTGCTTGAATAAAGTAAGACACCACATTTAGTACAACCAACTACATTAAAAAAAGTTGATGTTAAAGTTAAAGCCGGATTTTAGCTGTCTCATTCAGTAACGAGGTTCCCTTTAGCAGGCACTTGGGTTGAGTTCCGAGATGGTCACCACACTGGTAATGAAAAGTGCTGAGTGTTCTACCAGAATGAAACAGAAATCACTTTAAATTTAGTGTGCTTTAAGGCGTTATATTCTTCCCCACGTCGAAGTAAATGAAGACCGTGAAGAGCATCGGTGACCCATTGGGATGACGGATCGAAAATCCAACCCAAAAACACTGGCAATCTCCCAACCTATCCAAAAGACAGAACTTTTCATGACTGGCTTTGACAACGTTATCAGGTATGCCCTATTGGCTCACTCAATTACGGCCCGGACGAGTGAAGCAAGGTGATAGAGTGTCGAAGGCAGGATTTGTCGAAATTAGTCGACCGCTTGTGTGGCGTCAGCAGAACTTGATGACGGTGTGGGCGGCCTCTCTAAGAGGAATAAACAATTGTTCCCCCACAGCGGACTCTGATGCGTAAACATAGAGCCACAGTCCCCGCTGACCTCACAATGACGCTAACACTAGCAACACCTCATTGTAGGTGCTTGCTTCCACATTTGCTCTCACGATAATGTGGTGACAGGAGGCCAAAATGCGGTCCCTACATAGCGTTCATCAATGGATGGTAGTAATGTTGGTTGACCGATTAAAAGACTGATTAATCAGGTCGGCAATCTAGTGACCAGTTTTTTTATTCCCACTGCCAAACAGCCTATTCTCGTGAAAAACATTGAGGATCCAACATTCAATTTTCCCTAAAGGAAATAAAAATTTGCACTTTAGCAAAACTATTACAAAATGCCAAGACCACATTAATTAGTGGAGTAGGAGAAAAGTAATTTATTGTGCCCAATCAAGTGAAAGGAGAATTGTGAATACCATATAACAGGCATTAGTTCCTAGCTATTCACAGCAAAAGAAAACAAGAGGAATTAGTAACTGACAAACAAATTAAATTTAGACATAATCTTCACAGAAGAATAAAAATCGCTATTGACATTCCATTAAATTAAATGTCTACTTGATTGTATATATTTTTAACAAGAATGGTGGCTTTGGAAGTTATAAAATGAGGATTTTGACAGGAAAAAATGTCATTATGTGCGGAATGTAAAAAAACTTCACCATGTTAGGGAATTAAAAGTTTCGTGCAGCAGTAAAATTCGACTGTTTATTCTACATGTGTGTTCATCTTCACGTTTAACGCCGACGATGTATCGGTAGAATACTGTCCATTAGTCGCGAAAAGTGCTGAATGAAACGCATGAATGCGTTTTCCGATTGTCTGCTGCCTTAAGAACCAATTTCATCGCGTCCCCAATGCTGTAGCCACAGATATGATTCCAACTATTAGCTTCCAGGAGATTAGCCCATCATGAAGAGCTCCCGGCGCTGTTTCCTCCGAGTGCTGACGATACACTGCACCCTGCCAATAAGACGTCCATTCATATGCGACATGCAGTAGGTTTGAAGGACTACCACTCCCTTCTTCACTCCTTCCACCCACATCTCATGCACCATGCACCAGATGTTCTGGCTTGCTTGTTGGCTCACTGGTTGACTGACTGAGTGGTGGTTTCGCACACTGTCCACTATCCTCCACTCCCTCCACACCCTTCAGATACACACCTCTCCACTTCCAGAAGACCATGTCACTATGTGTGTGGTGGACTGCAGACGCGGTTTTTCACTTGGTTAAGGTCAAGCAACAGGAAGAACTGGGATCTTTCCACTCCATGCAACCGCTTCTCCTTCTTGTCCCGCTCCTCCTTGAAAACATCCACACCTCATACCACACACTGCATGCCGTGTATCACAAAACTGACTGATACACGGAAGGCTATGTCATCCGTTGAGGATGGAAGGAGAGAGGAAAGGATAGAGGAAGAGGTGGAGGTAGATGTGGAGAATGCCACCTCGCCTTTACCCTCCTTCTTATCCTTGCCCTCGTCTTCTTTCCGCCTCCGTCCCCAACTTTGTTGCCAATAACCCCTAATCCTTATTTCACTAATTTGCGACTACTATCCACTTTTGGCACTTGACAATCCCATGGCTGCACATGGAATGGAATAGAATGAGCTGAAGACAGGTAGGAAGGAAGGAAGGAAGGAAGGAAGGAAGGAAGGAAGGAAGGAAGGAAGGAAGGAAGGAAGGAAGGTAAGTAGGTGGGTAGGTAGGTGAGTGGGTTGGTGGGTAAGTAGGTAGATAGGTGGGTGGGTGGGTGGATGGGTATGTATGTATGTATGTATGTATGTATGTATGTATGTATGTA
>MIEF01009790.1:0-29723 GCA_001870725.1 Taenia solium | reverse complement strand
CTCAGCCCTTCTGTTACGAGATACCTGAGGTTCTCCCATCCATAGCACATGCACTCCTTTCACACCGCCAAAGTTTGCCAGAAGCGGCATGGAGCAGGATAAAACCCATCAAAGTCGGGTCCACTTTCCGCTGCCACCAGTGTAGCGTCCCGAGACTCCATTTAAGGTAAAAGAAGGCATAGTACAGGGCAGAATACATATTCTGGAAACAGAGGGATTGGGGGCTGTTGGCATGGCCCGGAGGCTGGCTAACCGGCTAGTACAATATGGCCACCCAAGTGACCGAAACCAGCAGTTCGAACAAACAAAGTATTACATGCATTTCTCTCTTCCACTTCCGATTTCGTATTCCTGTAACGGAAAGAGTGCGTAGATGATGACATCCTGTGCTTGAGCATTATTTGAGCATCAATGTGGGTTTAAAGGGAATCGAAGTTTATCTTCTCCGCGTTGGTCAAAGACGTCAACTTCGTCACGTGGTTAGCGTAAATTGAACGACTCCCAACAAAAAATGCGCTCCAATAAATTTGTCTAATAATTCAATAAAAATTAATTATGTGTATCTTTACCAATAAAGATTTCACAAGGTATTGCCAGATAAATCTATAAATTCATGTAAATCCTCCTTGCTCTCAGTCTGTTTTGCGGTATTGTATTTTCTGCAACAAGTGCGTGTGTGTGTGTGTGGAGAATGGATGAGAAAACAATCGAGACCTGTCATTTTCTTTGTTTTCGAATTGGAGGTGCCCGTATGTTATTTGGGGTACGCACTGACCTACAGAAGCAACCTGTCAAAACGGTCCGCACTGACCTCGATTACACATTTACTTTATAGTTCTGTAACTAGTAGGATGATAAAGAGCATGAAATAGGCATTTCCTGTTATTCAATGAGAGATAACTTGGTAGTTAGCTTTTGCCAAATATGATCGTTTATCGTTTTAACCCTCTAGCTTAGACAATGTAATTTTCCTATTTCATGTCATTGATAGGCTCTTTTCAAAAGGGGGCAGAGTGGATAGTACTAAATTATAACAACACTATGGCTACCCAAGACTTCTCCGTGGCCATAATACTAAAGTAGAATATGCATTGACAACGGACAATGGAGTACGGGGACTACAAGCATAGTCCGAGGACCAGGTCCTCCAGCAAAGACACAATGGTGCAATCCCTAAGCAGTCCTTTTACCAAAACCGAGAGTTAAATAATCAGAGGATTACATAACCTCTCGCCTCTTTCGATCGCTCCTCTTGGTCAACCTTTCGCATTGCCCACCACATCGTAATCAGTGTTGTAAGAAAACGCCCCTTAGCTAATCGTAGCATTTATTGCTTGCACCGTCACTAATCCCTTTGAGTGATTCCACTCCATCTGGAGTTTCACCCCATTTAGAAACTGCATTGAAGGGAAAGGGGATTGTGCTGACTCTCTCCTGCATCCATTGCTAGCTGCAAGAACACTTACCAAAATACAGAGTCATATGACAAAAGACGGGGGCTAGCATAGTATCATGGGGATGGAGACTCGCGTTTGGTTCCTCCTTAATACTGTGCTCTCACTTCATTACGACCCACAACTCTATTTACTTGGATTCTATCCAGTGGCTAGAGAGGTTGGATAGGTGTCTCGCGTTCACTTTATCAGTAGGTGAACTCCGCAACGAAACTTATCCAAGTATTTCGCGACCAGTCCCACTTCTGCAGAACATAGAAGTGGGGTGGTTACCAAAAGTTGATCTTATCTTCGACCCTTCTGTTAAAAGCAATGCATCGGATTCACACTTTAGTGGCTATTGGATATTTTAAATATGATAGTTGTCTTCACACCGCCCACCTGTTGACAAATATTTGAATATCCCTGAACTGCAGCCCCTTGGACTAAATCGTCTAGTGGGCAGCACCTTTGATCAGGGGAGTGAAAAGCATTCCGTTCCCCTAGTACTCGTGCATAGGTAATGAGAATGTTAAGAACTTGGAAAGTTGGACGCCTTTCTATTTTGGTCAACCGAACCCATCAAGGAGTTAACACTTGGTTCTGTGCTAAAGGATCAAGCGACAATAGCCCATACGATTTTCCTCGTAACCCATCACATCGTGCAGCCGCAATTTTCCTGGCTCAATGCTTCCTTATCGGCCATGAACGAAAATTTTTTGTGGCGCAATATCAAAAGTGAAATGCTACTATTTTCACGGAGACGTCCTCGCAACATTTAGGTTGCGTAAACTAGATCGACCCACAAAAGGCGTTTGTACGTAAACTGACATTCAACTATCCAACCTCTACTGTCCTTAGCACAAATCAGTTTGGCATTAAAATCCGGACTCTTTTGCACACTGCAGTCCAGTGTCCATTTACCTATATTGGTTCTTTCCAAGCGTTTGCGAAATTTCTGTTATTTCATAGTCTCCTAATTATCATTTGCTGATGAAGGATTTTGCTCGGAAGAGGTACACTTCAAAGCACTAAGCTCTTTACAACGATATTTATTAAAGTTATTAAGAAAATTTGATTACCTTGTGCATTATAAACAATCAAGCGCACTTATAGCCCGCCTGTGAGTTTCCTCAATCCAGGGTATTAATAAAAAAAACCATGATACTCAGTGATGGACAATGAACATGAAGTTATTTTCTCTTTTATTAATAGGCGTCCATGGAGCATAGGTTCACAAATATGATTTCAAACATTCGGATCTGCAGTCAGACAAGTTCTATTTAGGAACTGAATGTAAGTACCAAAAGAACAACTCATCACCGATTCATCTCGACTAGGACTTTTTTCTCTCAAATATCTTCAACGTAAAAGAACACACTTACAGTTTACAAAACAGCGACGTTCATTGCCAGTACCAGGGGCAGGAACGTCAAATTAAACAGAATGATATCCAGTGAGAGAATGGTTCATCGCTTTCCGTTTCGCCCACTTGAAGCAGACAAATTGTATAAGGCAGCTTCACTCTACACCTCCCATCCAAGTTGGACCTCTAATTAGGGGGTACATGGCGCTGATTGTAAATAATATTGAATTTGATGGTGGAACAACTCTCATATTTAAGATGAACTCTAACAACTCCATTAAAATAGGCGATTTTGAAGTTAGTTTGCTTCTTGGGAAAAAAGTTTTTTTGTAATATAACAATTTTTAATGGTAAAATACAAGTCTGATCACCGTCAGAACTGGTCGGACCTCCTAAGACAGGAGGGCATGGCTTCGCCTCCCAGGAACCTGAAATGGCACCGACAATTAATGCCGTTCTGGAGGCCCTTTGCCAAGCCTCAAAATTGGAGGAGATGGAACAGTGGCCGCTTAGATGCAAGTCACGCAAAAATTGAAGGGAAAGCTTTTGGAAGTTCAGACGAGTTAGTGTAACATCACGCCAAGTGCACCCAGATCACGCAAGACACACCCTCGATCGGTAAAACAAAACCAGTTTAGATGCTTGTCCGGCTTTTTAAAAGTTACACATGGAACTATTAACGGCGAAGATAAAAAGTTGGATTTGATTTAAATGCGATTTACTTTAAATAGGATTTTAACATTTCAGTATCCGATACATCAGTTGTATCAATTGAATGCATTTCTGTGATACAACGCAGACATTTCCAAAAATTTTAGGAGACTTGGTGTCTTGAACCAACAATAGATAAGGCATACAGTTGAAACGCTTTCACAGCTTAAAAAATGGTGCTTTTGAGATAGGATCCCTTTTCTGATCATAAGTTGAACAAACTTACCCATTTTGAGTACCCGAACAATGAATCGGCACTTACTGACATTTTAATCAGATCTCTCTAACTCGTATCGCACTTCCTTGGAGTTTCAATTTTCTTGGGAGATTTCTTCAAAAATCATCATGACTTGCGAGCTGATATTTTCAAGTAATTTTGGGCAAAAAACGGCTGAATATGAAGGAGAGAAGGAGAGCTAAATAATGAAAGCAATAAGAGATTAGAAATTCCAAACAAAATTAAGTCTTACCAACCAATTTTCCCGATTCTTAGAACCAGCGAAACAGTTTTAAAAAGTGCGTAACCGTTTATGCTACTAGAAAAGGAATTATTCGTCTATAATTATGCCTTCACCAAGCAACATACGAACTCAGTTGGTGGACATCGCACTCACTTGTCCAGTGTAATTAGTTTTAAAGACATACCACTCAGTTTTAATAAAAAAAAACCAGTCAGAATAAATAAACACATATTTCAGTCAATTTCCTTGAGACTTGATGGATTTGAAATGCTCAACAAAGTAATACAAAAGAGGAACCGGCTTCTCAGCAAATGGTATTACGCCAACTCCGGACTCAGGCTTCGCGTCATCCACTGACACCTTAGCAGAGACCGTCGGTTTGACGTTAAGAGACTGGCAGAGCAAACGCCGAGACATTGGTTCATGCTTGTGCTTCACCTCGCTTCGGAATACTGACTCACTGAACTGGAGGCTGCAATTTTGCACAGATTAAGTTGGCATCGCTAATGTCGACTTCGGTCTTTCAGTGGTAATCATTATGTATTTTAGGACCAATATGCATTGTTTACGTCAAACCAATAATGTTATAGAGTAAAAGAATTTCACGCTACCCGAGTTGGTGAATACTTGATAGTCAAAATGATTAAACAGTAGAATAAAAATGGGCCAATCAAACATGTATCAAGGCAGTGAAGTTTTAAAGCTAAATTTGCGTCCGTGAAAAATTCTGCTGACGAGCTCAAATATGTCTCAGAAGTGTTGATGAGCCGATTTATTACCCTAATTACAACCATTGCCATCTATTCCAAGCATTACCAAGAGATAATTTAATAGAGTTGCGCGTACTAGTTTATAGCAACGATGGTGACAACATTTTTGTCATCAAGAATCCAAAAAGTAAGGAACGCCTTATCAAGTATGGGATGCTAACAAATGGACACATCTTCCATCATTTTGACATGATTACGAATTCATTTTAGAGAGATTGTCAGGAAGATTTAAGACGCATACAACAATTAGACACTCCAATAAATAAAAATATAAACGAGTGGCATGGGTGAGCAAAGTGCCAACAAAATCCTTATGAAGCTTACTCATTGAATTTCATGTATTCCAAGATCAATTCGTTGACAACAAAGGTTGCTTCATCGATTTGCACATGCAAGGGCACGTTTTGCAAGGGTGCTCTTTTATCTAATGCAGCGAAAACCTCAAATTTCGCTTGTGCTTCAATTCGATCAAGTGCCCCATTCCGTGCTAAAAGGCTTTTCAATGCGTCCTTAAGGTCGCTAACGGTTGCCATAACAATTGAATGAATGAGCAAAACAGCCGTTGACCGTGGAAGTTTTTAAAAATGATTGCCATCAGTGCTGTGCACCACGTTGCAGCTAACCTCTACGCGAGGGTCATGGTTTAAATAAGTTCTCATCATTGAAAAATGTTCGAAAACCCTATTGAAAAACGACAGGCTTTATTTAAGGGTTTGAAACTTAAAGGTTGTCTCCTCTAAAACAGGAATTAGTTGTTTTACTTAGGTTCAAATGGGCATCTCAGTGAAATCTAAAGCCGTCGATGTAATATAAAATTTCAAACCATATCATATTTGTGTCAGCTGGAAGATTTACCCAAAAAGCAATGGCATATTAAGATTATCACAGTGCGTCAAAACTGCTAAGAAGAACGATCAAAAATGCAACGTGGACTTTGCTTAAGTGCTAATGGCATTTTAATATAAACTTTTACCGGACTCATTGTTTAAAAGTGAAAGCTCTTGAACTTTGAACTAGAGCTGTTTTGAATGATGTCTGGATCCTATTTGGTCCCATAAATATAATAATACGTAACGATGATGGAATGTGTAAAATGCGCAAGGATTTCATCAATAAGCATGTCATCGCTGTAGCGTCCCGGGACTTACTTAAAGGCAAAAGATGGCACAATGATAAGGCAGAATACACACAATCAGAAAACAGTGGGAACGGAGCTGCCAGCATGGCCGGAAGACAGCCCAACCTACTAGGGCAATATGACTGCCCAGTGATCGAAATCGCAACCGACTGTCAGAACAAACAAGGAGTTACGATCATCTCCAAATACCGCTTACCTTTCAGAGGCTATGGTATGAAAGAATCGTAGCGAATTCAGTCCTTCTTGGGGTCGCAGCAAGTCCTAGCTGTATGCTTAATGAACATTCGCTAACATGCAGTAGGATCGGGAAGCTATTATGCGGCACATTTGTCGTTTGGCTAACTCTCGGTTTTAGTTATGGGCACTTTATTAACCGCTGCCACTTCGCAGGGTGGTCTGGTCTCCACATCATGTCAGCAGCCACTATTCCTTTCTGTCTGACGACTTTGTACGCAATATTCAAGCAGTCTATCTCTTTTGTCTCCAGAAAAGTCCCAGGCGCTAAAATAATACTGCACTCGTTTTATCCCTCTTAGTAGAAAAGAAATCTGTTGAGTCAATAAAGTCTGCATATTTGATCATACAGGCTATACCTTTATTAAAATATGTAACCCTGTATTTGTGTAAGTTGCTTTAATGGATTTGATTATCAATGTTACTTTTTAAGACCAGCAACAAAATAAATTTGGCTCTTAACGGCCTTAGGCATGTGGTGACATTGAAAAAGACATCATAACCTGCATGTCCACTGTCGTCGGTCCTGGGATAGTGGGTCGTAGCTTCTTTCCCTTTTCTATATTTGTTGTAAGACTCTTATGTCTTTTACGCACTTCAGGTGATAATTTTCGGTATGGCAATCAAACTGCATAGTCCAATTGTGCGACTACTTTATGAAAAGTATGAACATACCCAGGAGCATCTAGAATCGACGCATGAATATGTAGTGTTTTCTTTGTGGTCATTTATGTAGTGGTACACCGTTCGATCTAATCTTCTTTCAAAGTATGCAATGGATCGTTTCATTCGGGCTTATCAAGATGAGGAAACAACCCAATTCCTCAAGTCATGCTTTGATAAGTCCGACTGGTTTTTTACACAACTGTATCATACGATATCGAGATCAATTTTGACTTGGTTCATGACACTCACTTCGTGCAACGGGTAATCCATCTTAGGCGTTTTTCTGTTTTCGGTCTATGACCTGTTTCTGTTGCATTTGAATGGGCTATTAATGTTCTAACTGGTTTCTTCTATAAAAAGTGAAATTGCGCTTCCACACCAAACTCATTATTTTTTCTGTTTTACAGTCTCCTAAATCGAGGGTCAATGTTTGTCTTCTCAAGCAAGCTCTTTCGGCACCTACTCGGTGTCGATGAGAATTGGAAAGCTTCAAAGCTACTGGATCTAGGTATGCTTTGTGTTTATTCTGTTTTTTAGCTTAAACTGTGGCTTTAAAGTAAGATTGATGCATCCATTGTCACTTGCGGTTATATGCACTTTGCACAAAAGGCACTTCGAATCTTAATTTTCAATTCATCCTTTCCGTTTCCCTTTTTGTGGAATATTTAGCTATATGTTCTTGACTCGCTGTTCGCTTGCAGAAGTTTAGTTCTGAGTGTGATCTGATCGTTTGGAAAATAAGTATTTGATCTTACCAACTAATATCTTGCAAAGATACCACCCCAGGTTCTCTTAAATTTCATGTATCCATAATTTTTACGTGCCGTGGCTCAAAGTTTCCACTTTGACTGCCTTATGAATTGAATTTGAACGTAATTTTGATGTGGCATTTCTTCTGGAACTGTGCTTTTCGGTACTCTATTAGGTTTTCAAAGCGATTTGGACATTAGTGTCAAAATAATTTGTGAACATCATTTTTATTCTTTGTGCCTTTTTTTAAAAAATTGGTGTCGTTGCGGATTGTAATCAAGGCAAAGCATCCTGTTGTAGTTGGATGATCTAATGCATCCTTTCAATCCATATTGAATGAATAACCCCCCAATCAATTCCCTTGAGGATTTATTTCTAGTTTTTGTCCCTGAGTACGGGTTAATTTCGTCCAGAGAACATTAATGTAAAAACCTTCTTGATCCAAATAAGGCGGGTAGTTTAGTCTCCAAACCTATCCCAGAGCGCTACAATTCAAGGCCTAAGATCATTCTAAATGACGTTTAATTAATCCATCTTCAATTTATCACGGCATTGTCATGATTATATTCAAAATGAAATGAAGTGGATGTTTGACTGCGGGTAGTTTATAGTACTATTTTTTTCTGTTTAAATGGCTTTCCATGCGAAGTATTGCCACTTTTTTCCTCGAAACTACAGGACGTATCATCGGAGTCCTCAATATGCTTATGTTTGAGGACGAGGTCATTTCATTAAGATTGATCCATTGTTTAAACCTAATGCCAGTAAGTTTCCTTGACTCAGCCATAAAGTAAACCAAGTAGTCGTTTCCGTTGCAACATGGATGAAGCGGTGGATCATACTACTTAACATAAATTTGGAGGTTATTACAAACAAAACGATAACGCTAATCTGTAAGCATTTATGCACTCTTAAGTATCTGTTGCTTTGCATGTAAGGCTCGGAGGTAACGGGTTTTGGGGCGAACCTACAGTTCCTCAATCAAGCTGGAACTAAGCCGGTTAGAATTTTCACATGGAAGGGCTTATTCCCACAACGTCCTATCGGAGATTCGAGGGTGATATTGTGGTCTTCCGTTGATTCACTCCCCGACAACGGCATTGACGACAACAGTGGAACTGTTGCAGGCATCTCCAGTTATAGCACCTTTGTCGTTTTTTCATGACACTGGACAAATCACTGCCGCTTTTAACGCTTTCTTTGACGGAAAAAGAGGCGAGAAGAAGAGCGCTGACGTCTTTCAGTGGTGATGGTGGTGTTATGCGCTTCTACCCCGGTGAACGCTCTCTTTGGACATGGGCATAGTGGGCTAAGGGTGTGCAACGAAGTGACTGGCATCGAAAAGACTGCTTAATTCTCATCAAACGGCGAAGAAAGAACTAAAAACAAATTTTGATTCAGCTTTGGAAGCTACCTTATAACTTATAGTCATGTAGATCACTATACGATGTTCGCTTCGAGGTATGCTCTCACTTCGCCGGCATCGAATTTCTACTTCATTCTCGTCCTCTGTCGCTTAAGCGCACAGAACATTTAGATTATTGCTTACTCTTTGTCTTTTCGTGTCCTGAAGAAACTAAATATTCTCACTGTCAACTTTTCTGGAAGGGATTCCGAGTGGCATAATAAAGTGGTTTAATTAACTCACATTCTGGTGACCTCGCTGAATTACATCTCTTTCGTACGAATTCCGCGTATGTATTCTAATAAAAATTAGGGTAGCTAGACGCAAACGATAGTTTTGATAATAAAACTCAAGGAACGCACATTTTTGTTGCAGGGTTTTGTGTAAAATCGCGTTGCTCCTACACGAGGTCATGTGAGTCAAAATGACACTTGACTCAAGCTCGAATCTGGTTGCGATCAATCCTTGATTACAGGTGTTTATTAGGTAGAAATTCAGGTTGTTTTGAAATTCATTCCTGTATTTTCAAATTCATATGTCCACTATGCCGCGAAATCGCGTTTTCCACTAACCTTTGTCACCTCTTCCTAAATTGTATTTGGGAAAGCCCTAGGTAATGGTTCAATGTATATGCCGTGTCGTATATCATACGTGCAATGCCTTAACTTGTTATAAACTCTTAGGATGTAGTGCGTATTCCTCCGCCTTGCTACTGGGGGTTCTCTGACAACCTAATCTTCAAACATCATGCTACTGAGTAGTCCACTTAACGTCTTTCCACACCTCTAAACTCCATAAAAAGGGCTGCTGGGATTTTCTGGAACCTCATGATGTTTATGTGGAATGTGTTTCGTAGACGTGTGGCCTACCTATTTCGCCTTTCCTCTTCTCAGGCGCCGGTGACGGGCGTGTGACAATGCGCATGGCTCCAATGTTCGACGAGGTCTATGTGACGGAAATCTCTCCCGTCATGCGCTGGCGATTGCGGCAGGCGAATTTCACGTAGGCCACAAAGTTTTTTATAACTAATTCCTGTCCGCCGCCATTACCGCTATCTGTGAGGACCTCACATGGGTAACACATCGAAGAAATTCAAGTGGAACAAACGGTATTTGGCATTTCTAAATGAAACTGTCAGAAATCATCCATAGGATCACTTGGTATTTTTCATTATTCAGTCTGATCATTAAGTCTCTCTTTAAATGGTTCATCAGTTCCTGAATCCTGTCAAGGTGCAAAGGGACAATCGTAATAAACCAAATGAAAAAACCAAGTGTTTAAATTTTAACTAAATGTTTGTGACGGGATAACTATTCCACTGCGGCTCGAAGCATTTGCTTTCATTACTAACGATGCCGCTTTGTTCCCTAGTCACTGCATAAATTATTGCTAATTGTGTCATTTTGGTGACATAAACTATCGCATGGAATCCGTATTTCGCACTGCCCAAGAAATCGACTTCCTCGATAGAAGAGCATTTTGTCGAAAAAACGTAACGACATGCGCCATAAATCGTTTCGATGTCACCATCTTCAATTGAAACTTGCAAAGCGTCAAAAGTGCAAAAATGAAGGATTAGATTTTGTTGCAATCAGTAATTGCGCGTATGGCGAAAATTGTTAACTGCCTGCCCGTCTATTGCAGGGTTTTAGAAGTGGAGGAGTGGGATAAAGCTCCAGCGGAGATGGGCACAACGACGGCACGGCAGTACGATGTAGTGGCGTGCCTCAACCTCCTCGACCGTTGCGCCTCCCCTCTCACCCTCCTCCGGCGCATGCGCACCGTCCTTACTCCCGCTACCGGGCGCCTCATCCTTGCCCTTGTGTTCCCTCTCACCCAATACGTCGAAAGTAATTCGCCCCCCTGCACCGCACCAATCTTTTGCGCATTGTTTTTTCATTTCTTGAGCTAGCCCCTTCCTTCCACACTCGTTGCCGACGCTTAAAGCTTTTGTTACAGTGAATTGCCTTTTACTTTGCTTTTCAGTACTAACTTGCATTCGACCTCTCAAGCATTGGTCCCAATATATCCGATCTTTACAGAAAATAGATTTACCATTTAACACCTTATGACCGCTTGCTGTAGGAGCTTTCGTCTGCATTGAAGTTCTAATTCTTGGATCAACTGACTAGTCATAAGGGTCAGAGTTACTAAGGTTTCCCTCACACTGTGCAGGTAATTGCAGTGCTTCAAGTTGAGGTTATTACGTTGCCTTTCAGCCACGGCGAAAAACGAGCCACTGGAGACGATGGAGATCTCAAAGAGCCGTGCCTGGGAGGTGCAATTTGACAGTTTCCTCACAAACGTTCTCCAACCGGCGGGTTTTGATTTAATTCGCTGGACGCGGGTGCCATACCTCTGTGAGGGCGACTTTTCACGCTCTTTTTACTCCCTCAACGACGTTGTCATGGTTGTTAAACCCTCCAATAAGCCTTCCAAACCATATATTCTCTCATAACTTGCATCCTTTTTGCTAGCTTCGTCCTTCTTGTGTGGCGATTTCTTCGGAATCCACTGTGGTCCATTCTATCATGGGAAATTTTACTGTCATTGCGATATGCGGCTTTTAAATATCATCATATGGAAGAGAGAAGCATGGTAGTAAAAACATCCTTTAGTATAAAATTCGTAGCATAGAAATAAGTACATGGAACTTTCAAACACGAACAAGAAGATTGTCTTTCACCTTCGTCCCTTCTCTTGATTCCCTTGCATCTACCGCTTTTTTGCTAGCCTTGCCCCTCCTTTTCTGTCTTCCCTGCGTGCGACGCTGTAGGTGGGTTCGATTTGATTTCCTTGGAAAGTGTGATGAGTGGTATACGGCGCTTTTCACCCGTCTGCTTCGATCTAATGATGGTGGGCGTCGTGGCCGTGGGCGAGGCTAGAACGGGTGCTGATAGGTAGCGACCAGTGTTCGGAGTGACGGGAAGGGAAACGTGTGGCCGCTCTGGTGTGTGGATGCCCGACTCAAAGGAGATATGTCGGCGCCCCTCCGATTTCAGCTCCTCCATCGCCCTCACTTGCGGCTTCTCATTCTTCCCCGGAGTTGCCTCCGCCGCATGCTCGGTTCTGTTTAAAAATCAAACCCCCAGTAGGATTTCTGCCTTTCCGGGTGAATCGCCGGTCTGGCTTGTGTAGAAAGCTATGTCGATAATCATGTTAAGATTACTTCCGGTAGTATTAGAAAGAACACACGATTCCGTGAAGCATAAAGCAAGTATCTGTAGACATCTCTGCATTTCACATACGCACCATTAGGACCACAAATTTGCGCAAAAGGATAAAAAACCCTAGCCTCGCATATGCATATACCGATACATATAAGGCTGGAGACAGAACGCTGACATGGAAGTGCTCGAATGATATCGATTGCGTAGAGCATAAGGGGCCACGCCACAACACTGTGGCCCGACCTGGCAAGATTCGAACCCACAACATTCCACCTACACGCTTTGATTCTCATTAGAGTCTGCCTCGATGGGAGGATTGGCCGTTGGTGGGACCACCCTCACTCCTAGCGGTCCTCGATAGGGAACACCCAGCTCCTCCACGGAGAAGTGTATTAAGGAACAGTACCCATCAGTGGATGTTACGGTCACCAGGCGACCGTCATTTGACCATGCCACATCGTTCAGTGATTGATAGTGGATTTGACCAATCTATTCATCAATAATAATAGTAGGCCTCGATGAACGAATTCGTTGCAACAGACGCGGTAGCTCCTGTAGCATGCCTAGTTAACTCGATTGAAAAATTGGTTATTGGGTGATGAAGTTACCCAGCATTAACTTAAAATGTAGAGGTCAAAGGATCAAATGATAATAGGTTTGCATAATAGATCGCAACATGTCCAGCTGTTGTATCGTTTGGGTCTGGAGATATGACAACACAATTGGTTAAAGTCGGGATGTCTTGGAGTTCACAAGCAATACAATCACAGCCTACCTGAGCGAAGGGTTGAACTTGTTGAGTGTCAAAAAAGAGAAGCCCATCGTCAAGTACGAGGCAGAAGATCCACCGATAGGGCAAACCGAAGAGGCTAGAGAAAGCTACTTCAGGATCGGGATTGGTAATGCGCAGCCGGAAGGGCTGCGGGCAGAAGCGCACAGCAACCACGGGTCGTGAACCCGTTGGCAGACTTACGCATGGTTTCTTGGTCCAATTTCGCAGGAAAATGTGTGCGGCGTGTTGTGGGGCGGTCGCTGGAAGCAATGCATTTAGCAAAAGCTCCATATTTATCTCATAGGTCGTATTGTTTAATGATGGGTATGACTCGGAATCCAGACAAGATGCTATCAAGCACGATTCTTCCCATGAATGTCAGCACCACAAATTATTAGATCGACCCAGTTATAACTACGCAAAGTGCATTTAAGTTGCGATTCGTTTTCGGAGAAAAACTTTCGTGCTTTGTTGGCACTCTTGAAAGAAGGCAGAATTCTAAATGGGTCTGAGTAAAACAGAATCATGACATCGGACGAATAAATGATGCCAAAAAAGAAAGGTAACACTATTTTGGGGCGCGTTTCAGCTGATAAATTGCATTTCTCAGACAACCAAAAACGGCACTCGGTGCGATGGAGGAACTAATTTAGGTAGTAAAAAAATTGTCGCATTGAGTTTCAATTACATCTAAGGGCATCGATAGGAAAGAACAACCTGATAACTATGATTCACGAGACCCGCCCCCCGAAGACGTATTAGCTGCACGCTCTCAACATTGTAAGAGGTACAACAGGATAGGGCTTGCGAGATAATCGGAGGCAATGACATGATATGAGCCATTCCGCAAAAGAATTTATTCGATCAACATCATTTGAAAATAATAATAATTGCTCTTGGGGTGTCACTTTTTGTTACTTCCCATGTGCAAGGCCTATCAAAACTGATTAGAAACGCATAGTCGGGAGGAAGCACACGAAATAAGGCAGTTGGCGTTAGTGATACCACTCTTTACGTACATTTGTGACAACGCAGTGATGCACCCCAATGACTGTGCTTTTAGAAAGCATAAACCTTTTCACACATTACAACTTAGCATTGTACCTGGGTTTTCCACAGCAATGTTTACAGAAACACTGATAATCTTGCAATTAGAGCTGAAAAAAGGTATTAGGATTAGCAGACCGACCTGTCACCAATGAATTTGCGATGTGGACAGTTGTCTTAAGTGCGTCATCCGAATTCATCAATTTTCGTAAACACAAAGGATTCATGTTCTGGATTGCATCTACGAGCAAACGCTTTTGTGATAATGAAGCGGTTGCTGCTCATAATAAACGCCACTCCTGATGAGTGCATTTATTTGTGCGCACGAATGCCTCCTGTTAGCAGAAGAAGGTGATTCACTGAGAGCTCGTATTCACTTTCAAACGCCCTAAAACTGTCATTGACATTGATTTCGCAGACCACTCCAGTCGAAATTGGTAGGGTCAAACTATATGCAACTCAAAAAGTGATTCAAACTTTCCAAAAGAGCGGTTAGGAAAATAATGGACTTACCAGAAGAAAGGGTGACGTCGGAATCGGCAGCGTCAACTTTGGAGGCGATGGAGGCGCTTTTGTTGGCGGTCGACGAAACAGCAGAGGACATATCGCCAGCAAATGGAGCTGTCTCGAGATTGCCCGCTGGACAGATAAGTATCAAACCGTCCGGACTAAAAGCTGGACGGCGAAAGAAGGACTTCCACGAATCATCCTGCCAATATCAGCGAAGCCAACCGTTTCAACCATATTTACACTTTCATTAAGGCAGGATTGTAATGAGAGCAAAATGTTGGGTTCAAAAAATTATTGATAATTTATATTTGTATCTTCACCCCATCCAGCACTTAAAGGAGGGCCTTTTCAAAATTACTGCCTACTAACTTAAACAAACCGTACATCGATTTGTGGTCGTCCTTATTAAAAAAAGTAATGCAGTGGCATTTTTTAGTTGAGCTAAGTGATACGTGCCACAGTGCCTACCTGAAACAGATGACACTTATCGACCTTAGATAAGGTGACGACACACTGATTCGTTGCCACCTTATAAATGCGGCAAGATCGATCGGCGGAGAGTGAGGCTACGTAGACACCCAAAGGGTCCCAGGCGACGCCCTGAACGTAGTGTTTGTGGTCGCGTAGCACCACCGATTTGCAGGTCCCACCGGAGGCGCCCTCAACGGAAAGATCAAGGCTCCAGAGAATTACTGACTGGTCCACTGAACCCGAGATGAGCGCGGTCCCATCAGGCGACCAACAAAGATCATAGACGTCCTCCAGATGGCGCCTAATGCAGAGGCCGTACAAAGTTATCGCAAAGATGTGGAGGCAGCGAGGGAGGTATCATAGAAGCTAGCTCAGCACACCCAGACACACCGTAAGGAGCGCAGGGGCAACCAAGTTTCCAGATATTTTGATTCGTCTCCGTCATCTCCAGGCAGTGGCAGTGGTGTTGATTTACTCTCAGATTCAGGCTGCATGTGCCAGATAATTATGAATTGGTCATCGCCTCCTGAGGCCAAATATTCACCTGTAGCAAAGACGGACAAAATACCGTACTCATTCTGATGTAAGTAGCACGTCTGACACCAATTGATGGCTTAGCCTTAGTTGGTAATTTAAGGTATCAGTCAAATCAGAATAGTCTCAGAACCAACGTTAGATGCACACACTCCCGCAATTTACGAACTTACAGATTTTTTTTTGGTTGATATAAGACGCACTCCCATTTAACTAATTACAGGAAGAGCAAACAACGGCTGGGTCATTCGAGATGAAATTCAGCGCTTTAGTTTGGGTTTATTGAGCAAAATGCTATCATCATTCACTTAATGAAGCAAGTATAGTGAAAACTTGTAAGTTTAAAACACCAAACATGTGTGATCGAGTATCGAGTTAAAAGTTTCGATTGATCCAACCCGGTGAACTGGAAGACAGCCCTCAGCTGGCATACTGTACGCGATTTCGCGTGAACCCTTCTCACATTTCAACACCACCGATCCTGTGACTACTGACGATGATGCCGGGTGCAGAAGGAACCTAATCCGTCGTTATTTGGTGTCGAAAGGAGTGGGTATTAGTAAGAATGCCAGAACCAGAGTAATTGTAAACGCCCTAATAATGGGGCAAAATGAAACAGCAATAACGCAGCAGACTACCAACTTTGGCAGTCTGAAATCACACCAAAATGAATTAAATAGACCGAAAAGATAGATAAAATCGAAATGAAGCAGCTACGGCGAATAAGTGCGATGAAAGACAGAAGATACACGATTAGTACTGGGCACTAGTGGCGGCACTGCAACGAAGAATAAGCATCCCTTTCTTAAAGACCAGTAAGTAAACTGAGACTAACCCCAGAGATAGGTAATGTGGCTCACGCCGCGCTCTGAAAGGAGACCAGACTAATTTACCTTGAAGGAGAAACAAGCGACATACTGTTCGCAATAACCCCGTGACCCACATATCAAAGCAAGTGGTAAAACTGAAAGGTTCGGACAAAATCAGCAGCCAAACCAGGCAAGGTGTTCTAGTCAATCTTGTCCGTTATTCATTGACCAATGCTTAAATGATAGCTGACCGAACGCCAAACATTGGAATGAGGACCGACCCAGCAAAATTCTAGCGCAACTATTTTACGCATTAGTGTTCCCAAAAAAACGTCCGACGGATATTTCAACACTGCATGCATTTTTATCCCACAAAATAAGCGCATTTAAAACTTAGATTAAAGCTTGCTGCTACAAAAAATCGAAAGGAAGAAGAAACGACCTGCAAAAAGCCCTATCGTTCCTAAACACGCGACATCGGAATTGGAGCGCGCATTATATGACAGGAGCTTCTGATGTTCTCGACCAATAAAATCTACGGTAAGTTATCAACTTCACAAAAGCTAAATTTATGCACAGAAAGGCATGATTACCAGATGGAGACCAGCGGACAACATTGACCAACCGTTCATGTCGTTTTAGAGTGGCTAGGAAGACTAATCCCTCGGACACAGGTGCAGACACTTTAACTCCTCCAATCGCGCCATCAACAGCAGCGACAGTAGCTGTAGCAGTGGAGGCGGCAGCAACGCCTGATGCGGTCTTTTTGTTACTCGAACCAACATTACTCTCTAGCATGCCCTTGGGCAGGGGTTTCTTGAAGGTGGTGACGGTGACAGAGCCCGGCGGTCTCCAGTCGAGGTGCACCCGCCACAGGCGGACCATGCTGTCTCCACCCGCAGTGGCCAGTCGTGTCCACGTCTCACCAAATACGGGCCTAATCCTCTTTTCATCCTCTTCTTCCATCACCGTCATCTCTTCTTTCGACTTCTCGGCGTCAGTTGATGCTGCATCGTTAAGAGAAAGCTCCACCAAAGGTTCGCGCAACCCCAAATCATTATTTGGGGACACCAAGGTAAATGGTTGCAGATCGCAAGAGTAGATTGGCAATGTCTCATGCCAGGCGATCTCGGGAGTCAGTACTTTCATACTCGGACTGAAAAATGAAACAAAATCCACAAAAATCGTGCATAACTGCAGGGAGCCTATTTGGGGAATCAACACGAGGAAACTAGCAGCGATCAATAATGGCGTTTGGAGGGTGAAAAAGTACCAGGATTCTACCCTGATTAAATTCATAGATGAAGGAAGCTGCTAGACCAAAACTTCCATATAATCCCGCACCGAGAATTACAGCATAGTTCAATCTGTAGTAGTTTTGCTCTTCACTGTACACGAAGAAAAGTGAAATGCAAAATCAGACGACTTATTAGGACAGCAAGCGAAGGACGATTACGGAACCAAAATTTGACCAAAACTTATGAATGGCTTTAAAGGAAAAGGTGTCCCCTAATTCTCACAGTAGTACTACAAAATTAAGGAATTTTCTCAAGGCTGGTGTGTACCCAAGCTTTTCACCCCAACCAGAGTCTGTAAAAGTTTGAAATATGCTTAGGCGTAAAACAAGGCATGAAAATCGAAATTCCCTTCGTGATCTGAAACCCTCACAGTAAATAAGAATTTAAACAACGAACACATCTCTCAATTCCATCCATCCAGTGACTTCAGAGCCACCTTTATTGCCATAAATGGGGAATTGCGCAAGGCAAAAAATATCCGCTCGCTTGTGTGAAGCCTAAAACAATAAACGGTTCGAAATTATGTCGTGAGTTATTTATGGCGTCAAAACTATTATTACACAACCATTGAGTGAACTAATTACCAAGTGCTTTAAAAAGTGCTCGCCAAATCTTTCAACCTTAGCATCAAAGAGTGGTTAATGGTGTACGAAACATGGGCTATCGAGCCACACAGAAGCGATTGGTCCAGGCCACTTCCCCACAAGACATGACAGGTTAGGTAATCATTAATTATTGCTGAAAGGATAATTTAGGTGCTTAGAGAGACAACCAATGTAAATAATGCCACAGTAAGTTCAAACTGCAGCAAAAGAAGTTGGAGTTTTGCAAAAAGACTTCAAACACCCCACTTTTAAATTTATCTAGCTAAGTAAATCAGAAAGCGAATTGCTTAAAATTTAACACATATAGAGTGCAATTGGGAATCTTCTGAGAGACAGAGGCAAGAGCAAAAGTGATGGTTTGAAGATAAGTAAAATCCATTTGCTCTTCTACCAATCAACTTATTATATCATTTTCAAGATTATGAGTAGTGTAGTGTGAAGGCCGATGGACGAAGAGCTAAATCCTGGCAGCAGAGGAAAAAGAAACGGCTTGAACAGCAACCCAATCACCGAACACATGGTGCGGTACTCCTTATTGTTATTGTTATTCACCCACTCCATTCAACACCCCAATTTTACAACAAGAAGGACAAATCACAAATGAGAACTCGAAAAGAAGATCCCAAAACCATACACATCATAAGTATGGCTTCAGCATAGTTCACTGCATGAAACGAATGTGAACTACTATGTCCTCAGGGTAGTACAAATGATCCTGTCTCACCACTCAAAGAATTCTCCGTAAGTAACAACTACGGATTTGTAAAAATCGTCAAAAGACGCATCATAATCGTGACTCTGTTTCCAAAATCCATTTCTTATTGTCCCAAGGTTGCTTTACCGCCAGGTGGGGAAAGAAATGGCAAAGTCCAAAGGAAGCGACGAAAACAATAAGTAATTTTTGTTCGAAAGTGACTTCCACTTCAACAAGCATACCTATCTCCAAAACCGCATTAGCTCCGGAGACAAGAGTGTAATTAGTTTTGCAGAGCACAAGCAGAATGGAGACGAGGGAGGAAAATACCTAGCACTTAGGTGAGTACGAACACTTACAACTCCACAAGTCTGCTTAACATCTAATTACCCAAAGAGCCCGAATCCCGGGACGGGAAAAAAATAAACTTTAACACACCTACTTGGTTGGGGACCAAACTAACAGTAAACAACATTCAAACAGACATCGTTCTATTCTAAAACTACTCACGTAATACCGTGGAATAATGGAAATTTCAGCCCGAAAATGTGATTTAGAGCTATGCAGTGCTAAGGAATAATCCACAGTCCAAATTACATATCATTTGGGGAACATAAAAACGCCGAGAAAAATCACACTTTAGTTTGTATATTGCATCAAGAGCTACACGCACATAAAATAAACAGCCACAGGACTGTTACAGACAGCGAAAGAATGCAAAGGAATACAGAAAATGGAGACATCATCTCTCCACCAAAAGAAGCCTATTGTGACAGAGATCAAGGCGCTCAGTTATTCATTTCCATTCTTTCAAAACAACATTACAAATTTTCAGGTTCTTTGCATATTAATGGGTTTACTCATTCACAATGCTAACCAATTACTCTGCTAAACCTATCAAAAGTCGGCAGCTCACGAATAAGAACAACGAGAAAGACGGCCTAAGCTATGAATCTTTTTTGGAGTAATAGGTGGTTTTAATCAAAAACTTTTTTGCTTGGCGGTCGTTATTAGCTGTACATGTGAAACAGAGATGATATGGAGGCATTGAACATCGACAATAAAATGACTTCCGCTGTGAATTAGTCTCCCACTTGAGTCCATTTAACGTAAGCGAAATCCACGATTTGTGGCAGACACCAAGAGTTAGGTATGCCGTGCTTGTAAACTTAGGTAAATGGGAGGGTAGTTATTTAAATCTATGAAGTAGTGCTCAGCTAATCCATCATAGCATTGGAGAGGTAATCGTGATAACCTCCGAGTGCTAATGAAACGTTACCATCCTTATACGCAACGGACTTTCTCAACAAAGAAAGGTATCAAATGTTAAACTGACACAGAGAATAACTTGTTGCACAGAAGGTGTCCATTAGTGGAATAGTATGAAAATTAAGCCAAAGTATACCCTCATTCGGTTACATGGAGAAAAAAATTCTCCAGACAACAGGACATGGAAATAAATGCAGTTCAGCGCTACGGAATCGTGCAACTATCAAAAAGCACCGATAAGTATGGCTGATTTGCGTGGAAAGTTATTTCAATCACGAAGATTTGAATGCAGAGCTTTCAAAAAAGTTGTGCGCTCATTTCAACTCACTATGGCCATCCTACTCGAATTAAACTAGACAGTAAGTTCAATTCAATTGAAAGGAACGTAGAGGTCTAATCAGATGAGATCATTTGTAGGGAGGAGGCTGAAAAAAATTGCTGCTTGGGTGTGGATAATTTTCAGCAACGCATTCGCTTCATACGCATTATGGGAAATTAAACACAACGAAACGTCCACGTGTTGTCACCACCACGATAGTAATAAGCAGTACCTAAGAGGGTAGTAGCACACACTTGCTAAACAACTAAGCATCCCAAATGTTCGTCTTTATGTCAAAATAACGTATGTGAAAGGGGCCTTTTAAGGCCTACTTGAGGGGTCGAGAGAAGTAAATAAAAGAATTACACACATAGGTTTCCAGCAAAATAGCCAGAAATCGTAAATGAATAACGATAGATAAAGTACCGGCAGTTATGGTCGAGGTCAAGGGTCCATCAATGGACTGACAGTGTCTAGAGAAAGACAGTTGTGACACAATGACTACTACCTGGGAAGGGACTTTGAATGATATAGTAAGATCTTCATCAAGTGCCCTTAAGAAAATTGAAATCCACTTAAGTGGGAGGCACTACTTCTACCCAAGAAATGGTTACCTATGGAACCGCTTCCTAAATTTTCCAAGGACCAATGAAGCAAACCCAATTAATCAAGTAGTGTACCGAAGATTAATTTAGTCCTCCTAAGGAGGGTAAATATTCAGAAAGTCACATCACTTGGACTAAGAGGCCTCAGGGTGAGTTCGCGTCGCTGTACACAACCAAAATTGACAACAATGGATCATGGGGAGTAGTTACCCATTTCAAGCACCAAAACACCAAGTTTTGTGAATTCACGTGTGTTATTTCCAATCAGAGGTCAGGAAAACAAAACTTTTTAAACTTCAATAAACCTGCCTTTATGTAACAAAGGGTTGAATGTTTTTTTTTCAATTCAAGCATGAAAGCAAACGAAATTGACAAGTAAGTTTCAACAATATCAGCCTAATCCCCAAAACCTGGTTGTACTTCATGGTTGTAAAAAAAAAGCAAAATACTAAATAACTTAAAACACAGCTACTGCTGGCGCTATCAATGGTTGAATCGAAAGGTACCTCAATAGTGTGAATTCATCGGTCAGCATACAAAACAACAAGAAAGCAGTCTCACCTCGATTCCAATGAGTGGCTCTTTTGGAAGCAAAATATATAGCAAGCACATCAAATAAGGCAGAATTTACGGACTAACTACAACTTGTTTGCCGTTTCTATCGTAAAGACTGCTACTCGGCCAATTCTGTAACCCGAAGAGGTTACGAGCTGCCATTTTGTTGGTGAGACCCCCTTCAAATCTTTCATCTGGGCGAACCGATAATTAGTCTCAAACACAAATACAGGACCAACCGTCACAGGACTCCAGACTAAAAACTTCTGCAAATCATTTGAACGGACAGGGATTTGTAGAACTGCATTTTAGCATACTAATCTTTAGAAACAACGCATGTAAGGAAGAAATGAAGCAACAACGAAGAAATTTATTTTGACGCAAGCCAGAGCAAAACGGAGTTAAAAACAAGAAGCAAGTGGTTCACAGTTTATATTGATCATAACAATGATACAGACATTCTCAGAGGTGGAGGAATGAGCGCTAAGACTTGGAGGGAAGAGATGGTGGCAGTGGTGAAAGGAGTGGGCACAAAGACGAATGTTATGAAAGAAAGGAGGGTATATGAACTCGAGAAAGCGTTCACAAATGCATCAACAGCACAGTAGCAGTATCAATGCCCTCAGTCGGTCATACTGGCGGGTGGGGTCTTAGAGCGCTCGTCGTCCTCCTCCTCGTCCTCCTCCTCCCCTTCAGAGGTGTTGGCGGAGTGTCTGGTGGGAACGTTTGTGGTGGACGTAACACAACCGGTGGTGGTGACTGCAGTGGAGGCGCTCGACTGCCTAATTGAGTGCGGAGGCCGAACATGGGGCGAGGGCTTCACAAAGGAACCGGGGGAAGGTGATGAGGGCGGGGGTGTTACAGCACCGCCGTGATAAGGCATCTTGCCGGGGGGAAGAGGCTGACCACACTCCCGACAGACGCGACCCGAGTTGTTACGACCCTGAAAAACAGCCGCGGCGTAGACATGGCCCGGACCCAAAAAGGGTCCCTGTGCCAAGAATGCGGGGCAGCCGTCGGAAGTAGTGCGCAAACGATTTGATGACACCGCAAGGCGCCTAGCGTTGTTGTAACACCTAAAACAGAGAACAGGAATATACAATTATAAAGGGTAGAGGTATCCCTGTTGTGGGGAAAAATCGTAATCAACCGGCTAACCGTTCGTCCTCAATCTCAAGACTGGACTCGCTATCGCTGAGGGCTCGTGTAAGAGCCCTCGTGCGATCCACTTCGACTTCCAGCAGTTGGCGCAGACGAGCATTCTCGTCTATGGCCGAGCGCTCCTGGTTTGAACGAAGAGCTTGCTCAGCCTGGGTAACAGCAACAATGCGACGTAGACGAATGACCTCTTCACGCAGTCTGGCCACGTACGCGGCTCCGGCAACTGTGCTTTCAGTGGTCAACTCAGCTACTGTAGTGTTGCTTGGCTGAAAACTATTGCGTTGTGAACGACTTCCGGACTGAGAGCTATCTGATCGGACAAGACTGCCGGTTGGCATACTGGCATCTATAAATAGTAGTTTCAGATGAGATCCCGTTGAATCAGCTCAACAAAATTCTAACCACACTAAACAGATGAACCAGTTAACGTTTTCTTGCTTTACTTAATGTTAATGCTTAGTACTTAATGTTTCAAATATTATGTACTATGGAGAGCCTCAAACTATTTTTTTATTTTTTTTAATTTACTACCTTTGGGTGTTTGAGTACTGTCACAGTGCAATTTGCTAATCAAAAAGTTCCTGAAAAAAATTTTTGACCTTAGTGGCACACAAATGCAAAAGTCTAATCAGACGACTGATGTTCAAATCCCAGTAATTGCTAAACGGATCACAGAAATATCCCGGGCACATAAGATCCTTCAGGTATGGTTTGAAATAGCCGATAAGAACGAAAGGAAGAGGGAGAAGTAGCATACATGAGCAGGCTGAAAATGTCAGCGGAAATGTACAAAACAAAGTTGCTTTTACTCGTGAATTGAATTAGCAATCGCGCAATGTGCTTTTCAAGCTAATAAATACCACATACCGAAGCTGCCGATGCTGAAACTATGAGGGAGAGTGGTGCAGCTTGTGAAAAGATACCCCTTAATATTTGTGGGAAGATGTGAGAGCTGGTAAATCACGCGCATATCACATCGCCCTATGAAGATGGTGTTAAAGGATATCCAAGCTCAAGTGCGTGATGGTTTCTTTTCTAACAATTTAGATAGTAAATGATGACAAACTAGTGGGCGAACATTTTTGACAACTAACGAACTAGAGTAAAATGTCTCCATGATTTCAATAAGATCAACAATAAAAAGCAACCGAAAGTGATGTTTTAGTCAGAAGTTATTAGTAAAGCTAAATTAGTAACCAGAAGTCTAGGATACTAGATGATAATTCGCAAAAATCCTTGCTTTGCATCCTATTTCTAGAAGTAAGCTTATGCCTCACATACGAAGATAACTAAGGTAGCATTTTATATTTCTCGATGAGGTTGAACAATCGGTTGAGTCAGCACATTGGTCCGCAGTGCATAAAGCAATCTCCAAAAGCACCAGAACGGCATACCAGCGGTCAATACCAACAACTATAAAAGTACCAAATAGGAGATAAACACGCATCCATACACGGATAGGAGCGCTCATGGTAAAAAGAGGCATCAATGTCAGTCAGCATGACTCTTCGATCTAATAACGGAAAATTAAACTCAAACGAAACAGTTTGCAGAATATAATAAACAGTACTTCCAAAATGCATTGCATGTTCATGTCTTCGGCTTATAGCAGATGGGATTTATCGGTAAATGAGTTCGTTCACGATCTTAACCTGAAATTTTTAACAAAGTATGTGCCGATTCGAAACGTTAAGACCACGGCTGAACGATTGCAACAATATCCAGGTGACAAGTATGAAGGGCAAATGCGATCTTCTACTTTGCAAACAGAGCCAAAACCAAAAAAGACCAGGAACGGAACGAAAGTACTCTCCAGACCAATGATGCATGTTCATTACGATATCGCATGACCTCGAAGGTAGCCCAAATTTGTTGGATTTAATAAAATTACTTGCAATACAGTAGCGAAAAGTGCCATATAGTTTATCCGATCCTTTGAAACCCACGCCTGTGATTGGTAATGAAAATAATCGTGTTTTGTGAACGGGCACATTAGTGAGTCGATAGGTAGATTTCCAAAATCAAAACACTCTTTAATTACAGAAAAATCGTTTACACAACGTTACCTTCTGAAACAATACAAATGCACATATGAAATACTACGGTAACACCTCCTCATCAAATCGCAAACATCAGTAAATAGAAATGAGAGCAATCCAATCGGGTACACATAATGCTGTCGGGAAAATCCAGCAGTGGGGAAAAATAGCTCTTTTGGCGTTGGTTAGCCCGAAAAGTCGTAGCAAAGCTAAGTCTGATGAGTAAAATTTCACCATGATGTAAAAGTAAAAAAAAGTTAAATTGCATCTGTATTCCTAGTTTTAATAGTAGATGTCAGACATCACATCTGATGGCCCCAATTAATTAATTGATAGCTGGCAAGATTATTGGCAAAGAAGAAGGTTGGACAGAGTATGTTTAGTTTATTTTCTCAAAAAATGCCTCCGCAGCATCCCGGATGCCAGTGCAGTAAAGCCTACACCCATTGATCCATGCTTGATAGATGGATGAAAATTCTTTGCAAAAATTATAATTAGAAATGTAGGGGTGACACTGCAAACAGAACCCGTGTTATCTCGTCTTTACAACAAAAAGGACACGTGCCGACCGCGTCAAAAGTTCAGCCATGAAAAAGCGATTTTCAAAAGTATGTCACTTTGCGTGAAAACTACCGATTAGATTAGATGACAGTAGGAAAAAAGTGTTTCTGCTCCCCGTAACCCAAAGACTAATAATGATATTTTAAGTGTAATAGTTGCTAAATTACAACTTGTCGATAAGGCAATTGTTCTGCGGCATCAACAATAATAACGCTTCCCGTCTACTTTTGGCTTCCGCAAACCTCATCAAACTTGTCATTAATAAAGCCTACTATCGATACATGGAAGAAAAGACAGAAGACATTCGACAATCAAATTAATTCAGGAGACAGACTGGCCAAAACGCAAGTATGCATCATGGCAGTAAGGGTGGAACAATTTTTGCTTTCAAAACACCAGTAAATATAGTTATGTTACCGTGGTTAGATCGTGAATATGTTTGGTGGTGTAGACAGGTACAGAGTAGCAAATGCAAACGTTTAGCATCATGAGTTTCCAAATGTGACAATTAGATTCAACCTCTACACGCACACAAACGCAACAAAAATAACATTCAGACATTTCGCGATAGGCAAAAGAACGAGCTTTCATAGAAGATTAGGCTCGAAGTAAAAAACACTTTGACCAACAAAAAAGAAAACCATTTTACCGCTTAAGACGAAATCACCGGTACACTTATGGCAAAAAGAACCTTGGAAATTCGTTGGCTTCTCTAGCATTGATTTTAAGAAAGTCACCTAACATCGTTTCCATCGGTTCAAAGGCACCAAAGCATTGCCATCGGTTTTATCCGACACCAAAATAGTGAGGATCATGGGAAAATTATGCTAGCAAATATGGATTTAAGACTATTCTACTCAGGGAGCGTGTATTCAACGGTACTTAAATCCCTTGATAAACATCATGTCGTTGCCAAACGCAGGACAACTCAAACATTGTAATCAATTAAGTTACCAATCACATGAAAGGATAAGCAAGAAGCGGCGACGCAAATATCACACGTGGATGATGTGGTGGTACACACAAAAAGACAAATTAATTGCGTTAAATGCAATGGTAAAGCCCATTGTGGCCCATATGTTCAGACATCAAGTCAGTAAGGTTTAAGGTTTCGGTGGATTTAAATAAGCAATGGTGAAAATAAAACAATTGGGTTTACAAAACATGTGACTACATACGAGCAATATCGAAAGTGCAATTGACAAAGAGCAAGCCGAATCCTCCCGAAACTTTTACAATTAACAAAGTGCATTACAATGCTTCACACCATACAATGTACCTGACCTGCTTATTAGAAATTCAGTGGGAAAAAAATCACAGACTGATATTAAGCAATAAAATAGGACCAATCTTCAGTGCTAGCGATGCAGCATTAAGATGGGATAGTGCCGAAAAACAAGTTAGTTCAACAGAAGCGAGCATAATTATTCTTTACCATTGAATGTTTTGCGAATGGTAATGGACCATTTGCAGCCAATCACCGCTGACAGTTAATAAAGCGATATGTTAATTAATCACTCGAAAGGAGTTACCATCAAGTTCCATGGGACTCTGGGGTGGACGCGGACTGATAGAAGAAGTGAGAGAGCCCCTGGCTCCCGAATGAGTGGGAGATTGTCCAGCGTTATCTGACTGACATCCACTCGATTCGAAGCTGTCAAAACTGCCTCTTCCGAGGGCGTCCGTAGTGGGAATGCGCAGAGAACCGCGCAAGGAACCGCCTGCTGAGTGACGATGCTGACTGGTTTGCAGAAAACCCATGGGGATAGAGGTTGAGTGCTGCGCTTGGTTCGCACCACCAATCGCCACCGCAGATATGTTTTGCACGCTCGGACTCTCCGATGGTGGAGCGCTGACACTTTCCAGCTTATCCTTCGGGCAATAAAAAGCATTTCAAAGCAAAGAAAAAATTACTCACCCGTTTTAGATCGAGAGAAAGTTAGATCGATCTAACATTTAACCAAACTCAGCCAAAAATGCAGTATGCCAACACTTTTACAAATTACCTTGATATTTGAAAATGGATGGAGTTGTTACGAGTTTATCGATGGGAAACGCTCAATGGAAACAGAAACCAGCATTTAATAAAGGTAATGTAAAAATGTGTAGTACTCTAAAGCCAATATGTATCGAGAATAGTTTATTCAACCCAACAAACATAAAAATACATGTATTTTGTTTGCATTGCATGTGCTAAGATTCTCAAGCTAGCACACACCTTTCGGGCAATAAAGGTGTACCAGTAGGAACCGTACCTGAAGAATGCGCTTTTCATCCTCCAGCTTTTTCATCTTTTTCCAAAGTCTGTTGACAAGCGCCTCTTGTTCCTGCTCCAAAGCATTTTCAAGCTCAATTTTATCACGCCTCAACTTCTCCAAAATCTGTTGTTTCCACTCACTTTCACTTTCAAGTCTTTCAATCCGACGCTTCAGCTTATTTACCTAAAATTTGTATTAATAAGAACATGGCGATTGAGTAGCCCATTGAAAATAACCAAGATGTTAAGTAGTAACATTCCGATTCACCTAAATGGCTCGGATTACCTGAGCTTCTTGTTCTTTCGCAAGTGTTCGCTCAAGTTTATCCTTATCTTTTTGCAGCTGCATCAATTTACGATTTAACTCATTAATAAGTCGTTCCTCTTCCTCCTCAAACTTAACCACGAGAGACTCCTTGTCTTTCTTCAACTCAGAAATTTGACGTTGAAGAGTATTACTTATGTATTCCTCCTCCCGCTCAGCCTGCGCCAACTAAAGGCCATAGTTCAGCAGTACAATATGAAGCCTTACAATAGATACACTGTTTCTTCGGAGTTGTTCATTCTTTTCGACCAAACTTTTCACTCGCAGGGTAAGCTGATCAACCTCCGTTTTAAGCATCCGATTTTGCTGTTGCAGCAACTCTACTTGTCGTTGCAATTGTTCACACCTTCCTGTGTGACCATCAATGGAGCTAGCATCGGACTCTAGATCCAACTCTGAAGCACTATCAACCATGTTTCCTAGGTAGGGGGAAAATTAAGGTCAAAGTAAATCCATTTGTCAGCAAAAGTGGTGAGTGCAAAATACCAACCACCAAATAAAAAAAACATGCGAATGAAAACAAGCATTGATGTTGAGGTCCAACACGCACCCCAGGTTTAAAGCAACAAGTAAATAAGACTAAAGGCGGGACATACTCTGAATTTCCGGCACGTATGAGTTAGCAAATTTGCAAAGTCATATAGGACTAACATATATAGACTCATCAAATGGTAATGATTAAAATTAAAAGATAAATTCCAGCGCAGATGAGCAGCAGGAGAAAAAGATTCCCAAACCCAGTAAGCGATATTTTGGAGTGTTTTGAATACGTTTTATGTCCTCAGTTCATGGTTCTGAGAGAAAAAGAAACCTTCTACCTTGAGTTCAGGAAAAGACGTCCCTAAAATATGCCGCTGATAGACCCAACGTTATGTAAGGGAATTTCGAATGCATCAATTGTGCTCCCACTCTTCTAAACAAAACTGCAAATTGCTTCAATTAACTTTGATATTTGTAGAAACTCTAGGAACGCAGGTTGCATTTTAGCAACAAAACGTATAAAAACCTGCAAATGTTTGTTATTATTTGGTCATGATTTTGATCTGCAACGGGGCATAAAACAATGTTTAGTTTTGCAAAAGATGCCTAACCAATACAACGCGCAAATCAGGAGTTCATATTCGCCCTTTTCTCTAAAATCACTCATCGAAGTAAAGAATCTATTCCTATCTATACTACGGCATTCTGAGCCACCGTCGAATCCGTAACAAACCAAAGTAGTGCTAAGGAAAACATAGATTTGCGATTTTGCCATCTTTGTACACAACTATGTTGGTATTTGAGGCTCTGTATGTTGTAGCCTCACTCTACGGCATGGCACTTTGGCAGCGCTAACAGCCTTACAGCTTTGCTTTTCGTCATAAGCGTATGCTTTCATTACTGCCTACATTACCAAAGCATAGGCGGGGTGGGAGGCCACTAGCATGTTCGAAAGAAATGTCGCAGATCAGATGTGCAGCATGTAATGACTCAAGTGCCCATGCTGTTGAGTGCACAGCTAAACAGAATCTAGTGTAATACTTTGTTTGTTCGAACTGCTGGTTTCGGTCACTTGGGTGGCCATATTGTACTAGCCGGTTGGCCGGCCTCCGGGCCATGCCAACAGCCCCCAAGCCCTCTGTTTCCAGAATATGTTCTGCCCCAGTACTATGCCTTCTTTTTGCTTAAATGGAGCCTCGGGACGCTACACTGGTGGTAGCTGAAAGCGGACCCGACTTTGATGGATTTTATCCTGCTCCATGCCGCTTCTGGCAAACTTTGGCGGTGTGAAAGGAGTGCATGTGCTAT
>MIEF01009787.1:0-13499 GCA_001870725.1 Taenia solium | reverse complement strand
GCAAAGGCAGCACAATTTGGCTTCGTTGGATAGTCCTTGTCCTTGGCTATGATATCCACCTTGCCGTAGAAGAAAAGACCGTCGCACGAGAAGGCTGTTCCCGAGTCAATGCCAGTGGCTTGACCTTTTGCCGTTCTTTGGCAACAGGCACGAGCTCGTGCACTTATAGCATGCGGTCGATGGCTTTCAAGATCGCAGCAAATTTTTTAAATGCTGCCTGCACCTCATCATGCAAAAAATTTGTTGAGGGCGTGCAAAACACTGCACAGCTTCTTCCCATCCAGGTACTACAAAATCGCCGGTGGTTTAGCCCATTGGCAGCAACTACATGCGCGCGGACGTTGACTTACAATGCCGACTCTAAAGCGTGTTGCCTCCAAGTTAGCAGAGATGTCTGCTAAATGATATAACAGAAGTGGCAGAAATCCAGCGGCGTAGTAGTGTTGATTTGGTAACACTTGACCTGCGATATGAGGTCTACAATAAGTGCTAAACTGGCTGCTTTGACAGCCATGGCTCTCTCCGCCATGAAGCAGTCAGGAAAGGAGATGCACTTATAGAATTATGCCACTGCTTCGTTATGTGGTCTCCTCGCAAAGGTCGAGCCCTCTAGCATCGCTTTTGTTGCGATTGCCATAATTGCCACTTATTCATAGCATCGCCTTTACGATGAGGCAGTGCCACCAAACATGTATCACACGCCATTCAATATTGTATATTTCTCAATGAAAATGAAGTAGGTAGTGGAGTTGTTTGTGGGTAGAAATGTGGCAGATGTGGCCATCATAGCAATGGAGCAATTGCATTTTAACCAACGCCAAACAACGAGATTAAATATGTTGCACATTTTCAATAAGACAATGGCAGACAGTACTTCCAATGGGCCGAACAAATACGGTGAGCAGATAGCGCATTTGAAGGCAACGAGAAATCAGATATAAATGAAAATGGAAGGACGGCAATTGCGCGCTTGACTTCAGCCTCATTTAATCGATGCCACGATAGTAACCACGAGCAGTGTTCACAGTGATGATGACTTGCACGGCTAAATTTGAGTAGATTGCATGTGCATTCCCAAGTGAAAGCGATAGAATTCAGTGCACAAAGTAGAACATAACCTCTTGCTATCTTTACACTGTAAAGTGGCAAGTTAGTCTCAACAGTTGACAAAAGGACTACAACAGCAGCACTAGCAGACACACACTTTGTGACTTTCTTTGCTCCTGCCAAGCAAAATCTGCTTCGAAGGTGCATCATCCAAGTTGTTTAAATAAAAATAAAACAGATTCATTTAATTGTGGATTTATTTGCGCTGATAAATAGTAATCATCACTAAAATCTGAGTGTCATGCCTCCAATTTAGCCACCACATGGGTCGGTATGAGTTTAAATTGAGGGGAAATGATGCCAAATTATCCCCTAGCTCACTAATGTTTTCTATAATGGCATGGCTATTTTAAATGCGCTATGTAAGGTTGTTTAAATTGGGCGCATGACCTTAAAACTTGGTCTACTTCTGGTGTAACTTGGCATTCTTTGGATACAGCAAGACCTATGAGGGGCTTGCACACAAGTGATAGATTAAAAGCCAGAACTAACTCTCCTGTATTTCTTCCTCTTTCCTTTAATTTAGAGTATGGAGTGCGAGAGGGTGCGAATTTCTGGTCGACGACACTCGTCTTCTGAATGCTCACGCCTCCGATTTAACATATTCAGGCGCAAAAATTGGTCCTTTGGTGACAACAAAGTTGCAAAAAATGGCGACAATTTTAATTAGTTAGGCCGGGAAAGACCTCGCATTGGTGACAGCCAGGTTATAAGAGTTTTCCTTATCGAACTGACCCATGCACTCACTTTGCCTCTTGATTGAATAGAAAAATAGCATTTCTTAGCTTGGAAGGCGTGAGGAGCAATAAAGTCGCGGGACATGGAGGGTCCTCTAAACGTTGGCCGTCTCTTTAGACGCCAAATCTCAGAATTGGCTGCAAACACCCCTAAAGCCCAGGAGTACAGCTGCACCCCCGTAGGTGAGCAATCTTAATAGGCAATTCTTATGGTGTCGCGAATGAGGTACATTCCCTGCGCAATCCCTCACAATGAACAATATAACCGCTGGATTTGTAGGGGTTAAATGAAGATGGAGTGATTCCATCGACACAAATGTGAGCCAGAAAAGTAGGACCGGCATGGATTCTGCGAAAATTGCAAGGTCTGCGCACTTCTTAGTCATTTTAATGATGATCAACACCGCCGTTAATAGTGCTGTTGTGTCTCTTTAAGCAGCCAGATGTTCCAAACTCTACGTAGTAAGTTTAGTTGGGTCAAAATTATACCTGACTCTCCGCAGATTCGCATAAGTGCATTTTATCCTAAGGGCCATAGAACAGCAATGCCACCCAACAATCAGAATGGTAAAGCATTACACTGAAATGCTTGTTACTAAATAATGCAAAAACCAGTCCAATGCAAATCTCTATGTTCAAAAAATGGAACGCCATTTTTGTTGATGATAGTCTTTGAAATTGCCAATTAAGCAATTTTAGCGAAGCTTTCGCCATGAAAGATTTGCAATTGATATCATCCTTCTTTCAGCTTGTTTTCTTGGAGAGGAACTGACGCGAAATAAGGTCAACCTTGGCAAAATGGAAACAATAATTAGAATATAAAAATAAAGATGACGTTTTCACAATGAAGGCACGTTATTTGTTAAGGGCGCACACTCATGGAGAATGCAAATCTTGAGGACCATTTCAGACCCACATCAGCTTCCAAACCACAGACTGAGGTCCTCCTGACAGTTCGTGTGCCATAATAGAACTACTACAGATACGACGTGTGCTTTATCATCTCCATGCATGGAGCTCATGACGGCTTATCAACTTTTGGCGGTTATAGCTTCAAATGCCTTTGCTATTAATCTTGACATGCCATTCAAGAGACACTCAAGAGCGACACTAATAAAAGCCACCTTTTTGTGCTTAGAGGCGAGGCGATGGTGGTTCTGGTCAAGCGGATGGCCCCTTTTGTCCAAACTCACTCCAATTTCTACGCGAACTTGACAGCACAAAATTCTACGCAGTCACATGGCATCGCTTAGTCTAAACGAAGAAAATGATAGAGAGCTGTTTAAGAACTACTTTTAAAAGGTCATGTGTCGACCCTATTCATTTTTGATTGAGCAGACTGTTTAAAATTCACATCTAAAAGCACTGTTTAACTAGCCTTCCTCAGACAGTTGATCTCGATTTTGATGCATCTTAATGGCAATTCTGCAGGTATATGGCTGACAATATGCACACTTAACATCCGAAAGGCATAAAATTGACAATTTTGGTCAATTTAAACGCCATATCTCTTCCTTTCAGAAGGAGGAGGCAGGAATGGGGCCCATGTGTCAGCTAGCACATCGGCTTAATTTGGCTAAGTAGAGTCCAAACTTCAACAGCCGGTGCATTAGAAACTGGACCTGGTACTTTTGCTCACCCCAATCGGAGTTAAAGCCCTTTATATTGCACTCGCCAAAAAACGGCATTCTAAAGCCGATTTTTAGGTCTTTTCAAGCGTTTAATTAGGCTAAAACGTAGACGGCGCAAACAAAGTCATTTGTTGCCTTAATGATATTTCATCCAAGGGAAATGAGCGAGATAATTCTTCATGTCAAAGTTGGTACTACTTGGTGCTAACTGCTTCGACATGCAAATTTTGTAGGTCCCAAGTTTGGTTAGTCAGCATATTTGGAGCTTCATGTTATTCTAGAAGCGAAAACCTGGTCTCATTTTTCAACACAAACTGAGCATGGCCTTATTTGGTACTGGTACTGGTACTCCGCCGCCGACAGTGAAAATATCTAACATTAATGAAGAGGCCCCCTGTGATGACAGAGACAGTGGAAGAAATCACTAGTGCAGGTGTTCTTTTAATGCAATAAGATGCAAGGTGGATGAGGACAAATAATTTAGGCTTCCATAAACTGACTGATCATTTTGGTAAGCTAAGAGTCCATTGAAGCCATGATAAATAATTAATTTCCCGAGATTAGGGTCTGTTCATAAAGAGGGCACGAGTTTCTTAGAAACGATCCGCTGACCTAAAACACATCACAAGCAGCAAGGCGCCGCGGTAAGAAGGGTATTTAACGCATGCAGCTGATGTGGTTTCAATGCAGTATAGCTCATGTTAAAACCCGTCTTTGACTACTGGCCGGGTAGACTTGTCAGCCCCATCCTATCTTTTATCAACCAAACTGTGATAATGCAGTTATTAACGATCAACGTTTCCATGAGTAGGCTTGCTAACCGCCTTAACATCATATCACATTCATTCAACTGACATCACAAATGCTTAGTCGCTACCAGCCAAAAACCTGTAATCTGCATTTAACATGTTCCACTTCTTCTTGATTGCATAGTAGATGTCCGTACTTGCTAATCTGCACGTCTATGCATAAGGATTTTCGGCAAGCCTACTAATGTTTGAAGCGAGCTGAATTGACTGGCTCTTAACTCAATCTGAACACCAACGGCTCGACAATAAGTTGTCAAATTGAGAGAATCCTTGCCAGCGTCGGTCACTGTGTCGCTTCGCTTGTTTTCAACACGTCAGCACACTATCGGGTGTGCATCAATGCGTCAGAAAGGATAGAACAGTTGCAAAACCTCGGCACTAGCCATGTCCTATACAATCATGTTTAAAAAACTCAACATAAGCGCTTTCTTTTCAAACTTAAATATGCCCTTGAGTCAAATCAACCCTTTACTTCATTTCTCGATTGCTTCAATGGGAGAAAATTTTGCGATTTGGCACCTGTCTATTTCCCATTGAATTTAACTTGTTCTGCCTCTATGTCAGTGCTTCGGATTACCACAAAATTTCGATTTTTTTGGACCGTGCATCAGTTTAAATTATGGGGATCGGAAGCACACCTTTGCTGCACAGAATGCTTTGCAGATTAGCCGAAATTTGCCGCATCGCGCGATCACACACGTTCACATCACCTCTATAGGTGTTCTTTTGTTCNCATCAAGCACANCCCATTGGGNNTCTTTNTCGTCTCTTCNTAATCTTATACTCNGTGNACATGTGGCATGGNTNGCGCGAATAAATGCCGGTTGAACGCTATCANGTCNACCCTGATTCTAGAGTTCTATGNGTGCTNCNCAACCTTTCTATTGAGACNGTTGNCCTAGTTAGGAAAGANANTTTCCAAANGAAATCACGCAAGTTNTGATGAGGGACACAATGATTGTGAAGCANTGATTCTAGTCATTCANAAGCTGCTGCAGACGGTAATCAGNAANAATCGCATTCCTTAAGAGTTGGAAGCAAGATGAAAGNAGAGNGGAANTTGCGCACTGCNAGCCAGCTCATTTACCTCCATGGCATCAAGGGGCTTCTTTACAAACGTCTGTGCCAGCACAACCCCGACCGCGTTTGCTGTTTACCACCACTGCTGCGACCAACCTACAGCCGCGCACAAGGCGACCACCATTGCGGCTCCTGCTCAGACGACCACGCACACGGCGACCAACATTGCGGATTCTGCACAGACCACCATGCCTATTTCTTCCCACATTGTGAACCCTTCACAACCTCACCCCACTGCACCCACTTCCACACTGCATTTCTTTGATTACATCCACTTTCTTTGAAACTAACTTGTGTGCTGAGGCGTGGCCGCTTATAGGGTAGTCACCTTGTCTGTAATTGTTTTCCTTGGGGCCCATGCCCACTGTACCTTTGTTACTACATAAACGCTTACCGACCACCAATGATGCTCTCGTGATTTCAAACCTTTCAGGTGATGTTTAATGTGATGTGCGCCGATGAATTGCGTGCGACTGACTCGGCATACTATTTTGCACTGAACCACATGGTTCAATGAGAAATCAAGGAAAAGCATTTGTGAATGGCGACAGAGCTCGATAATGTACGCGTCTTAGTGTACAAATTAGTACCCAACTCTAGCGAACCAGTAATTTCAAGCCGTTCAGGGTCCAGTTGGAATCACGTTGAAGAAATTACCCATTGTGTTGAGCTTGGTCCCTGTGGAAATCGCTGCGATTGGATGCGGCAGCTTTGATCTCCTTTTCGGCTGCACGACGTCCTGGCCAAACTTATGGCATCCTAGGCNTTTTTTTCTGAAGTTGCGACTTTTGACATCATCGATGACTTCAGGCGATGCAAGGTTTGACCTAAAATTATGCTAAATACGAATTAGCCTTACCCAACTTTACCNTCTTTACTGAAGTTATGCCTTTCGCTTGCGCAAAAATTGACGAGGTTTAGAGTGGTATGGCTCAGTGCACCAAGTCTCCAACAAAGTTGCAACAATTGCTCAGGTCGAAACTAGAAAAATACCCCTATCATTTATAAAACCGACCGTGTGGCTATTAAAAATGGGAAGAACATTTACGCAGATCAACGGAGAAGCCAAATTGACATTTAACTAAAAAGAACTGTTAACATTTCTCAGCATTTATTCAAATTCGTTAAAACATTACAATGCATATAAAGGGCATNGTGTGTGCTAGCCTTGACGATGACCAATACGATTTCGCTTAAAAACGTTGGGTTCTCAGTTCAAATTCGTAACGATAATTGTGCCACAGGATGTGCCTTCTTAGCAGCATTAAGCGAAGTATTCTCATTCCGCATGGACTGCAACAATCAAACGCGTACAGAAATTATTGAGGGTCATCTTCAATACATATGCATTCATTGCTCANCTCTTGTGTAGAGGAAAGTGAGGCAGCAAGAGTCCCATTCGCTCCTTAAAATCTTTTCACTAACTCGTGTGCAGCCTAGCTACCTGAGCAGTAAGAGTTGGAGAAAGTTTGGTGAACACATGCAGCTATACCTGCCGGACTGAATGGCAATCAAAAAATTTTCCCAAAGTACAATATAGGTGCTAGGTCTTCTGCACTATAATTCTCATTCTAGCTAAAATCGGCGTGAATTGCAATGAGAACCCAATGGTATGGCGCTAGTTGAACAAGTAAGTCAACTTAGCATTTAACAACGGAAGTAGTGGCGTATGATCAAACGCACCAGAACACCTGTTGTCATGCAGAAAGCGGATTTAAATATCGTAGTTCAGCTGAGCGAATGGAAGCCATGCGGTTGGAGGCCATCATGTCGATTTCGGGCTACAAGCGTTATGTGTAAACAAGATATTATCTGCCCCTTTACTTCAGTACGTTGATCAGTGGGACAAAACTTCGGTTGGGAGTACCAAGCAACTGACCTTGTCTTCTTGCCATCGTAGTTAACCTTGTTGGTCCACCCAACACAGCGTAGAATAAACAGCTCAGTTTGGATGCAAAACTCGTCGCATTGCTTGCATGGAAATGATAATTTTTTCATTTTATATATTTGAGCGCTTTACATCCACCCTGAACGTCAGAAACTCTTCTCCTTGCGAGAGTCACCAAAGGATACCCACCCTGCGCTTTGAGATTCTTCTAACTCTGTGCCAAGTCGCCTTGAGAACATTGGTCGCCACGTCTTAGTCATTGTTGATAGCGAATTGACCACTAGCCTGCATCACAAAACGTATTTGAACATTTTCGTCTCACCAATTCCCAATGGCCCTTGATCATACTTCTGCAATTCGCTGCATTAGAGTTGCAATGTAGCCGGTAAGGTGCAGTTTCAAGCAATGCGACATGACCTTATATGTTAATCGTTGCATGCTTTTAACCCGTCCATTTTACTTGTTTACTGTTTCTGTGTACAGCTTAGAACTGTATAGAATGAACTAGGATAAAGGGTTGTTAATTAAGCTTAATGTTTTTTTTAAGTGAAAAAACTGTGGCCAAATAACATATGCGCCGAATTCATAATTTGCACTTCCTCNCACAACTGACACCCATGCATAGAATTTATTTAATGTTAATTTNAAACACTTCAATAGAATCAGCACATTGTAAGTGTGGTGGTAGCNCTTTGTTCCTTTTAGCCTNTATACTTTACGTGCCATGTCCCAAGCTGTGGTGGTTTTCGTTCATAACCAACTTAGAANGAGCCTTAAACCACCATCATCCAGTCTCATAATGANTATCTGCGCAAATCATCCGGAAGTTTCTGTCGATAAAATGGTCACCCAGCCCATCAATGTGCATTTTCGGTGTTTTGAATTCGTTCCATTTTTGATTAGCAAGTATTTTGAATTACTAACTTCATAACTTGCTTGGCAACCCTCCCATCTTACCTTTGCAGCAATAATATTACTCACTTAAAAATTGGCCTTACGACAATGTTGGACGTCGTGACACGTAACTTTATAGCAGACCTTAGTACTCTCTTGGTTTCAAGTTCACTGACAGCAACGAGCACCGATGCCTACCCACAAATTGTTGGTGCCTTGTCAGTGAATAACAGATGCCATATTTTACAAATTTCTTAATTCTTCAGTCCAAATTGAGGAAACTAAGGCACTTTAGTTAGGTGTGAGGGGCTAAAAAATACCCCTTCTAATTTCCATCCATCATCAACAGGCGGGTATTCTTAGTAAAGCACCGCACCACCTGCAACAATGAAAATCGGTAATACTCTGCTTTGTTCACATCGTATACCACCTTAAAGGGATTCTGAGACTTCTTTTTAATATCCGCTCTGGTAGAAGTTTAGAAATATCACTTAAGATGTCTTGCTTACGAGCAAGAAGATGAGGACATTTATCATTGTAAAACCATGCCCATTGAACGTGACATCAATGAATGAAAATAGAGGTCAGTTGAAAGATCATTTCTCCAATGAATGAACGCTAGTGTGTGGCTAGCTGANCAATTGGACAAACGCTGAAGGTAATGAAATCCTGTTTTTTTGTAATTGTTGCTCCTTGGTAGTAGAGTTCATGCTCACTACGATAAACAACAACTTTGAAATATTCCTTACTGTTCCATGCTTTTAACAAGCCGCTCATTTCTGCTCACCCTGCTATGCCTTTGTAAACACTAGATGTCATAACTAATTGACCTGGCCTTACACCATGCTGTTGATTTTGGTANAAGTTCGTCCTTTTAAGTNTCTCCTTATTGGGTACATGGGGTGCATAAGCAAATTAGAGGTCCTCAGAGAGCTTTTGACTACAGATCTTACTTAAACATACGGATGACTAACTGACATTGTTGCTTGGATTGCCACTACAATGTAAGCTCCACAACTGCATGCAGCCATGTACACTGCGATGGTACGTTGCGATCTANCGCATAACTCATTCACGCTAGCAGTGTGCNTCATAATCGCAGAAGTTTTGTTTATCTTGACCATCTTTCGCCCCGTTAATTGACTNNAACTCNACAAAAAGGAATGCCCTTTAGTTGTACTGTCGTTTTTCAATGCTTCATGCACTGCTTCAACCCATTCCCAAACATTTTGTGGCAGTTCTTTCGCACAAATATCCTTGATACCAGGTAGACTTGAGACGGTTATTCAAGTATAGACATGCCGCATTTTATGGTGGTACCAGGATGTGTAAGGCGCACAACTTGAATTTGTGGTCGCAGACATTGCAAAGGCTAAGCAGCTGCACATTTTGATGGACATTGTGCGCAGGTTGCAAAAATCCACGTAGTGGTGTCACCTTAAATCAGCTTCAACCCACCATATAAACAACTGCGCATTTGTCAGTTTGATATTTCTTATCTATCGCGAGTCTTAAAACCTCACACTCCTCTCAGTAAAGCGCAAATTGAGGCGTCGGAGTGAGTTTTGGTCTAGCGACAGCGGCTTTACCAGCTGGTATGCCTAGACCATACAAACTATATGAATTAGGCTATGCACTGGCCTTACAAGTAGGCATGTTTAAACCCGTCATGGATGGCGTGCATCATATGCAGCTGGCGAAAATATGACTGCTCGCGGTGAGTACCCCACCCTTCTTTCCCTCCACATCCTCCGCTCGGCTGCTACGTCTTATCGTCACTCCGTCACTGACTCTTACCCACCCATCTGCGTGTGCATATTATCGTGAGAACATGGAAACCATGAAACGCATTTCCTTACTATCACCAAATGAAGACATCTTGTTCAGACAGTCAACTACCTGTTCATCCAAGGGAGCTGCGTAAACGTAGACGTAGATTGAGTTTACTGAATTGTTCTGGTTTGATTTTATTATGGAACAAAAGTGTTTAGGGCTAGTATCGGTAATCACTGACACTCAACTTCAAATCTTTTGGAAGCCTTTCGAGTCCGTTTAATGTCCTGCTGTTCCTATACCTGTCTTTATCTACTTGCTGCATGTAGTCAGCGTTAGGAGAAGCGTCTTGGATTGCCACTTCGTTTATTTGTGGTCAGAGGTCTGGTGCGATATTCATTCGGCCGCCTAAGAGCGTCAGGCCAATTTTGTCGCATTTACCCAACTCTCAGAATCCCTGTGCTTGATTGGAGCCTTCACTGCGCCGCAGTCAAGAAGAAAGAATGCTTTTGAATGAATAACTGGTCTAATGGCTGCTGAGTNTAAAATAGTGTTNGGACTCATAAGGCTAAAAGAAATCTTTGTTCTGCTACCATAGTATCTATGAGCAGGTCGAATGTANTGACTTAATGTTCTTAGNGGACCGTTGCTTCCCATGTCCACCAGTAGGGAGTAGACAGCAATTGGGATAGCAGGCCTTTTCCCAATCTGCATCACTGCGNCTTCATACGTTGCCATTTATCAAAGTTGTCNGTCCCATTCGGCTAGTCGCATGAGNCANTNTAACGGAGTCCTCCTCCTTTATCATCANTAGGCTNAAATTNAATGCATACTCNAGTCATGGCNCTTGCTTTGTTTTATTCTTCACCATGTTTTGCTTCACTTNACCTTTCGNCCCCACTATCCACCGCATNAAGACATGATCGAAGTTGGATGGTTGTGGCAGAGCATCGCCAAATGCGCTTTATGGATGTTGAACAATGCCTTGAGAACTCCCTGAAGTAGTGGCCACNTTCGAACGCTTGATGCTATCCAAACAAATAGATTTATTCCCAAAGCAGTTTGTAGTCGATCTCTATGACATTCTTAACCTTGACATAAAGATCTGAGCGCNCAATGCCAAACTAAANCTAGTGAGACGCAAGAACGTACCCAAGTTCGAAAAAATGCCATTTTCATCAATGCTCTGCTATTTTTTTCGGTGTNGTCCCTTGANAAGGAAGAGCGGTTACCAAACACCGTGCGAAANGAATGAGGACACGAACAACACTACCTAGCAGATGGAACTCGCTAGTTTCCTNGGTTTAGCAACTTAATGCTTCCTGATGGTCCTACNTGTTATCACNGCAANGANCCCAGTGACCTNTATTAGTTCTGATCAACTGTCGGGANCGCANGTTGCAGCTTCAGAGAGTCTTATTTCGCTAAAATAATACCACATGCAACTGACGGCTGTTCCTCTAACCATCTCTCCTCCTTGCCCTCAACCTCACCCTTTCCAGCTGTTGTGCACACTGGTGTATTTCTCCCGTTCAGTATTCGATGGAATGGCTCAGCAACATGGTATTTACTGAACTGCAACACTAACTGCTATTGTCGTGACAGGCCCTCAAACTTAGGCAGCTATATGGCAATGAGTATTCCCTTTCCTTTACCATGTCGTATCTTATCAACATCTAGCACACTTAACCCAGTAACAGTGAATTCAACATGTTTTATAATAAACACAAACAACTTGCTCCAGTCAGGATTCTTTAAAAGCGCTTGCATGCTCAATGAAACCCGCTAAGCACCATCTCTCTGGATTGGGTTAGTAAGACAGTGAATGTAGAAAATGAACGCACGCCATCTAATCTTTAAAACAGAAAACGAAAAGAGGATACAAAGAATAAAAAATTCAGGCAACGGCATGACCAGATGTCAATGAGCACAAAGATTAGAGGTGCCAATGTTATAAATATACCGATGCTCAGTGAAGGCACCTCAACAACTGATGGCAGCAAAAGTGGAACACGTGGAAAATTAGGAAGTAAAAAGGGCACTGTCAGTCCTAAGACATCCAAGTCGGATGTCCTGCTTTGGATCCCCGTAGAATAGGCAACGACGGTGGTAGATGCAAAAGACCAGGGCAGNTAAATAATAGGCAAGTAATGTGAAAAAGAGGGGCTTTCAAAATGTAAATAAATACATATTTATGTGCATCTGCGANTTGACAATTCCCTTGCTCCACGTATGCAAAGCTATTANACTNATTAGCGGAGCCGTTTTTCCTATTGCGTCATAAAGCAGGAATCACGGCACTGCACCGCTTGCACCCCACTTTATAGACTTTCGACAGATTNAGCAAAATTAGCCAGCAAGCGCTGATTGCCAAAACGCCCCTCATTGACGGCACAGCCTTAGGAAAATACCTGTNTTATGCAAACTCAAGGCAAACAGCTGTTATGCTGCTTCATTTGTCCACTCGTCCTCATTTTCCGTAGTAGAATTCGATGTGTACACCCACCCATTACCTGTGCCGACAATTGCAGCAGTGCCTTCACTCGACTGATGTGTATGTCCAAGTAACTGCACGCAATGTGATGATGCAGAGGTAGTCGACCATAAGTATTGTGGCACTGCAGCAGCACCGTGATTCCGTGGCGCGACGGTAGCGCGTCTGACTCCAAATCAGGAGGTTGGGTGTTCAAGTCACGTCGGGGTCAGCGTTTACTTTCTTCGGATCCCACTTTTCATTTGTCACTACCAACAGCACATCTCTTACTTATACCACCCTCCTATTAGCACTTTCTCCACTCAACCATTGCTGCTACCACTGTCATCACTTCCGCGCTAATAACGCTACCGTCGTAACTGATGTCTCCTGCATTCTCTTTTCCTTTGCTCCTATGTGTTTTCGTCTTTTCTCCCGAGTATGATCAACATATGGGTCAAAGCAACCTCCTAAAATGGACTGCCCACCACTAACGTGTCATGCAGGGAGGAGTGATGGACCACAATAATGACTACCCCAACGGTGTAAAGCGCAGTAAATAAATGCTTACCATAATAGATCATGGAATCGCTGTTTCGAAATTCAATTGAATCTGATCCAGAACAGAGTGGGATCCCCAAATTTTTACAATGGTCACTTAGTGAACATGGCGCCTTCTTTCCTATAATGGTTTTTGCTTTTGCATTATTGTTGCTCAACTCTTGCATATAACATTGACCCACGTGTTTCTCAGCCAGCATTGCGTAGGCAAAGTAGGTTTCGCGGTTGCAACTTATGATCTGAGAGCTACAGCGTTCGAAGCGACTTGTTACTGTTATCAATGCAAACACAACAATAAGCACTATTACTACTTTTTGGAAACTATGCCAAAGCAAGAATCATTCCAAGATCATAAACAGCCTCATCGTTTTCTGCAATCATTACAATCTGAGATTCGCAGTCAGTGGGCATGAATGCACAAAGGCACTCCCAGAGCGAACTCGAGGCGAATTGCTGCGATATAAGGTACATTCTTGCATAAAGTGTGACGTGTTCCAATCTGAGCTTGGTCTGGTGGGCCGTAAGGTAATGGTGGAGGTAGGCAAA
>MIEF01009758.1:0-45417 GCA_001870725.1 Taenia solium | reverse complement strand
AACGATTAGTAGCACATGTCGTGTGGTGGCTTTCAGTGTCGTCTGATGTGTGCTTTAAAGAGTATCTCTAGTAGGTAGTTTTGTAGAAGCAAACACCATTTGTCGTTGTGCTTTTTTATTTTGACTGAATTTCATGCATCGTAGTGCATGCGAAGGGGCAGAAGAGAATGAGAAGAGCTACTGATACTCATGTGCTTTGACTTGAATGCGCTGCCTTGTCAGGACCGCTTGTCTTCGTCCTTCTAGCCTTCGATGTTTCCTTTCGGGACAAAGGCCTTTCAGACGTTTAAGCACTGTTTGGGCAACGCAGTATGAGTTGAGAAAAGAAGTTGGAGACCAACTACTAATGGTTGGTAGCGACTGTGCTTCTTAGGCTAATTGTAGCCTTGCACAGGGGAGGATAATAGCGGCGATTTCACCTCTCTTGTGGAAAGGAAGTAACATGCTTGTTTACTTAAGACAGGACGAGAGGTCAGTGGGTTATGAGGCAAAGAGAGGTTGTTTACAGAAGAAAATAAAAAAGTAGATGGAAAATGGTTGTCGTCGGATGTCTCTGCACAGTTCGTGGCACTATTTCCCTTATTTTCGCCCACCTTTCTTTTCCATGCTTGTGCAATCCATACATTTACCCACATCCTAAGTTACATGCTTGAATGAAGTGTATAGTAATCAACTTTGTGGAAGGAATGTGTTTCTATTAAGCTGCATGCTTGACGACGCTACCCTTAATTCTACCCTGATAAGTGAAATATAACTAGGACACATGTTGTGACAATGCTGATGCGACGCATGCGATTGAGGCAAGAAAGAGGGAAGAGAACATTAAGTAGGGAATGCGGGAAATGGTGGCACAACTAACCCCTACTTCCAACTATTTCTGGCTCTTTCGGTGGGTTACAGAGGGACTGAGAGTGAGGCGGTACAGGTGGTTGATGAGAAGTAGACCGAAGGTAAGTAGATAACGACGCGAAACTGAGACACTGATGAAGAACTGGGTGGTGGAAACGACGATACTGTGGGAGGCAAGGTGAATGGTAGGCGGCGATGGGATGCATATATCCATGTTCACTAAGGTTGACGAGGAGGGCAGCTGAGACAGAAGAGACACCCCAACTCCATCAAAAGCTGCTAATCTATACTTGGATGTGGTTGTGATCTTAAAATTCACCACTGAGTGCAAACAGCGTGCTGGGGTGGGCAATATTGGTATGATAGGTCTGCAAGGCAGCATAATGAATAGCAGAGTGCATTAAGTGCGCGAAACACTGGTTAGAGATGGTGATTAGGCAGAACACTCCTACGGATGGGAGTCGCCGTGCGGTCCAATTGATGCCTGCAGCATGCACCTTGCCTCCGGATTGATTGCACTGCAGTGTTTCATATGGACGACAAACAGGTGGGCACTGGAAATGGTTGTGCAGAGTTAATCGGAGTCAGATGGCAAGAAGGCGATGCGGTTGACCCACAGATCAATGGCTTTAAGACAGTCTAAAATTTGCGTGCATTTTAGCGTTCAACTACTGAAGCATGACGAGTATATAATTGAGAAATATAAGGCCGTGTGGGCGTCGTGGGCAACGCACACAAAGACGTGTAGATTACCATTCTGTTAACTACCCCTCAGCTATTCTTCCAAGTAAAGATCAGAAAGTAAAGCTGAAGAGGTGTTTTGAGGCTTCATTGCTGTTTCTTTGGTTAGTAGCAAGTCCCTTTCCCGATTCTCCGTACCGTATAGCATGACCGAACGAAATAACAGAGGCTTTAAATGTAAGCCTCTCTTTCCACCTTCCATTTGGACAGCATCACGAAGAAGCCCAAGTGCGAAAGTGAGTAAGCGAAGGGGGTCGGGGGCGCTTATATGGTACCAGTAGCGTCATCAGGTCTGCACATGGTCGCCTTCTCCTTGTGATACCACTTGAATAAAGTGAAAACGTTACCCAAGAATGATAAGTGGGGAGAAAACAAGAATTAAGGAAGAGATGGTAACGCAGATGAGTGATGGACAGGAACAACAAAATAAGTAAAAATTTTAGGCAAATGTAAAACAAAGTAAATCAAGACATCTGCGTTTGTTGGGCTATTGAATGTGACCTTACTGCTGAGATTCCACACCCTGACCATTTGTATGAAAATTTTAATTGCACATAACGAACTTGACGGGAGTGCGATAAAAGCTACCACGTTTCTGGACTTGTAATGCGAAAGCCTTTACATTGTTGCTTTCCTTAGCAACCAAACTATCAATGCTTGGCAAATGGATAAGCCCTCACTCCTCTGTTGTCATCATCACCAAAGTCATCATTGTCATAGCCCTCTCAGTCCTATCAGGTAGTACTATCAATCATTGGCCGAACCTTAATTTTTATGGGTCAATGCGAGAGCTACCACGAAAAATCACTGAATGGAATAAGCTGATGTTTTAGTTCTGACCAAATCTGGACCCAAACGAATAAAATGGAGCGTAGCTCTAAAAGTTTGTGTCACTTTAACTTTTGCTAAAAATGGCTCCTCGAACATCGCCAGGTCTAAAGTTTGTTGTATAACACGTTATTTGCCATAGCTACCAGAAATGGAATAAACAGCTATATGTGAAGTTAAGATACTGCAGACAGAACTAGAAAATGGATTGCTGGTATGTCCTTGCGCTGCCTTAGTTTTGGTATCGAAGTCATTTGCACTACACTGCTGTCACTTCTAACTAGCAAATGTCTCACCATTGAACCGCACTTCACAGGAGCGAAAGCAACCTAGCGTTTGTTATCTAGTCCAAATTACTTCCAGATCAAAGTACAGAATGCGACATATTCATATTCAGACACTTCCCGAACGACTGCAAGGCTAAATGTTTTAGCTTGACAGGAGACTTGGCCTTTTGCTCACCTTAGAAAGCTATCATCCAGAGCCTTATTATTGCAACTTCCAAATCAAAACGGACCAAAATGCAGAGAGCAGCGCGTTTGGGCTAATTTGACGTTGTTCTATATGCCTACCGTCTTATGCATGCATTGATATAAATTATCAGTCTAAACCCAATATCACTCAGATCTTTTATATGGTAGTAAAACGGAACGAGAGGCTTGCCTGGAAGGCTTCTAAGTACATCTCTGTGGCTGCGAAACGACTCAAAGTGCCTGAGATTCTAGGCGCAGTTGACAAATGTGGGTATGGTAGCAACCCACGTAAAGCCATTCTGCTGTGCATTAATAATTAAAATCCTGGGAAGAGTAAATTCGGGTTCTCTGGTGAATGACCACTGTTAATTTATGCACATAAGGTATAACAAGAAGCTGTGAAATTCAACTCATTCTTACCTGAGTTATGTGCAAAGTAATACCAAAGGCGGAATTTCGATTCCGAATTATTCGTCAAAGAGCCCATGTCTAGCAAACTATGCTCTAGTCAGAAGCGATGATTACCTGCGGAATTCCCTTCTTGAAAAGGCATATCACCGTGTTCATTCCAGTGGGCTAAACAGGTCTTCAATAAATTGTAGCTTATCATTGCCAAAACCATGGCATTTTAGTGTAGCAACGGATCCAACTTACCAAGGAGGCAAAAAGCGGTTTCCGCTGATGACCTTTAAAATGCCAAGCGATTTACTTAACTTAAAGACCTGTTTTACTTTACAAATATGCGATTTTCGATGGATTTGTGCCATTGTATTTGCAACTCTGTGTATTTACTTTTATTATCTAGCGGTTTGTAGCATATCCAATTTACCACATGACGAAACGATTAAGTTTATGCACACAAATAAAATGTGGCAACAACGTCTTGCATCCGTTTTTGTAAATATCATCTCTTCTTTAGATCTAGAGATAAAATTGCCCCAGCTTTTGTGCAAGCATAGCTTATAGCATTCACCGTTTGACGATTCTGCATCCAATTGTTGGCAGTCTGCACGAGTCTTTACCTACTACATGACACAGTAAATGTAAGCCATTCCGGGCACATTCCATTTCATCATTTGTAGGCATAGCTATAGCATCCATCAATGAGGCAAATTCTTGTGCTGTCTGCCAAAACTCAAGCAATGAACACACAAGTTTCTAAAAGGAGTCATATGCTTTATTTACTTATGCATAATAGGCGTTTACACAAGTCGATTAGGCCAAGAACGGTTGTTCATTTGACATCTTTCTCCTCGTGTGAACGGCGGTGTCATTTCAGTTGAATTGGCGGGCCATGTGTGCACAAGTTCATCTTCTTCTCCTGCGATTACACAAAAACGAGGCTTTGTAAATCAGCATGAATATATGTACAATATATCTAACAAACATATCACCTATTTGACTGGCAATTGCACCGCTAGCTCAATTAGGAACATTATCCGCGTAGTGTTGTGCTTCGGTTTCTTACAATCTCACATAATGGGTGATTAACGACTAGGCTTGATGAGTTTAATCCTTTCAAAGAGGGTGTTGTAGCGTCCCGAGACTTCATTGGAGGCAGAAGAAAGCGTAACACAAGAGCAATCTGTATTCAGCAAAAAAGGGACTGGGCTGCTGGCACAGTTTAAAGACCTACTCACCCATCTAGGGCAATATGGCAACCTAAGTTACCGTAATCGAAATCGGTAGTCCACTGAACAAGGTATTCCACAGCCCCTCTCGCCTTTTAAGCATTACTCCAACGCTCTCCTTGGCAATCCTTCCGCATCAGCCACTACAACGCAATCAGTACGGGAAGAAACACCCACTAGCTAACCGTGTCAGTCATCGAAGCTCGAACACGCCTGAGGGGACGCTTGACTGGACTTGGAGTTTCGTCTGTTTTGAAAAGTAAATGCAGGGTGGGAGTTTCTGCCGACCATCAGTGCGTCCATAGGGACACGTTAGAAGATGGGTCTCTTTATGAATGTACATTGGGAACTCTTCGAAACAAAGCTTTTCCAAGTGGCTCTAGGCTACCGCCGCTTCAGTTGTTAATGGGTTTCGCAGAACTTTAGGCGAGGCAGACGTCATTTTGAGCCCCTGTATTATGCAATATCAGCGTTTCTCCCATCCGAGGAAATGTTCTCCTCTCGCACCGCTACAGTTTGTCACAGGCGATAGAGATAGGAATAGAAATCCTATAAATTCGGGTTTGCTTTTCACTGCCACCAATGTAGCGTCTCGAGACTTCCTAGAAGGCAAAAGAAGACATGACACCAGGGCAGAGTACATATATTCAACAAGCTGAGCAAACGAAGCTGCTGTCGCAGCCCAGAGACCAATTTAGCGGCTGGGACAATGTGATCGCCTAAGTGAAAATTGTGCATTAAATCCAAAGCGCATTTTGAGGCCTTGTCATCTGCCGTTTCGTAGCAAGTCACCCCACACTTCTTGATGATAACTTGCTGCCCACTTCACACTAGTCTTAGCGTACAAACCAATTTATCAACTGAGGTAGGCAAAGGAGAGGAAGGCCCACAAAGCCCTATTCGATTACGAAACATCAGTTTTACCCGATAAATTGACTTCAAATAATTCGGGTTCAGCAGCTTTCTGGATGGCTTTTCGAGGGATGGTGAATCACATTAGACTCTGCCTCAGATTCGTCTGGATGAGTTTGACTGGCCCCAGGTTGTGGGCCTTTAGTTAGGCGAGTAGTACGATCCCTCACGGCTGGTCAGAACTAAACAAAGTACCTAAGACCATTACGATTAGCAAACGATACCATGCGGTAAGAAGTCACCAAATCCAATATACATGAGATGCCTAAGACGGTTACATTTTGATCTCCTTAAAACGCTTCTTAACCACGGCAAAATTATTGTTGCGACAAACAGAAAGGATACGATACTGGTGGCATGGTTTAGGGGTCAGTCCACCCTGCAAAGGCAATGTGACCACTTCCAGTGGCCGTGACCGAAAGTAGGAGTCAAACGCGCAGCAATGCTCCACAATTACAGCATAATCAGTAAAGTGAAAAGTTGAAGCTGTCTTTGGAATATGCGGTTATGCGGATAAAACTCTCCTTCTCCTTTCTCCTTTCGCCTTCCTCTTTTCAAGCCTATTAAACCAACCATGAACGAGACAATGAGCGCTTCGCCGTTCCCCTTCCCCCTGTAATGTGATACTTATACTAATCCCATATTTTGCGTATGATCTTGTTTAATACCTATCGAGACAATGAGCGCTTCGCCGTTCCCCTTCCCCCTGTAATGTGATACTTATACTAATCCCACATTTTGCGTATGATCTTGTTTAATACCTATCTGGTAGTCACTCCATTCTTTTTTGCAGCAAGCATTTTTCGTTGTCCTTTTTACCACTTCCTTGTTTTCAAACTTCTACACTTATTTTCTACACTTTAATTTCTTCACAACACCTACATTTATCATCCCAAGTACAAATACTCAGCTGCTTTCCAATTTTATAACACAGCAGAGAGCCCAATGCTGTGCTCTGGCATTCCTTTTTTCCCAACTCATTTGACTCTCACTCCACCCTTTCACAATAAGCTTTTTATTAACCACATTTGCTTTGTTCTCGCGTCCCATCAGCGTGGCATTACGATGCTCTCAAGGTCGTCGCCGTTCCTAGCCTTAGAAGCGAGGGTTCATTATAATCAAGTAATAGAAAGACAATGAAAACTCCCTCTTAAATGATTTGGACAAGTTAGTTTGCATGTGTACTTCAAGGCAATGCCGCCACGTAACCTCCATTTGCACGCCTTCAGTACATAAAACAATGCAGCGAAATGTATGTGTTTTTGGAGTATTTTGTCCAACACTCACCTCTTATGAGGATATGGAGGCAAATTTTTGGAGTCCAAACTTACTATTTGTTTTAACAACACAAATTTTGGGATCTAGAAAGTACTTGCCAATTTAATAGCTAGTGCCTACATCACTTCACCTTCGTCGTGACAAGCACTTGATGTGGGTCTAGCCCTATGGAAAAGCATTTCAGACTAGGACTAATTCAACTATTTCATCATCTCCTTGTATCACAAAGTGCAACACACAATATTGCTGTGTCCAAAGTCCAATATCAACAACATTCAACTATTTCATCATCTCCTTGTATCACAAAGTGCAACACACAATATTGCTGTGTCCAAAGTCCAATATCAACAACCAGATGGAGGTTTCACAGCTCTCTCATCGAGGCATTTGATTGGGCAATGGACTAAAGTGACGCTGAGCAAAGGTAAGATACACTAACAGACATTATTAAGAGCCATTCGACTGTATGAACTCCCACAACAATCTCCATCTCATCTGGCCATTTGCTTCACCATATCGTTCCAACCTCCACGTAGTTGCCAATGGTGGTTCATCTACTTAAAGGTACCGCATACTGAAATGACAACATGACGACATTTCGGGTCACCCTGCGACGTAGAAGGCATTACGACTTTACCCAAGCTATATGCAGCCTTCTCTCCATCCCAACTTCTTGACACACATACCGCTGCAAAATGCGGTTGGAGGCATCTCGACTTCTTTTCACAAACGCAACTCTCCCACCTCAAGCCTACCCACCCAATCACCTACAATTTACACCTACTCAAGGCTAAGCTGCAGCATTCCACTTTTCTAACAATTCACGATATTCTTAACTGCGGGATCGGAGCACTAAACGGAGACGGTACCTTAGAACCCACTCATCACCTGTGCCAACAAACTGTTGCCCAGCAGAATAAAACCCTTTCTACACCTGCTGGAGCAAAAAGACAAAACGAGACATCATCTTTGAATAGAATACATACACATGTATTGAATACACCAATGACACATTTCGCGAAGGCATGACTAGCCAACGAAGTGGACCCATCACCAAAATCCGCCATCCAACAAACCACCGACGTATTACATAGTCTCCTTCGTCCTGCCCAGCACCACCCTCCGTGCTCTCCTCGGTGCGAATAGTCCATTATCAGGCCCCTCATTTCCTATGGCGTAAGCTAATTCCGTATGGGATGGAACAATGTGCCAACCATCACGCGTAGCCATGACCAGTGGAGGAAATGCTGGCCCAAAAGCGAAAAGTCAAACTCCTGCCAACGGTGTAGCAACAAGAAAACTATAGTGACAGAATACTTAGGTATACACAGATCTTCCAGTCTGAAACCTCCTGTCACAATTCGTCAGCCACATCAGTTAGTTTGATGAATGCATGGCAAAATGTTTTCTCTCTCAACAACAATGTAGCTGCCACATGAGCTAAAATTGACGAATAATAAAGCCAAATTCCTTCTCTCTACCCCAATTTTTGTGCAATATTCAAGCCTTATTTTTACAAAGATTTGAAAGGCATTAAAAAACTGATGACACTTGTTTGAAAATTCGCATTGAACATAAAATGGTGTCATTTTGTCCGTGTTGAAGATCTACTTCATTAGGGCGAAATTACGGCTTCATCGAGAAACCAGGAAGAGAATGCTGTCTCTGGTAAGTAGGGTCTTGCGCATAAATTTGCTTTCGTTTCCCTGCAAATCAAAAAGCTCCATGCAGTAGCACTGCAGAAAGTGTTGCGGCGAATCGGAATGAAATGCAACCAATCTGTTATCTGCAGGTTCAAAGAAGTTCTTTCAATTAAGACCTCTTGTTAGATGCACGAATTGTAAATAGGTGCTAAAAGAGGCCGCGAAAAAGACTTACCTATTGAGTTCTTATTACGAGGGGATGCAGTTGACACGAGGACGACGGGTAGTGACTTCAATTGAACTGCCATTCAAAACAGCGCGAAGAGAGAAGAAAGTGAAAGAAACTGAACTCCAGTCCACTCCTAACCAATCAAACATTCACTTCCCGCACAAAAGTTTACAAATCTCCTACACTGTGGAGAAACTCATCATATAGACCAACCGATCACAAAAATTATTCCAAAAATTAGGTGCTAGACAAGTTGCAGATTCGTCGAGCATTTACCTTAGGACTGTAGTAGCCAGAAGAGAATGCATGTCAAAAGTACAGTAGGATTTAGCGAAACCTGGTGAAAAAATTACCGTGTGAGATAAAGTCATGCAAATTAGCTGGAACGTTTAGTTCACTTACAACCAAAGGGGTTCTCACCGAAAATATCCATTGTCAATGAAATAGTGTACGGTAGGAGTAGATAAACTAGCAAGTATATGGCATCCATTTGACCTAAAAGTTCTGGACGGTAAAGGCACATGTTGATACAGGTCCTCACCTAAGGCCAGGACCAAAAGCCAGAGTAAGAGGGCGAAGCCCACTAACAGGCAATCCAGCCTCGCGCAAACATCTACTACACATAGTTTTGGCAATTCCGAGCCACTGTATTTTAGATATGTTCTGATATGGCTCCTACAACTGTCGTCCTCATCGCGGTGTTAGAAACCAACAAAACGTTGGCATATGTGCCATGCTGAGCATAGTCGGTGAGCTGTCAGTGGTTTGCAACCACAGAAATGTAAGTTTTGTAAGCCCTAGACATCAGCAAACTTGCAGTTGAGAAGTGGAGAGATTGTTTATTTGGCGATTTTGTTCCCACTTCACCTCGCGAGTCTGTATACAAGGAGCATAGATTCTAAGAGGTTCGGCGGTCACATTTGGTGACTTTCAAACTTACCTGCCCTGAATGTGAAGAAGAACCGAACTTAACCAGTTTGCAAGTCTGTCGAGTGCTTGCATCCAACCCGCCTCTGCACAAAATCGTTTGTGATGGATATATGGCCAAGTGTTTGGAGGGACTCCGCTCCAAACAGCAGTCTTCGAAGCTTGGTCCTATCATGGAAAACTTAAGGACTCTGGAGGGACCACTTATAACAGGTAATCTGCACGTTGCAACGCTAGGAAGCATTAAAGGTTGGATATTGCTAGTGAGCGGTGAAAATGTGTAACCGGCCCTCTTCTTAGTGTATTTTCCATCATTTGTGCACAGAGCGGTGAAAATGTGTAACCGGCCCTCTTCTTAGTGTATTTTCCATCATTTGTGCACAATTCTAGTGGCTGACTTGGCCAGGGTGGAAAGATTAGGGATCTCCAATGGAAGGATAATGGACTGCATTGTCAACCCTCCTGTCTCCCTGGGTGGAAAGATTAGGGATCTCCAATGGAAGGATAATGGACTGCATTGTCAACCCTCCTGTCTCCCTAGTTGGGATGCTGTGGGCTATCGAACGCCTCGAAAATGAGGGATTGGTTCATTTGATGGTGAAACGTCTAAAACTAAGTCTAGAATGACAAGTCACCGATTGGTGGTGCATCATTGATAAGCAAGGGAAAGCGTATCCTTTAGTTTATTGTTAAGACAAACACTGAATTCGTTTAGAATACGTTGGGAAATGTGGATGGATGTGTTCTAAAAGCATAAGGTCACCTCTCACCATGTGTGTGCACATCCCTTTATTCACTCGAAGGCAAAAACTTCGACCGGAAATTCTTGGGAGCAGCCAATGTTGCACTTACCTAACGATGATATGTGAACGCCATTCTTCATTGAATATCCACTACCAATCAATCTCAAAGCTGAACGTTTTGGGATGTGAAAGATGTGAATAGCGGAGGAGCATGACACCACATTGGCTGATGGTTTCAGCGGGGAAATAAGTTACGTGATGCAGCTTATTCACTTGTCATTCCTGCTTTAGCTCAACCTGATCGTTTGCCAAGTTAGAAATTGGCTTTTTATTCGGTCGGTTGATTAGTCATGGCACATTCTATTATTCCCATTCGCGCATCCACTAATTCAACTGTCACTGCGTTGGTCAGGCAGCCGGTCTTGTTGCATTTGTCTAACCTTTCTACCATCGCTTATTCCATCCGAATAGTTTTCGCATCCGACATTTAGTATTTACAAAATTATTTAGCTTCTCAGTCCTTAGAGCTTTACTTTCTTCGTTCATGCGTCGTTTTAATCACCCGAAATGTCTTTCTTGCCTCTGCGTCACTTCTGCCAACCAGTTTTTAACTTTTTTCATTTGTTGTTGCTTTGATGGCTTTCTCTGTATGGTTTACCATTTTGTTGTTGATTGATCATTTGAATGGTTTATGGGTAAAGGAGAGGCCCTAGTCAACCTGTGACTTTATGACTATGAAAGGTAACCGAGAGGTAAATACTGCCTTTACTTTTGGACATGGTCTTCCTACCCGCCAAGCACAGGTCTCAAATAAGGCACTCTTGGAATGGGAAGGTTAGTCGGTAGGGCTGGATTAGTGCTGGCGTGTAGAATGCCTCCTCCTGAGTAATTGGTTATTCGTATGTACTCGCACCTAATTGGCTGAATTTTCTCCAATCATACTTTGGGAAATCTGTTGGTAACGCAATCTTTGGTCTTCAGTAATGTCCAATCCTTTCCACTGGTCATTTTTGACCATGGGCATTTTGGCTTTGAAATGGTTAAGGCCAGCACAAGTGGTGATTTTCATCAGTACTTTTCTTCGGTCATTCATTAATCCCGTGGCTGCCTGGGAAGTTTTCGAGTTGGAATTTTGTATAGTAAAGGAAACAGCATCTAATATTATTGAATATCCTTTATCTCATAATTCTAATTTGTGACGCGAATCAGATTGCCAAAAGATTTGTTCCTAATAAGGTATGAAACATCTTAGTAGTTAATAAACGGAGTGGCACACCAGGTGGTTAAATTGTTTCGTGTGTCTTCGGCCCTAACTTGCCGCACTGACTTCGAATAACCTACTAGACCTTGTAAAATGCTATCTTTCGTATGCGTTTTAAATTGTAAACAAATCGCATTCTGTAGCTACAACACACTTGCTTGAACCCGCCACAAAATTTCCTATATTTTAACTATAACGCTATAAATTGGCACTCGAAGTCCATGGCAGTGATATGCTTGTGTTTGTTTGGCAAATGAGCTTACCCTTGTTCTAACAATGTAGAAACTTAGCTTAAAACCTTCCAACTGCCGCCCGATAAAGGTGCGACACATTTATGCTCTAAGGAGTCGATGAAAGAGCAAACTGATCTGGACGTGAAAAGAAACATGCTACTTAAATCCCATTTTCCAAGTGGGATCTTCTTTCCTGTATGAATGGGTAACTTCTGCATATGAATAACCAATAGTGGGAAGTTTTCGAGTTGGAATTTTGTATAGTAAAGGAAACAGCATCTAATATTATTGAATATCCTTTATCTCATAATTCTAATTTGTGACGCGAATCAGATTGCCAAAAGATTTGTTCCTAATGAGGTATGAAACATCTTAGTAGTTAATAAACGGAGTGGCACACCAGGTGGTTAAATTGTTTCGTGTGTCTTCGGCCCTAACTTGCCGCACTGACTTCGAATAACCTACTAGACCTTGTAAAATGCTATCTTTCGTATGCGTTTTAAATTGTAAACAAATCGCATTCTGTAGCTACAACACACTTGCTTGAACCCGCCACAAAATTTCCTATATTTTAACTATAACGCTATAAATTGGCACTCGAAGTCCATGGCAGTGATATGCTTGTGTATGTTTGGCAAATGAGATTACTCTTGTTCTAACAATGTAGAAACTCAGCCGCCCGACAAAGGTGCGACACATTTATGCTCTAAGGAGTCGATGAAAGAGCAAACTGATCTGGACGTGAAAAGAAACATGCTACTTAAATCCCATTTTCCAAGTGGGATCTTCTTTCCTGTATGAATGGGTAACTTTTGCATATGAATAACCAATAGAAATGTTGGCTTGTTAGATAAATCAATTGTAAGAATCTGACCCCAGTCGCCTCCACTTCTGGCTGGTTTATTCTACAGCTCATGTGACTGTCTGATGCTAATGCCAACCAAAGGCTTTCATCACTCAGAAGAGTGTAAAATAGGGGACAAGTTGTGGCAAGAGTTGGAAGAGATGATATCGGAACTTTGCGTCGTTAGAATGGGAGAACCATCTCACTGACTTGCTAATCTTGGCTTTTTCTGAAGGAGAAATAATGAGTGTTTCCTCACAACCCTGAGTTATAATATCGGGAGACACACTTCAGCCCCAACCGGTACGCATGCATGGTGGGCGGCTACACTTGTAGCTCCTTGCGATGAAAGTAGACAGTGCCTTCTGGAGATTTTAGCACTTCACAAGGCCATTGCAGGCTGAATGAATCAGCTGACTTACATCCCATTAGTTCCACTAAGGAAGTTTTCCACACTCAGGTTTGCCACAATGTGTCCCATTAAAATAAATAAGGCAAGAAAGCACGTTATAAGAGGCTCAAGATGAAACTGTTTTACTCATAAAAGCAGAAGTGAATTTAAAAGTACAGATGAGGGAGGAAAGAATCTGGTCTCGAAAATGGCAAACTGAAGTTCCGTTAAGAAACCTTCTGAATTTTATCCAGTCAGCTGCAAGCTGGTTTAATCCATTCATCTGATGCGACAGCACAAACAGACTGACGAAGTGGTCCCCCAAAGTAGACCTTTCTCCACGTAAATCAACGACCCTAAAAGGAACAAACTGTCACTCTCTTTACAAGCATTTGGTTTCATAAATATCAAACAAGCAACGAAGTGAGCAATTCGTTCAGATTTTTGGCATGATTCCCAACCTGACAGGGTTCAAGTCACTGCTTTAAAACCAAAAAGCCTTCGTTTTAATGTCAGAACGGTGAGCTATCTTGCCTTCGGGACAGATATTTTCCGTGGTATTGGAGGCAAAGAAGGAATTGATAGCTAGTTCTGCTAGCATTACGCGTAAATTGTCAAATTTACAACAATGTTGAAAAGATTCACTCTATAAAGCTCTGCATCAAATGAATCTTAGCATTAATTAGTGATGAGATAACTCAGTTAGTCAACTGAAATACAACAAGAACGCTTGGAATTTGAAGGTCAGATGAATAAGTACAGTAGCGCGAGACATTCAAAAGTTGGCGACGACACCTGAGGTGCCAAAAGCAGGAGGCGAACTAGTGCCACGATGTGTTGCAGCAAAAGCAGGGAGCGGAAGTGGGGATATGACAGCAAGGAGCTGATAGGGAGCATTGATCTCTGACCACCTTTGCTGCCTTTGGTAAGGTTTAAAACCAATGTCTTGAGAGAAGATCCAGCTCACCCTCTCCCCTGTTATTGGGTAACTCGCCTCCCCTCGCCAAAATGTGTATCACCAGATGTAGAAAGAGCAGGACGCCATTCGATAGCATCGTTCTAGGCATTGCACAAATGGATCGCGTGCATCCCGTCCCTATGAGGCCCGATTGCCCCATTTGCTCAGGATTCTACGATACCTTCGCGTTTCTTCCACGGCATCAAAAAGTCTGGAATCACAGTGTGTGTTGCATTCGTCTCGACCCATCTTCCATTGAGACACATTATCGTGGAAGAGGAGGACTAAGAAATGCGCATTTGCGGCACCGAGTGCTACGCGGAATTGATGGCACTACAATAACACACTCGCGCGAATCTGGATGATTGAGACGGTTAGCTCGTGGGTGCTTCTCACAGCATTGACTACGTTGTGATGGCTGACACGGGAGGCTGACTGAGGGCAGGGTCGAGGACGACGCTCGAATGAAGAGAGAGGCTGTGTAATACTTTGTTCAAGCTGCCGGGTTCGGTACGTGGGTTGCCATATTGTACTAGCCAATTGGCCAGCCTCCAGGCCGTGCCAACAGCCCCCAAGCGCTCTGGTTCCAGAACATATATTCTGCCCTAGTACTATGCCTTCTTTTACCTTAAGGGAAGTCTCGGAGTCCCTACAAGCATCTTATTGTTACCTTCAAGATCACTAATAGTGCTTCATTCTTTCCATTAGTCACATTTTTAGTTTTCAACTTTTAAGTTTAATTTATCTCTTCCTAGACATCAACTCGCGTTTATTGTTCACGCTGCGAATGCTCTACTACTCTTCAACCTCATCCTACAATAGCGTTTATTTTCGTGCTTTTAGACTCTACAGTTAAAGTCCAGTTAGCACTTACTCGGCATTTCCACAGTTTGCTTTATATTAACCACATTTGCTTTGCTATAACGTTCCGTCAGTGCGACATTTGGATAATCTCAAGGTCGTTGCCGTCCTCACCCTTAGTGGCAAAAGTTCTTCAAAATAAGGTAAAGACAAGACAAACCCATTCTATATAACTTAAAAGAATACCTTTTCGTTGGGCCCTCGAGTTAATAACACTACTCAGCCTCCATTTACATGCTTTCAGCTAATGAAATAATGCAACGCTATGCGTTTATTTTTGGGATAATTTGCCCAAAGCAACCAGTTAAATCCAGAACGCAGCTATTGTTTTATAGCTGGTGCCTACATCACCTCAATTTCGTCCTGGCAAGTACTTACTGCAAGCCTATCCTCATGGAAAAGCATTTCAAATTATTTCTGATTTTTCAATCCTATCAGCAAACAACCTTAATATGTTTAAGGCCCAATGTCAACAACTGGAGGGAGGTTCCACTGCCCTGACAACAGGGCAGTTGGAAGGCCAGCAGATTAAAGTAACATTTGACAAAGATACCAAGGCCATTAAAGGACATTCAACAAACTGACCTCCCACCACACCTTGCGTCGCATCTGGCCATTTCGTTCAGCATATCATTCAATCTCTCGCAGTCGTCCAGTGGCAATACTAGTCGTCACACCTATTTAAAGGTGCCGCGCATTGCAACGACAACGTAACGACATTTCGAGTCACCCTGCGAAGTAGGAGGCATTAGGACTTTACTCAAGCTGTATGCAGCCTTCTCTCCTTCCCGCTTTCTTGGCATACATTTCGATGCAAAAGCGGATGGGGGCATCCCGTCTTCTCCTCCCAAGCACAACCCTTCCTCCTCACACCCACCCACCCACTCAACCGCCTACGGGTTACGCATCTTGCACCTCTTCAAGTTCTTCTCAAGGCTAGGAAGCAGCTTTTCACTTTTAGCAATTAACTACACATTCGACAGTGGGATTAAACCACCAAATGGAGGTGGTACTTTAAAGAGCACTCATCACTTGTGCCAACAAACTGCGACCCAACAAATTAAAAACATTTCCACACCCGCTGAAACAAAATATACCGCAGCTACACTCAGCCATGCAAATGGGCTGCGGCTGCGCAATAGAACAACTTCATCACCAATCCATACATACTTACTGCAGTTCCTTCGGCTTCTCCCCTCCCTCCCCAAAGACGAAATGAGACAGCACACTCGGGTAGAATACATAGATATGCATTTAGCATACCAGCAACCCATTCCGCAAACGTACAACGACGAGGCAACTAAGTGGCCCTATCGCCAGAATTTGTCATTCAACAAACCATCGACGCACTGCACAGTCGCCTTCGCCTTATCCAGCACCGTCCTCCGGGCTCTCCTCGGTATGGGTACCGTCGTCAGTCCCCTCATCCTCCATGGTGAAGCTGATTCCGTATGGGATGGAACAATGCGCCAACCATTACGCGTATCCATGACCAGCGGAGGAAATACCGGCCTAAAAGCAAAAAGTCAAACGCCTGTCGACGGTGCGGCACCACGGCAACTGCAGTGACACAATAATTAAGCTTTGATATGGCTATCGGCCTACAATCTACTGTCACATCGCAAGCATACAAAGACAAGCCCAACCACCTGTCGCAGGCAGCAGAAATACACTCAATACCACCAAATGGCAGATGACCGTTAAACAACATACAAGAATCCCGAAATCATACAATTTCATGTGGCACAAGCTGCATAGGTAAGAATCTGCAGAAGCAGGTAGAGCATGAAATCGTTGAACATTTTCCGTCTCTTACAAATTACTCACGCTTTGGCAATAAACCATTCCACTCACTGCAACACTCACACATGCGGGCGTCATCAAAATCACCTCTTTGGACAAGTTGCTCATGTGTGCAAATGCGCCGATAACTTGCGTCTTAAGCCTTAAACACTAGATAGGCCATTACCGAATGTGGCTTTGGATCGTACAGAGAATCATACTTACATATCAAAGCCTCATAACCTAACTACACTTCCAACTAAACCCGAACATCTTAAACCTAAAAAGAACAAGCAAAACTAATAATTGCGAGATGATAACATCTTATTAAACTTCGCCAAAATGCTTACTAAGTTACAGGTTCACTCTCGTTTCACTCCCGCGTGGCACTCACACATCGCGCCCAGTACTTCATTAGCCCACCAAGCACAAAGCCGCAGCATTGCTTATTTCCAGGGTGAATGATTTGCCAACACTGGACAAAGAAACTTTCAACGGCATTGATGGGTAGAACTGCAAACCACAGTTGTTCACGACGACGACGACGACGACGACGACGACGAGTTCAAAGGCGATTAGCGCAGCCTCAGTGGTTTCACATGGGTTGGCTTCCACATCCACGTTCCCCCTGCCACTGCCATTGTCGACGACGATGGACGTTGTTGGCGGCCTGGTGAGTTTGTAATGCAGTTGAAAAGCGGCCCGTAACCAGCGTTGAAGGCGGTGGCGGCGGAAGAGCCAATGTCAATCAGCAAGACTACTCACAACCATCGCCCACCATCCTTGAGAGGTTGACAAAATCAACACAAAAGCAGTGTGCTGACAAGTTCCACGTGCAATGTGCTAATTAAGAAGGCGAAATTGACACCTAGTGCTGTTCACTGATGACTTCATGCTTATCACACATCATTTCAAAGAAATCACTCCTACCGTATCTTGGGCCCACAACGAATTTAGTATCAAGTAAAGCCAAATGCTTGGTAGATTTTCCACATTTTAACAACAAATGAGGTCCCATCAGCCATGAAACCCTCCCCTATTAACCAACCCACCACATAACAAGCCACTGGGGCAACTTCAGTCGATCCCTTCCGCAACCGTTCAGCATGACGAACAAACGTGAGTGTTGTCTATGGGCAACGAAAACTCGTCCAATCTTTCTTAGCGAATCTCATCCAATAAAAAGCTTCACATGTACACATGTACACGACTACCGATTGGTACGTTTCATGCATTGAATATCGATGACCTGCAATTAGCATCAAAATGCATCTCTGTATGCAACATGGAAATGCATCTCTGTATGCGATAAAAGCAAATAAATGGTGAACCAAGGAACCTATACCTCTAATTGCAAAGGCAAGCAAACACTAATTTACCGAAAGGGACTAAACTGCACTTTTCAAAACAATTATATTTCCTTATTTCAGCGTTGACGCAATCACCACCGCAACTCACCATCCTCTGCCAACGAGACTGTAAGCTTCCCTGTCATGTCAACCTTATTCTCAAACTCGTCTCGTCACGCTTGTGCCAAACGATGTTTAACCGATTGCAATGCCATTAAACACAGAGGTATCATCCACGACATTATTCACGTCGCAGGACCAGGGAGACGCCTCCGCAGATAACTCTAAAATCGTGCATTACCCACCATCTCACAGATTCTTCGATGCCGACCCACCACCATTGCGAGTTCTTAGTATCCGAAAGCTATAAAAGAGGAAGCCGGGGAGTGAATCCCAACGCACTGCAAAGCCAAAGCTCCAAAATGCAAGCATCAAAAGACACCTCAAAAAGTAAACATTCAAGACCGCTAAAAGGTACCACCCGCGTAGTGATACAAACCCTTCTCAGCGAACATATACACGTCTCCAAGGAACCATTCCTTTGCTTGTGGATCTACATCAAACACTAATCCATGTCAAACCTGAACACGCGACTCAATGACTACTTAGACCCTGCAAAATGCTTTTCGCAAAGACACCATCAGCGCAAAACAAGAACCAAAACGTCAACAATGAGTCGAATCGCAAATCATGGATGGCCTCAACAACTGTAGTGGCAACACATTATGGAAATACAAATAAGCCGCTTATTTCCACAAATAAAGGGCCTATAAACAACTGCCAAAACATAACAAAAGACGACGCAACGAAGCCAATTCCTAACTGAGAAATATTGCAGAGCAACAGCTAAAGCAAAATGCCAACGAAACGCTGCTAGGTAATGCCTCAATACTTGCCGTATTGTAGGCGCCGAGGAACACGCATTTCCAACGAATTACACCATTAAACATTACGCAAACAAAGCATGATGAAAACCTAAACAGTATCTTCCAAACCGTACACAAAGAACCACAAGCTAGTGAAATCCAACACCTAGAGCTCTCCAAAAAAAAAACACAAGAACAAAATGCATCCAAGCCGCAAAACAGTTGGTCAAGAAATATGAAATGATATAGTTAAGAAAACATAACAAATAGGCTGTAATAATTGTGGTGTTTATATGCGCTTTGTAGGTGAGAGGCGGGAACACAAGATCCACGTGGCCGCAGAAGAGCTCGCTTCCCCGCCTGAGCCGGAGTCACACCCCCAGTAGATCGACTATATTAACCACCTTGTACCCTTAAATAAAGAGATGACCAAAAGAACTCGTCCTTCTCATACCAAGGTGGAAAGGAAGGAAGAGGAGGAACGGGAGAATCCCGCTACATAGGCAATTATACACCTCCCATAAAAAATTAAACAAAAAAATTCAGAGCAAAAACCGTAAATCAGCGCGGATATATAAAAAGACATGAAAGAAGGGAAATATGGGGAAAATAGGACCATAAAATATTCCCTAAAACGAAGAGGATGTAATAAATAAAAGAACAAAGTTTCGATTATTACTGCATTATTAACATTAAACAAGAAGCATATAAAAGCCAAATTCAAATAAAAAACCTAATCAAAAAAAGCACAAATCCAGGGAACACTAATGAGAAAAAACAGACGCAAGGATAAAAAAGGTAACTCATAATGCAAATACATAATTGATATAAAAAAGAAGAGAAAAAATGAAAACTTAAAAACATCAAAACACACACTACCACAAAAATGCATTAAAAATTCTCAAAAAAGCGTTAGCAAAAGTAAGTAAAGAATGAAGAAAATAAGAGAAATGATTCAGTGTTTGAGTGGACGGAAGCCAAGTGTTGATTGGCCGATGCAAGGACAGCATTGATGCACGGATGTGGCTGTCGCCACGTCGTCATCACCATCCTCTGCTGGAGCCAACGAGAAGGTGCCTGGTACAGTTGTGCGTGTTGTGATTGGCTGATGCGTGCGTTAACGCGTGCGAGACGAACTTAGTCAGTGATGGTGAGGGAGAGGATGTGTATAAGTAGGTGTGGAGGAGGCGCCGTTGCGGTGATAAGTGTTGCGTTTCATTCACTGACGAGGAGTTAGTGGTTGTCATGGCTCCCAAAGTAGTGTCAGGTAAAGCTGCGAAGAAGGCGTCGAAGGTGAAGGTGCCGAAGACGGACAAGGCGAAGAAGAGGAGGAGGAAGGAGAGCTACGCCATCTACATCTACAAAGTGTTGCGTCAGGTGCATCCTGACACGGGCATCTCGTCGAAGGCGATGTCGATAATGAACTCCTTCGTGAACGACATCTTCGAGCGGATTGCCGCCGAGTCGAGCCGGTTGGCGCATTACAACAAGAAGTCGACAATCACGAGCAGAGAGATTCAGACTGCTGTGCGTCTGCTGCTGCCGGGTGAGTTGGCGAAGCACGCGGTGTCGGAGGGCACCAAGGCTGTGACCAAGTACACAGGCTCCAAGTAGACGATGAGGTGGATGTGTGGGGTGCACTGAGTGAACGCATTACACGGCCCTGTTGAGGGCCACTACTGCTGCTGCTGCTATCGCCGCATTTATTCGTAGTTGTTGTGGCGAAAATAGACATTCTATTGCTACCACCACAATGTCTCCTTCTCCTCTCTCTCGTCTCCATTGTCGTGCTGTTCTGGGGGTGTTGGTGTTGGTAATGGTGTCGGTGTCGGTGTCGGTGTCGTTGTTGGCAGTGCTCATGTCTATGCAGGTGTTGGTGAGGGCAGGTTAGGTAGGTAGGGCGGGTCGGAGGTCGGGAATGGGATGTAGTAAGGCTTGTGGCGATGATTGTGATGGCTCGGCTGACGATGAGGAGGGAGAGGGTTGTAGGCTTTGTTGTGGATTGAGTGATTCTCAGTGGCCCCAAAGGAGGGCTTCAAGGAGAGTGTGTCGGGACGATGTGGTTGTCTCACGAAGACGATCTTGTGACCGGCGCCGCCCCTAATGCTTAGTTAGCTGAACGAAAGCTGCTGATGTGTGGGTGAAGAACAACAGCTACAGCAACAACAACAGTCCTCTCCCCTTTATCCCGTCGGCTCTTCATCCACTCAAATCCTTCCACTCTCCCCCCCTAGCTGTCTCATTCACGCCCCACCTAAACCTCCTTCTACTGAGTCTTGCGAACAAACCTACCCTCTACCCACCCACCCACCTACCTACCACTACACTAGCGCTCATCTCTGCCCTCCCTACACCCAGTGGGGCATTAAGGCAAACCGACACACAACTGGCAGCTAGTCGGGAGGGGGAGGGTTGTAGACTTTATTGTGGGTTGAGTGATTCCCATAAGAGTGGTCTCAAAAGAGGGCTTCAAGGAGAGTGTGTCGGGACGATGTGGTTGTCTCACGAAGACGATCTTGTGACCGGCGCCGCCCCTAATGCTTAGTTAGCTGAACGAAAGCTGCCGATGTGTGGGTGAAGAACAACAACTACAGCAACAACAACAGTCCTCTCCCCTTTATCCCGTCGGCTCTTCATCCACTCAAATCCTTCCACTCTTCCCCCCTAGCTGTCTCATTCACGCCCCACCTAAACCTCCTTCTACTGAGTCTTGCGAACAAACCTACCCTCTACCCACCCACCCACCTACCTACCACTACACTAGCGCTCATCTCTGCCCTCCCTACACCCAGTGGGGCATTAAGGCAAACCGACACACAACTGGCAGCTAGTCGATTAACACATCCATTGGCCAAAACAACAATCTGCCTTGTAGTGTGGGTGGTGTGGTGGCCCTCAAGAGGGCCGTTATCACGTTCATGGTTGCACACTCTGTGCAGTGGACGAGGTATGATACGCGTCTTCTTGTTGTCGCGCGCCGCATTACCCGCCAACTCCAGCACCTCAGCAGCCAGGTACTCGAGCACAGCAGCCAAGTAGACCGGTGCTCCAGCACCCACACGCTCCGCGTAATTCCCACGACGCAACAGTCGGTGCACTCGACCCACAGGGAACTGTAGACCCGCCCGCGCCGACCTCGTCTTCGCTTTGGCCCGTGACTTGCCTCCTTTGCCTCGTCCACTCATTCCTCCTGCGCTCTTCTCAACCAACCGATTGAAACGTGAATCTGTCATTTGACACACCACCTCCCTGCTATACCCGCCGCTTGTCACACTGGGACACATTTCTTATTGGCTGCACAACACACCCTACCACTCCACTTCACGCATCTCATTGGGTCTCCACCACCAACACCTCCTGCCATTGGCTGCTCCATTCGTCACGCTGCAGCACACAGACAACTGCATCTGCCACCAAGCACAAAGACGCGATGCCTATTCCCAAGATGAATGGATTAGTCCACACTGAGAAAAGAAACTTTCAACAGGATCGATAGGTCGAATAATCGCAACGCTACAGCTGTCAGCAACGACGTGGAGTTCAAAGGCGCTCAATGCGGCCCCAGTGGCTTCCAATGGGTCTGCTTCTACATTCACATTCTCCTTTGCCATTTCCACCGTCGGCAACGATAGACGCTGTTAGCGGCCTGATGAATCTGTGATGTCCTTGAACAGCGCCCCATTAACAGCGTTGAAGGCGGTGGCGGCGGGAGATCGAGTGTTATTCAGTAAATCCGCTCATCATCATCAGCCACCATCATCAACATAAATACTTTGTTGACAAATTACATGCGCAATGTGCGGACTTTGAAGGCAAAATCGACGCCTAGTGCTGTTCACTAGTGACTCTACGTTTATCACACAAGATATCAACGAAAAAAATCACTCTCACTGTGTCTAGGACCTGCAACGACTTTAGCACCAAGTGAAGCCAAATGTTTGGTGGATTTTTCACATTTCAACAACAACTAAGTCCTCATCCGATATAATTCCCCTTTTTAAAACAACCCACAATCTAACAAACCACTGGCACAACATAAACCAGTCCATTCCACAATTGTTCAGTAAAACTAGCAAACGTGAATGTTGTCTACAGACAACGAAAACTTGTCCAGCTTTTCTTCGTGAATCTCATCCAGAGAAAAAAACTTGACACGCAGAGATGTGCGTTCCGAAACATGCATATATATGAACGTGACCACCAGTTTGTACGTCTCATGACCTGGAAAGCAACACAACAATGCATCTCCGCGTACAATGAAAAAGAAGTGGTGCAATAAATAACACACACCTCCGGTCGCTAAGGTAGGCAAACACCAATTCACCAAAAGGGACTGCACTAGATTTAATAAAAAATTGCATTAAGCCTCCTTAATTTCACTATTTCAGTAGCAACACAATCACCACCGCAACCCACAATCCTTTCCGAGCAGAACAAAACACAGAACACTCGTCTCGTCACTTTAGCTTCCATCCATGTAATTATCCAATGTTCGTGCCGAACGAGGTAAAACCTATCGCAATGCCACAGAATACACCAATATTGTCCATGACATGATCCACATCGCAGGACCAAGGTGACGCCTCCGCAGGTGACTCGATGAGCCTACACTGCCTACCATTCCACTGATTTTTCAAATGTCGGTCAGCCTACACTGCCTACCATTCCACTGATTTTTCAAATGTCGGTCCGTCACCATCGCAAGTTCGTAGTGCTTAAAAGAGGAAAAAAGGAATGTCGATGAGAGAATTTCAACGTACCGTTGAGTGAGATCTCATCCATGCCTTCCAGTGAAGTGGTAGAACATCCCCACTCGAGGGTCACAGAAGAATGAGCGACAACAGCGTAGCCAATGTAGACAGGGTTCATCCTACTCCCCATGACCGGTGAGCAGAAATAGATGAGCCTGCAGTGTAGTTCTGCGCAAATCGGCACCTCATGTACCGACCCCCCATCTCATCACAAACGCGATGCCATCAAAGGCAGCGACACAGCACCCACACTCGCATCCCCTCTTCCCAAGGCAACTCCGACTCCAATGCTGGCTGCCTGCAAAATATTCAAACTTTAGTCAAATAACAGTCACAAGATCACACTCAACCCATCAATCAACCCCCAAAATGACTGCTTGATAAGATTGTGCTGGCTCATCCAGCCATTGTCTGCATCACATGCATGCAGCCTGCCTTAGACCGACTATACACGCCTTATCAACGACTCCTGGACGGTAAATATCAAACACTGACCACTTCACTTCCGTTCAATCACGTCGGTGCACACCAAGTGGCCAATACCTACTCCTCCTCCCCCTCCCCTCCCCCTAGGTCTTCGGTACCACAATGTCATCCACATACAACCACTGAGGCATTTGGGACGTAGGTGGCGATCTATTCTTCTTTCAAACAAGCTGATACCAACAGCTAGTCACTACGGCAAATTCCCGTGCCCACTGGAAACTATGGTGGGTGCACTCCAACAGTGACCTCCCTCAACTCATGACATCGAAAATTATAGCCACACTGTCCTATTTCAGTGGCCTTAAATCACAAGTGCATTGCCATCAAACTGCGAAAAAGTCAAATTCCAGTCAATCAATTACCTCAGAACCGCACTTCCTATCGAACGGTCAGAAGTCTACATCGCGAGCATATGGCAGCCTGAATTCGTGCAACACCTCGACACTATGCTCCTCACCACCAGCTTATAAACGAACGTTGCATAACAAACGAACAAATGAATCAAATAAACACAAAACTAAACGTGGAAGGATACGTAGGTGGCGATCTATTCTTCTTTCAAACAAGCTGATACCAACAGCTAGTCACTACGGCAAATTCCCGTGCCCACTGGAAACCATGGTGGGTGCACTCCAACAGTGACCTCCCTCAACTCATGACATCGAAAATTATAGCCACACTGTCCTATTTCAGTGGCCTTAAATCACAAGTGCATTGCCATCAAACTGCGAAAAAGTCAAATTCCAGTCAATCAATTACCTCAGAACCGCACTTCCTATCGAACGGTCAGAAGTCTACATCGCGAGCATATGGCAGCCTGAATTCGTGCAACACCTCGACACTATGCTCCTCACCACCAGCTTATAAACGAACGTTGCATAACAAACGAACAAATGAATCAAATAAACACAAAACTAAACGTGGAAGGATGAAAATAGTGAGCAGGGGAATTCTGATTAGATTTCCTCAGTATTTTGTTTCACAACACAACATATTACCGGTCGGTTCCATCGGTTTCCTTCCTTCCTTCCTTCCTCATGTCTGCTCACCTCCTCCAACATATGCCTTCGCTTCTCCACCACACTTTACATCGTCTGCGCATGTTGAACTTACCAAACTTCTAGAAACCAAAAATAGTAGGTCAGTCGTTTTACACCCCCTTTACAGCCTCAAACATTCCACAACAAGGAAACGAAAGTGCCACAACTTTATGCCTACTCATCTGGAAGCTGAACACACGATTAAGTGGTCACTGCATTTCGCGTATACGCTGTGCAAAAAAAGTCAACACAACTAAGGAATGAGGTTTCAGACAGTGATATAGAGGTTAATGTATATTTAGAACGCAAAGATGCCAAAAGCTTGATCTAGTCTACCCACATGGGCGTTATAACAACTTGGACAATCCAACTTTTGCTATGCAAAATGCTGTTCCAAAACCAGCACTTCAAAACTACGAATGCATGAAAGGGGCGATGATAGTTCACAAATCGCGACCCATTCTTACCTGAGCAACGTTCAAAGCAATGGCAAAGGCGCGATTCGTGCATTGTGATGGTCGAAAATGCATCCACACTCATAACAAAAGCTCCACCAAGGGAAGGTAAGCCTTTGTCGAATACAAAGTCCCCAACTTCTTTGAAAAGAAGGAAAGCCAAATACTAGGCACATTGTCAACAGCATTAATCAAATTAGGCCCCGATTTTCAAAATTTACCGTTATCAAAGCAACAAACCACTCGAAACACTGGCACAACGATCTTGATTAGTCACTTAAACCAACTAAATGCTGTTCTAAAACCAGCACTTCAAAACTACGAATGCATGAAAGGGGCGATGATAGTTCACAAATCGCGACCCATTCTTACCTGAGCAACGTTCAAAGCAATGGCAAAGGCGCGATTCGTGCATTGTGATGGTCGAAAATGCATCCACACTCATAACAAAAGCTCCACCAAGGGAAGGTAAGCCTTTGTCGAATACAAAGTCCCCAACTTCTTTGAAAAGAAGGAAAGCCAAATACTAGGCACATTGTCAACAGCATTAATCAAATTAGGCCCCGATTTTCAAAATTTACCGTTATCAAAGCAACAAACCACTCGAAACACTGGCACAACGATCTTGATTAGTCACTTAAACCAACTTGCGGCACGCAAATAGATACGACTAGGTATCATACTTAATAAATTAACAGTAAATTCATCTTTTCTCTCTGCTCAACCTGACAAGTAAGGGCATGCATAATTAGATGAACGTGCACATATACGCAAGTACTTCTTTAAAGGGAATTGGAGGTGAATGCAAGAACTTAGGAGATTTACAACCTTCTCTGCAAAGCAAGCCCCATTAGTCAAGACCCACTGCTAAAAAATAACAGACCATTCAACGCAAACAACAATATCGCCTTTTCTGATCCACCCGACTCTCCTACACGACGACTTGGATGAGCAACAAGTGGTCCCGCATTAACAGACCGCAGACAAACTGCAAGGCACTCGTACGCCGAGCTGTGACAATATTAAATTCAACGATGCATTCGAACATAATGGGCGTATTTGCACAATAAATCGCAGCCATGTTCTGCATTACTTATATTAAACTTCTATTTTGCTAAAGACTTTAATTATTTTGGCGCCTTATCACTTAGTTACTGCTGATGTTAGTTCTGCACACATTTTAAGTAACACTGCTGACGTTGCAACTAACTGATTTTTTACTTTAGTGTCTTAACCTTATTTCCTATGCAATACTTGTGTGTTTCAAGGAAAATTAGAAACACGTGCAGGAAGGAAATATTTGAGCCTTTTACAAGAAGGTAGAATAAAAGCGGTTTTGATGAAATAAGTCAATATGCACCCAGTTTTTTCTGGGCTTGTAAATTTCGCCTTGAATGCAAGTGGTAAGAATCTTGAGCCTAATAGCAACACCTATGACAAATCCTTGCTTTTTGTGTGTAGAAAATCCTCCGAATATATTTGGCGGCACAAATGAAAACCTGGGCTGGGATTGGGTCGGTCTGCCGGTGGTGGGCGTGGCTTGCACTTTGTTTTGAGGAATGTAGGTATGTGAGTTTTTTGTTATTGAGGAATTCTCTTTGTTTGGCTTGATGTTTTTTTCGTTACGTGTCACATTTGTAGAACTATTCTAGACGTTTCCAAGGTAACGTTGTGTTACAATTATTTTGGAAAGCCATAAAATGAGATGAGCAAACCTTGACCTTTTTCTCTCCTGCTTCACATCCGGATACAATGGCAAATAATGCAGCGATTATAGGATGATCTCTAACGCATTGGCCAATTCAAAAATGTGAATTTTCAGATGTTCTGGCAGTTAAATGTGTAGGTTGGCTTATAAGAAAACGCTGCTTTATGCTGCTTCCTTTCCTTTGGTGTAGTTCAGACAAATTTTGCTGGCTTCCGTGAAGAATATGGGCAAGTAAATTAACAAATAAAATAAAAGAAAATAAATAAATAATGATGAAAATCGCTCAACGTTGGGGCTGGGCCTAGTGGGAATGCATTATAACTTAGTTTCTAAAATGTCGCATCACAAGTTTGTACCCTATATTCACCATGTTGCCTCGTTTAAGATTTTTATGCAAGAATTTTTTTTTAGCGTAGGTAGATCTCATTCCATCAACAGCAGTTGGTCAACGTCAAAACAGAGTTGGGAGCGTTTCTGCATGAGGACAATTTCTTCGTCTCCGTGAAAGGCTTCAGCTCCCGTTCCTCATTTGCGAAGGATAGGGAGGATGACTGCTCAGCGGGATGCGCTCTTCCATCGCCCATTCTGACAGCACACAACTCGCTCAACGCTTCTTCTATGGGGTGGAGAATGACGTTCTAATTGCAGCAAGTAAGTACGTGGAGGCGAACAATGAAAAGGCTACATTCTTGGTGGAACTCGAGGTGTCAAGTACTCGATGCCTTCCTCGCGTCTTTCCTCCGTGGTGGGTGCAGCCGATGCTTTGATGATCGTCGCCCAGTAGGAGCTAGAGTAGGTCCTGTTTTTTTCAAATGGGCTCGATGTCAATACCGCGTTGTTTGTTCCTTGTCAATTTGTTATGATTGGCTGAATTTAAGGGCTGCAAGTATACCAGTTGGGCAAAGGTAGTGAAATAGGCGCAGGAGCTTTCTTGGTAAACAAGTGCACTTATTTTTTAAATAAGTTCTTTTGTGTTGATAGAATAACCAAGCATCTAGGCTGTGGCAAATTTGTTGAAGTTGAGGTGGGTGAAGTCATGTTGTGTGAACCAATCACCTCTTTTCTGTAAGGTGATATCTGATTCGTTAACCCAGACGCTTTTTTGATAGTGGGAATTTCTTGAGTCTAACAAAACCGTGAGCTGCTGCAACACGTAGGGTCGTGGTATTGTCTCTTCTTCAAGACCTTGATGGCTTATTTTTCACACCAAGATTTTTTCTGCTTCCCCTCTGTGTCTTTGCTGGATGTTAGCATAGTTAACATTGGCACTTGATTTTTCTTAGCGTCTCATAATCTTGTCCTCTTTGAGAGCAATGATGACAGGAGGATGGTTATTGTAAAAGGACATCAATTGCTGTCAACATCAAGTTGATAGAATAAATCGATACTTCTCTCTGAATACCGACTGTCGCACGGTTCGACATAGGTTTTTAATCTCAGGTGAAGATGGCTGCACGATTTGTCACTTGCACGCTAGCGAAAACTGGGTTTGTGAGTGTGTACTAGGAGCGCAGCTCTTAGTCGTCATGATTCCTCAATATGTTATTAAAATTCGGCCTCGTGGGTTTACAGGAAGTGATGATAAATAATTTGGCATGGGCGATCTGGAGTGCTCTTGACGTCTATTTGGTAACGCCCTCTATCAACAAGGCTGAGGTGAAAGACGTTGAATCCAACCGACGCAGTGAAGAGGTTGAGTGCGAATGTCGAGCCAACTTAGGTCCTAAGTTCAGCAAGGTGTCTGCGTGATGGGATTTCTGTACAGATGTCGGTTCTTCCATGATGCCTAACTTGCAAATGTTAATTTTTGGTTGGTTAAAGGTCGCTATCCTTGGTTTTTGGTTTATGACTACACTTTGATACCTCATCGTGAAGTATTTTCATCTGCTCAGTAGCTTCCTTCCCATGACGCCTCCACGCCCCGTTAACTGTTCATCGCCTTTTCACTGTGACTCCGCATTTCTTATGGGCGGGGAATGCGATGCGACAAAGGCAGTGATGAATACCCCATTGTTGAACCTACACCCTTCTACCACCTTCGGATAGTCGATAGGGCTGTTGGAGCGTAGTTCGCTTCCAGAGACGAAGGAATGAGCCCGTCGTTGACAACCGTTGGAGTAAAGGTGCGTGAACTCTCCGTCAGTTTGGACTCGGATCATATTGCGTCTTTAGAGAGAGAAGGAGAGGTGGGATTGTACAGATTGTACGAGAACTCTTAAATTGCTATGCCTCAGTTTATATCCTTTTAGTCTACTGATTAGTGGAAGTCTGGCAAATTGTAAGATTTTCAGGGCCTTGTGGGCAGAGGAAGGTGGAGTTGAAAGCTTTCACGTTTGTTGCGGAGGCTGTCGGTTTTGATCCAGGGATTTGTGATTATGTCTGTTTTGGGTTGTGGCATTCAATTGGATTTTCTTGTACGCATTCGCCTCAGACGATGCTTACATTTACGAATGTTTTTAAGTCCCACATTCATCTGAACCTCTTTCACCAGGCTGGTTCTGCTCTGCAGTCGATCAGTCCTTACGTCTACTTGGCTGTTCTGCTACTGATGGGTTAGTAAGTAGCTAAAAAGTGGGATTTGGTGGAGCATGTGCTAGTGGACGCGTTGGAGTGTTTCGAGAAATGCGTAAGAAATTGCTCTTTCAAATCATGCAGGTTTCAAGAATTGGCTTACTCGATCAGCTGCCACATCAAGAAAGTCAGGATATACTCGTAGTAGCTAGTAGCAGTAAAAGGGGCAACGGTATCGATGCCGTTTTTGCAGTGTTTTCACTCCAAATGGAAGGTTTTGACCTCCAATCTTTGTCTGTTGCATTTGTTGCTCTTGGACAAGGGGGATGGAGACAGGCGTAGTGAGTGGGTGACCATTAGGTTTGGCGAACGAAGAAAATTAATGCGTTAACACCATGGTGAGGACAATCAGGTGCCTCACACGAAAGATGATTTGCTTGCACACCGAAACCTCTGTTGCAGAATCACTATTTATCACTATTTATTTGATTGCTATTGCATATTGTCTTTAGTACGCTTTCTCAGCGACTTTGACACGAAGGAAAGCCACCAATTTCCTTTGTGCCCCTCGCCAATGGAACAATCGAATGTGGCTGCTCTGTGCAAAGTGAAGATGAAGTCGGCCCCTAAAAGAGCCACCGGAGCGTCCACACAAAATGTGCCGTTATCTCTTTAGCGATCCACGTATGATCCACGACCTAACCAAGCCACCGAAGCCATAGAGCATGTGACTTGGGTGCATGGCAGTGACGATCTTGCGCTTTGCGCGCCCAACGTGTCACGGCGTCACGAATGACCTTGTCCAGAAGGCCCTTGAGAACACCACAAATTTTCCGGTAATTGAGCTCGCAGATGATTTTGACACCCCGAATATTTTCTTGGGACACTTTCCTGTGAGCCCTGGTATCTCTGCATCCCAGATACTTTCCCCCTTATCTTGATCTAATATTGATCTTCTCAGCACTTCAGTTAGTATGGACCAGAGTCACAAAACTACGTCGAGTGAACAGAGGGTAAGGCAGGAAATAAGCTCTGTTCATTTGGACATTTCAAGCACCGTCTTACTTCCCAGCCTTGGTGCACACGCATTTGGTGCCCCATTTACCAGTGCTACTTTATCAGCCTCATTTTCGTTTATTAGCAGTAAAAGCAGATGTACCTAATCACATTATCGTATGCTCAAAGAGACTATCTACATATTTGTACAAGTATATGGAGGATACCCATCTACCATCCACCAGATTGTGGGTGCATGCGAGTGCAGGTGTGTAAGTGTTTAAGTGAATGTGGAGAGGCGCGGAATTGTTCAATGCAATGGTTGATCTGAAGATAGGCGATTGTCCCTATAGCTTTGGTTAGGTGAGGTCAGGTCAGGTCAGATGAGGTCATGCGATTGTAGAGGAAGAGTTGGAGGTGGCGCGTCAATGAGGTGTGTAATTGGGTTGAAGCGCTGTGTAGTTAATAGGAATTATGTCCCAGCATAATGAGACGTGGTCGTAAGAGTGGGATAAGAATTATGTCCCAGCATAATGAGACGTGGTCGTAAGAGTGGAAGGGGTATGCGGTACATGATAGGACCACGCTTCTATTGGATTTTCGGTTGTGTCGATAGTAAAAGGTGGGGAGGAAATAATGAGGGAAGGGGCAAAGGAGGCAAATCACCAAATCCGGGACGAGGTCGTTGCAGGCAGATCCGTAGGTCTCCATTATGGCTGGTGGTTATGGTGAGCAGTATTACTGACTGACACTCGCTCTACTGCCGCCACCACCTTCAACGTTGATTGTGGACCGCTTTTCAACAACATCACAGACTCATTAGGCCAACAACAATATCCATTGTTGCCTGCGATGGCAATGGTGAGGGAGAGTGTGGGTCTAGAAGCCGACTCCTGGGAGGCCACTAAGACTGCACTGAGCGCCTTCAAACAGCTGTGGTTTTGCATTCTACTTATCTATCCTGTTGAATGTTGCTTCGCTCAGTGTTGGCTAGTCATTCATCCTGGAAATAGGCATCGCAGACTTGAGGGAAGATTTATGAACGACTGAGTACTGTATGTGAGTGCCACGCGAGAGCGAAACAAGAGCAAATCTCTAATTTCGTAAGCTTGTTGGATTTGTTGAATCAGATGTTATTGCCTTTTTGCAATTATAAGATTCTCGGCCTTTTTTAGTCTAAGATGTCCAGGTTTAGTCGCTTTTACCACTATGGTATGAGATGGAACCGATATGAAGTAGGTGTGGAGCAATTGGAAGAGTGGTTGTGCTGTGAGGCTTTGCTATGCAGGTATGATTCTCTGTGCAACTCACTGTCATATTCGGTAATCGCTTGCTTGATGTTTAAGGCTTGGAGTGCAATTTTTTGATGTGTATACAGGCATGGGTAATTTGTCCAAAGAGGCGATTTAGATTACGCTTACATGTGTGATTGTTGCAATGAGTTGGTTGGCTTATTGCCCCAGTATGTTTAACTCGTAAGAGAAACGGAAAATGCCCAACGACTTCATGCTCCCCGTGCTTCTGCAGATTTTGTACCTATGGTGCTTCTCTTCGAATACTGATTGCCGTTTGGTTCCACGTAGGTTTTGAATCCCAGATGACGATGGCTGAATGACTTGTCAGTGGCAGGCTAGAAAGAACTGGGTTTGTGTGTGCTAGGAGTGCAGCTGCTCTTAGTCGTCATGCTTTCTCATTCTGGGGTCAAAATTCGGCCTCGTGAGTTTAAGGGTGAAATGGTAGTGAATAATTTGAAATGGGCGATCAGGAGTGCTGTTGACGTCTACTTGATAACGCCCTCTACCACCAAGACTGAGGTGAAAGACGTTGGTTCCGAGTGGCACGCAGTGAGGAAGTTGAGTGCGAGTGTTGAGGCAGCCTTTGCCCTAAATTCGGTAGGGTGTCTGCATGATGGAATTTCTATTCAGATGGCGATTCCTCTATGATGCTTAACTTGCAAATGCTACTTTTTAGTTGGTTTATGGTTGCTATCCTTGATTTCGGGTTTATGATTACTCTTTGGTACCTGATTGTGAAATATTTTCATCTGCTCGGTTGTTTCCTTCACATGACACCTCCACACTCCGTTAACCATTAATTTATACTTCACCGTGACCCCCACTTTTCTTATAGACAAGGAGTGCGATGCGGCAAAGGCAGTGATCGACACGCCATTGTTGGACCTACACCCTTCGACCACCTTCGGCCGCTTGCTGCAGCACCATCATAGCGACCATCAACCCAGAGCTCGTTGACGGTCTTCTCGACAGGTCGGTCTCCTCCGCCTGCCACTGTGTCGCACTCAGCGTTTACGCAGACGAGGTATGAAGGTTCACAGCCAGTGCGTCTTTGACATCTCTCTCTCGTGCGCCTAGTTTATCGAATTTCTCGTGGCAGTGATGACTCATACCCGCTGAGTCGCCACTTTTGTACACCCCTTGTTTTAAGTGGCACGGATCCATGACACCATTACTGACTGGTGGGTCGAGGTTACCACCGAAGTTGTGATGGTTCTTGCTGCACCTGAAACAGGGGATACTACAGTAGACGGTTCTGCTACTATCGCTGCCTCCTTTTTGTTTGGGCCGTAGGGTTGGTTGCTGAGGCCCTGGAGGTGGCGGAACCTGACCACGTGGTTTTTGCTATTCGTTGATGCCTTACAGGAGGGGAAGAAAAAGATTTTGAGACTCTTACCTTGTCCGAAATGCACGTTCCTCTCTTCCTGTGACATATATTTATCGAATCAAATCTGACCTTTTTGGCTGATCGGTAGCCATTATAAGTTCAGTCTAAATTCTTGATTTTTCTCCCTTTCTTTACTTAGCCGAGAGTTGCTAATGCTTCTTACAAGCTGACTGCTACCTTTATGTAGCTTCAGATTTCCCTTCGGTGATGCTGTGTCGTAGTACCTGTGCGACATCTGAAGGATCACTCACCGCGTAAGTTATCCTTTCACAAAAGTAGTGAGCCTTATTCGCAAAGACTATAGTATCAGGACTGATGTTTGATCGTCGAATATGGTGGTTGCATTGTGCATCAAACTTGTGTTTAGGCGATCCGATAGGGTGACTTAAATTGACTGGACCTACTGGAAATTTGTCAACCTCATGCAAACTCTCTTTTGCTGTTTTTAAACGCCTAAAATAAGCCTGAGTAGTTAAAGCCAAGCAATATTTCATCGCTTATCATTTGCACTTTTGCTGTTGCCAAGCTGTAGGGCGCTTGGTGATGCATCAGATGGTTTCTGATGGGACCCGTTATACCACGTTGTAAAGCTCGTGCTCCCGCGCTGATTCCCGCTACTCCTTGGTCGAAAGCAATCGGGATGTAATACGAGTTCAGGACTGAAGCGGCAGCAAGATTTTTTCGCAATCATTTTCTTATACTATTTGGAAAGACGTAGTAGGCAGTAGCAAAACGTACTGCTTGTTATTGACCGACCTAGATGGTTTGGTTTTGGTGATGTCAAGCCATTTCGGGGACGTCACGTTTGGGAGAACTCCCTATTTTGAGTAAAATGGAATTACACATCTCATTTGGCTGATTTTATCCGAAATTTATGTGTCAAGAACAGCCAGTAGCATTGCGACAGTTGGTTTACTCCTGCAGGGGCATCGAGGGGGCTGTCGTGGTGGGGGCTGAGCACTTGACTGCCATTTACACGCCAGAGACCGTGTATTTATTGCTTCCATGCCTCCTTGACACCCGTGTAGGGTGGTTCGGTGGCCGTGTGACTGACTGGGAGAATAGCTTATGACATGGAATGGCTTGCACTGCGGCATTTGCTAGGCGATCGAAGATGTCATCAATGTTTTCTCCCAAACCGTCCACTCACAGGTCTGGATTGCGTACCACCCTATGTCCAAAAGACTGCTTTGCTTGGGCTTGTGATGGACTGCAAGCGCGGTTGCTTACAATGAATCGTTCGCTTACAAAGACCGGACGTTGCTGATGTCTTGGACCTATCCGCTCGATAGAGTTCTCTCTAACTGGGGGATGTTTGGGAGGAATTTCCTAAAAACAGTAAGTTTAGTTAATCGACTGAAGGGAAGTGCTACGTCAAGAAGGTTCGGTTGTAGAGGCTCTGCAGGTGGCGGAACCTGCCCACTTGGTTCGTACTGCTCGTTGACGCCTTGCAGGAGGAGGAGGAGAAAGGGAGTTCGAGACTGTTGCTTTGTCTGAAACGCAAGTTCCTCTTCCCCTACGCCATAACATTGGTCGAATTAAATCCAACCATTTTGGCTGATCGGTAGTTTTCATTTTGAGTAACATGGAATCACACACCTCATTTGGCTGATTTTATTCGAGGTTGATGTGTCAAGAACAGTCAGCAGCACTGCGATAATTGGTTTACCCCTACACCGGCATCGAAGTAGCCGTCGTGCGGGTGCTGAGCACATGACTGCTATTTACACGCCAGATAGGCCTTGTGTTTGTTGCTCCCGCGCCTCCACTTCCGTGTGGAGTGGTTCGCTGGCCGTGTGACTGAGTGGGAGATGGGCTTATAACTGGGAACGACCTGTGCTGCGATGATTGCTAGGCGACCGAAAATTTCATCACTGCTTTCCCCCAAACCGTTCACCCACAGGTCTGTAGTGCGCACCACCCTGTGCCCAAAAGTCTGTGCTTTGTTCGTGCTTGTGATGGACTGCGGCCGCAGTTGTTTACACTGAATCGGTCGCTTTCGAAGACCGAACATTGCCAATGTCTTCTATCTATTAGCCTGATAGAATTTTATATAACTGGGGGATGTTTGGAAGATCAGTCAGTCGACTGGAGGGAAGTGCTACGCCAAGAAGGCTATTCAAGATCATTCTTCATTGCTGCAGTGTTTGTCCATTAGAAGTGTACTGCCTCTTGTTCGTACTCTTCTTACTTGTTTGGTTACATCTGTTCAAGTTGTAAGTGATTAACATTGGTTCTTGGTGTCGGAATTCGACTGAGGATTACATTAGTTTAGATTGTTTAAAGACTATTTAAGTGAAACTGGTACCAAGCTTGCCTATTATTGGGAGGGCTCGTACCTTGGGTTGCATTGCTGATTACCGCAGCGAATGATTGGCCTTGAGAGAAGTTTTTGCGGTTACTTAGATTTTGTTGAGGAAATAATGCGAACTTATTTTACCTCAATTACCGCAATGATGACGATCGTTTACAGAATGGCGGTGGTGCTGATGACTTCACGAAGCACATCTTTCTCTGTAGAACAGCAAAAGTTCCAGTGTAACTCCTTTTTTCCAAGCTGATCAACGATTGATCGTCGACTTGGTCTTATTAATTCTTTCGCATTTCAGTCTCCATTCAATGATACTTAATTAAGGGTGCCCAGGCGCCAATTCAAGGAGATCTGTGCATCTGAAGCTGCGCTGGCAGATGTTTCTGCTCCTCCTCATGAGGCAAATTTGCCCATAACTCCCAGGTGTTACCGCTCCATTGTGCATTCAACAACTTTGCTGAGGTTTTGCATTTGACACTATTTCTGCTGAGTCATTTGAAAATGCGGCAATGTATAAGCTTTGGCATCATGTTTCAAGCGAGAGGACGAGCCTTTCCTCTCGCATTAAGTGAACTATTTGGTCAATAGGGGACGTTTTTCTTTGGAATACGTATTGCTACTCGATAGGTGGAAGGCAAAGTCTCAGAACTCGGCGGGCGTTGTAAAGATAAATCACATCTGTGCCTTAATCAGTTCCTATGTTTGGGTAAATGTGCACTCTTCATTTTTGTCAAGGTGATGCCTAATGGGAACTCTATCACAGAGAGGGCAATGTACAAAGACAATTGATTTATGGGGTATAATCCGGTCCTATTTCCTGCTCTTGCTTCCCAGCTTGGTTTGATGCCGACATAGGGACGCTATCCAACCTCGCTGCCGGGATGCACAAATTCAGTTCTATTGCAGCGCTATTTAGTGTAGACTATAATTGTCGCTTTTGGGATGGATGTTGTGGATGATGATCTCAGTGTTTAGGGCTATCCGTCTCGTTGCTTCTTTGAAAAGCCCTCTGGAATTAGCAGTGCTGTGGAATGTGCCATAATAAGTGTGCCACATTTGAGGGACCTATTCAAACATTAAATCTATCTACCGGTTTTTTGGCAATCACCTAGGTTTTCGAGTTATTAGTGTTATTAGTCTGAAATCATCTCCAGTTTCGCAAAATGCTGCATGAGAAAAACTACTACTCAGGTGCCAAAAAAGTTCCAAAACTAAATTTTCCCACCAGTTCAATTATTCGTACACTGACCCTTCTGTCCATCCAATCCCTATCCAGTCTTTCATCTAGTTGTAGGTCTATTCACTTGTGCAAGCCTTCTGCATTCTCGAAGGCGTTTGAAGGCAGACGAACTTGGAAGCAGTGCCAATAGAGGTGTCTAGTAGCTGGCACATTAGGAGCATAAATGAGATTATCGGGAGATTAGAGAAAATCTGGTTTATAGTGCATGCTACTCAAGAAGGTGGCTTTTCTACATCACAGCAACCAATATCAACGATAACCGAGGCGGAGGTGGAGATACAGATCCATCGGTGGAGGATCACGAAGTGGCAGTGGTGGGGCTACGGTACGTGGGGAACTGGTGTCATCGAACGCACCACTACAGGCTGCATACAGTTAGGTGCTGGAAAGGCTGGAGACAGCCTAGCGCAAAAATATTGCCTTAACTGGCACCATTTGGGCTGCCTCGGTGGTCAAGGAAGTGGAGTTGGCGGAAATGGAGTGGAGCCTTATTCGAGCCCAAGCTATAGACAAGGGATTGGAGGTGGGGATGGGTGAGTTTCCAGTGGTGACTGCTGTCTTCTGTCCCTTAATCTTATGAGATTTTGTAGCTCTCCTACTTACCAATTCAAAGTGCTAAATACTCAACCACTTCATATCACTTCATCCTCTGTTCACATAGCCATCCATAATTTGTTCTTCATCGTTCTATTTGCTTCGTTCATTTCTTGGTACTCATACATAATTTGGGCCCTACTTGTCAACTCAACTAATTGTTTTATCTGCACGGTATCGCATCGACTCTTCTGACAACACTGTTGGACTAGTCGCGTATTTTGAGAATGCCTCAAGTTGAGATTTTCTTGATTAAAGGTTACAGTGCTCATGTGCGCAGTGTCTCCATTGGTGAGGCACGTGGTTGAAGTGTAGGACCGTTGATAGCTTTGAGGTTGAAAGGGGTTGATCTATTCTAGGTATCCGTAACTGCTGCAAACCCAGTCGCCTAGTCCCATGGAAGTGTGAGTGCCTTTGTCCCATTTGTAGGCAATGCTAGCCACAGCTACTGAACGTGCGTCCAGCCTATCAGCGCATCTAAAACAGTCGATAGGAAATCATCCGCACGTTTGCAATATACCCACTACTTTAGATATTCATTTCAACCTCCTTTACCAGGTTGGTTTCGCCCTGCAATGGATCAGTTCTTACGTCTACTTGGTCGTTCTGCTACTGATAGGTTAGTAGGTAGCTAAAAAGAAGGATCTCGTAAAGTATTAGCTAGAGGACGAGTTTGAGTGTTTCGAAAAATACGATCATGTGCCGCATCAAAGAACTCAGCGTCTACTCGTAGTGGCTAGTAGCAGTAAAACAGGCAGCAGTATCGATGTTGTTTTTGTAGAAAGTTTTCGCTCTGCATAGAAAGTTTTGAGTTCTCATGTTTTTTATTGCATTAATTGCTTTCGGACGAGGCAGACGCAGGCAGGCGTAGGGATTGGGTAACCATTAAGTTTGGCTAGCCTTAAACCTTAACTTAAACTTACAATTTGCAAAGTGATACCTTATGGCGAATGATTCAGATGGTTGTGTTACAAATGGCAAAGGTGTTACAATTATTTTCTAAAGACTGAACTTAACACAGGAGTGAAGACCTATTCCATAGAAAACTTACCGAGGTGAGTTGTGGTCATCCCACTGAGATGAGTTTTACTCCGGCCATGAGTTCCGTTCAAGTCCACTCACCTGACGGGTATGAATACAGATTCGATGGCAGTGATCCGGAAGAAGACCCTGCGCCAGCACTTTATGCTCACTTTTCAGTCCTGATTCGTAGATCATCTGAAGGCATTCAAAATCGGCGTTTTAACTGCTACAGGCTAAATGATGCTGGCAGTGGGAACTCTACGAAGGTTTCAGTAAGCCGATTTGCGCACTTAGTCACAGTGATTGCAAAGTGAGCGTGTTTTGTCGGTCTGGTGGTAATGACGCAGGTACTGTGTCATTATTGGGAGGCAGACGCAGGCAGGCGTAGGGATTGGGCAACCATTAAGTATGGCGAGCCTTAAACCTTAACTTAAACTTACAATTTGCAAAGTGATACCTTATGGCGAATGATTCAGATGGTTGTGTTACAAATGGCAAAGGTGTTACAATTATTTTCTAAAGACTGAACTTAACACAGGAGTGAAGACCTATTCCATAGAAAACTTACCGAGGTGAGTTGTGGTCATCCCACTGAGATGAGTTTTACTCCGGCCATGAGTTCCGTTCAAGTCCACTCACCTGACGGGTATGAATACAGATTCGATGGCAGTGATCCGGAAGAAGACCCTGCGCCAGCACTTTATGCTCACTTTTCAGTCCTGATTCGTAGATCATCTGAAGGCATTCAAAATCGGCGTTTTAACTGCTACAGGCTAAATGATGCTGGCAGTGGGAACTCTACGAAGGTTTCAGTAAGCCGATTTGCGCACTTAGTCACAGTGATTGCAAAGTGAGCGTGTTTTGTCGGTCTGGTGGTAATGACGCAGGTACTGTGTCATTATTGGCCAGTTGAAGGGGATAAAATGGATTGCATCGGTCCAAGCATGTGGATACTTGGCGCCCAAAATCAAGCAACCAACATCACATTTTTACCTTTTGCGTCGGAAGCTTGAAATGCGATTGCGTCTAAGCAGCATGATTTCGACAATGTTTTTTTTAGGATTTTGCTCAGCTACAGCTCAAGGTAATGCAATCAGTATTCAAATGCCCAAGATTTTAACCGGTTACAATGCACAAGAAACTGCCTCGTCCTGATCGATACCGCGATAGAAATTCAAGTCCTTGACTCCCGCGATGTCTGAACGGTTCTTATGATTGTGCGAGACAAGACTAGACAAAAGCCTGTAGTGGGTTCGAGGGCTTTTTTGCATTGCTGATCCCATAGCGACCTGACCCCGCCCACCTCATAGCATCGCTTTCCCTGCTAGCATTCGGTCATACTGCTTCAGATGAGATATATACCATCAGAAGGGCCGCGCACTTGCCTTTCTTGTGATTCCCATCTCATTAGCTGTTTTGAGTTCCGAAAATTGGGGAGTTGTGTGAGAGTCGTACGTTTCTGGGGGCCTTCTCCTCTCTGACTTCATATGACCGATCAAATTCAGCGATAGGAACATGGCCCGAATCCGGAAGGGGGGATGTTCTCGGGTTTGAGGTCCATTTGCACAGTGTGTATGGCATGAAGGCGTTGCGGATTACAAATAACCCTGCAGGAATGAAACCGCGCATCATCTTCAAGCACGCCGTCAAGATGGCGGGCGAGAGTAAAGAGATCGACTTTACTACTTTTGCGCATCACGACGGCAAGTGTTCCTTGAAATCGCAGGCAGTAGAGGAGTGTACTTTATCGGTTATCCCTTCCTCGTCCCCTTTCTTGGTCTTGAATTCAACTGGGTTTCTCATAGTTTTGTCGCTTGGTAGGAGCTACAGTAACCATTTGCTCTCCACTTACCAACGTCAAACATGTTTGCTATACTGCTTGTTGCAGATGGGCCTAATGTCCATTCTCGAACGTGTTTTTCCTATTTGTTCGATATAATTGACTGTACTCGTGTGCTATCAGCAAAGAGAACGCGTTTTCTTTATTTACTGTTAACCACTTTGCTCCAGGCACTTAAGCATGACATGGCGCTTGACATAGAGGCACACAGGAGGCGAGACTGAAGGTACTGCTGAAAATGGAGAAGTAGGCCTGTGCAGACAGCAGGTGGGTAAGTGATGAGAAGGAAGGGAAGAAGCGACTGCTGGTGTAATTTGGAGCGGGGAGGGTCGGCTGCATGAGCGCAGCAATGTACAGCGTGGTGGGAATGTGGAGCAGTGCGCAGTGCTGGCAGACCGAGACGGCATGCAAAAGTGATGGACTCAAAGCTGGTTAACGGTGGTAAGCAAGGTCTCGATTCCAGGTGGAGGTCCAGAATTAAACTTTGTCGTATTGTACGAATTTACTTTTTGTTTGCATTCTATGACAATATTAGATGTGTTCGAATTTAGATTAAGAGGTCTTGTTAGCATGAATTTTGGGGAATCATAGTGAGCGTTTTGCTGTAAGTGGTGCGAACAATGTTTTTACCCCTTCATTCTGCGGAAATGCATGTCTCTAGTGGAATACCTTATTGCTAAGAATGAAAGTGTCGCCTTTCAGCGCTGAGCGTGCATCTCGCCTTCGCTATTGCTCTAGACATTTCTCAGGTAGGAATTGATTGCGGTTTACCGGGTTTCATCGCGTTTTTATCAGTTGTTCGTAGATCCTTTTGTATTTTATGCATGGTGAAATATGGGCTGTTTTCATGGCTGCAGTATTCGCCCTGGTAGAACTGGTACCGAGCGGATGGGACGCCTAGCAATTCTATCGCATGTCGACTTTGTGGCCCTGGTTTTATGTTAATAGTATCTTTGCGAGACGTGCAATATATGGCCGAATTAATCACTAAGTCGTGAGTTCAATTTTGATGCTACTTGGTGTTTGAGGCGTCTCCGTGGTTGTGTTATATGGATCCAGTCGTGGATGATACTGGTGTGTTTAATGACATCGCAATAGGATTCACCTGGTTTGGCACAAGCATAGGATACTTACTTGGACTCAAGCCAAAGTGACGAGAGGAGTGTGAGGCCAGAGTTGACATGACAGGAAAGCTTACTGTCCCGTTGGGAAAGGATGGTGAGCTGCGGTGGTGATTGTGTCAGTCCCGAACTAGAGAACTTAAGAAGTCTTAATACAATTCTTTATCAAATTTAGTCCAGTCCCCATTAATAATTTGGTGTTTGCTTACCTTTGCGACCCGTGGTTTGTGTTATTTATTGTGCCATTTACATTTCACTGCACACGGAGATGGGTTTTTAGGTTATTTCCCAGGTCTTCGATCTTTTAATGCATGAGACGTACCAACTCGTAGTCATTTACATGGAGACACATGTTTCGAAATGCACTTCTGCATGTGTGAAGTTTCTTTGTTGGGTAAGATTCGCGAAGAAAAGCTGGGCAGGTTTTCGTTGTCCGTAGACAATACTTACGTTCGTTCGTTGTGGTGAACGGTTGTGGAAGGGATTTACTTAAGTTGTCCCAGTGGTTTGTTGGATGGTGGGCTGTTTCAAACAGGAGGATTTCATTGTGAATGGGGTCTCATTTGTTATTAAAGTATGAAAAATCAACCGAGCATTTGGCCTGGTGCCAAAGTCGTTACCGATCCATTGTACAGTGCAAGCGATTTTTTTCTTTGAAATCTTTTGTGACAAGCATGAAGTCATAAGTGAACAGCACTGGGTGTTAGTTTTGCCCTCCTAATTCACACAGTATTTTTGTGTCGAATTTGACAGCCTCGTAAGGATTGTGGCCGATGGTTATGGTGAGCAGTTTCACTGAGTGACACTCGCTCCACTGCTGCCACCGCCTTCAACGTTGGTTATGGACCGCTCCTCAACATCCGCACAGGCTCATCAGGCCATCAACAATATCCATTGTCGCCGACGATGGCAACGGCAAGGGAGAATGTGGATGTAGAAGTCGACTCATGGGGGGCCACTGGGACTGCACTGAGCGCACTTGAACAGCTGTGGTGTTGCAACTCTACTTACCTATCCTGTTGAAAGTTACTTTGCTCAGTGTTGGCTAATCATTCGTCCTGAAAATAAGCATCGCGGACTTGGGGTGAATTTGTGAACGACTGGGTACTGTGTGTGAGTGCCGCACGAGAACGAAACAAGAGCAAACCTCTAACTTTGTAAGCGCGTTGGATCTGTTGGATCAGATGCTGTTGTCTTCTTGCAATTTTAGCTTTTGAATATTTTTTTTAAACCTAAGGTGTTTAGGTTTAGTCGCATTTGCCACTATGGTATGAGATGAAGTTGAATTGAAGTAGGTGTGGTTATGCTATGAGGCCTTGCCATGTAGGTATGATTCTCTGTGCAACTCATTGCCATATTCAGTAATCGCTTGCCTGATGTCTAAGGCTTAGGGCGCAAGTCATCGACTTGTATCCGTACATGAGTAACTCATCCAAAGAGGCAATTTTGATTGCTGTTGCAGTGAGTTGGATGGCCCATTGCCTGAGTATGTTTAACTTGTAAGAGAAACGGAAAATGCCCAACGACTTTATGCTCCGCGTGACTTTGCGGATTCTTACCTATGCAGACATTGGATGGTATTGAGTGTAGTTCCATCGCCCGAGACATGTGGTTGGGCTTGTTTTTATAAGCTTGCAATGCGACAGTAGACTTTAGACCGGTAGCCATGTCAAATCCTGGCTATTCTCTTGCAATAGTTGTCGCGGTGTCTCACCGTTGGCAGGAGTGTGCCTTTTCGGACACGAGTAATGGTAATCACATTTTTCCATCGCACATGGTATTCGCTTATGGGAGAAGAGGGGACTGACGGCGTAGTACACTTACAGGGGAGAGCACGTTGGGCAGTGCTGGACGGGGCGAAGATTACCGTGTAATGCGTAGGTGGCCTGTTAAATGCCGGATTTGGCGATGGGATCACTTAGCTACCCTGTTGTTGTGCCTTCGTGGGGTGGGTTGTTGATGTTAAATATATGTGCATGTATCCTGCCCGAGTATGATGTCTTCTCTGTTCTTCGGGGAGAGAAAAAGCTTATGGAAATGCAATATATAGGTATGAATAGGTGATAGAGATGTTCCATTTGTATGACCGAATGACAGCTGGAGCATATTTTGCTTGAGAGGATGTGGGAATGTTTTTATTTTGTTGAGTCGCAGTTTGTTGGCACAGGTGATGAGCGTATTCTAGGTTTTAGTCGTCATTTGGTGCTTCAATCCCACTGTTAAATGTGTAGTGAATTGTTATAAAGCGAAGGGCTACTACTTGGCCTTGAGAATGGCTTTAAGAGGTCCTGATTGCGTTACTTATAGGTACTTAAGTGGGTGGGTGGGTGTGAAGTGAGAGGGCCGTGCTTGGGAAAAGATGAGATGCCTCCAACCACATTTATTCAGGACATGTATGCGATGAAGACAAGAAGGCCGCATATGGCTTAAGTAAACTTTTAATACATTCTGCTCCGCAGGGAGTCCCAAAATGCTGTCATTTTGTCATTTCTGCAAGTGATAAGTTTACATAGAAGTGATAGTAGCATTACTGGGCAGCTGTGTTGGGTTGAATGATATGCTAAATGAAATAGCCGGATGACTGGCCTTGAACAACATTTTAGTGTGCCTGCGGTCCTTTTTATCTTTGCCAAGTGCTGCTTTAGTCTGCTGGTCTTTCAACCGCCATGATGTCAGAATAGGCAAACCTCTCTGTAGTTGATGAAATCTATCTTTAAGTATAGCAAGGTTGACTGACCCACGATGTGATAGAAGGTGATGTGATTGTCGAATTAGAAAGAACCTGAAGGCCATTTCCATGTGGCTAGACTCGCATCAACTGCCTGTCAGGACGGAAGTGAGTTGATGTAGGCACTGGTTATAAGATTAACGACTGTCTTCTAGACATTAAAATTTGTTTTGTTGGAGCAGAAGAAACTTGACTCAATAATTTGCTTTCACATCCTTATAACACTTAAGTATTGGCTTATCGAGTGCAAAAATAAATGCATGTTGTATGAACTGAAGGCATGCAAATGGAGGCTACGCGGTGTTATCGCTTCAAACTCCTCATGCAGACTAAATCATTCACATGTGTTGAAGAACAGGTTTACATTGCCTTTTTATTGCCTCGGGTTGAAGAGTTTTGGCTCTCAAAGGTGGGGACGACAACGACCTTGAGGGCGACAAAATGCCACGCTGATGGGACGCGATAGAAGAACGAATGTAGTTAATAAAAAGCCAACCGTACCAGAGCACAGCATTGGACTCCCTGCTGTTTGTTAAAATTGGAAAGTGGTCGAGTAACTGTGGTTTCGATAATAGAAGTGAGGTACTGTGGAGAAATTGAAGTGCAGGAAGCCAATGTGGAGGTTTGAAAAGGGCGACAAAGATATGAAGAAATAAAGTATGGATGTGTTTAAAGATTGCAAGAACGCTTGCTACAGACCAGTAACCAAAGGGAGTGCTGTGACTACAAAATGAGCAACAAACATGGACTCTTGCAATAAATGTGATTGACATAAATGCTGCATTGAAGGGGGAAGAGGAACGATGAAGGGTGCATTGTCTTATTGATAGGCCGTTTGGCAGGATTGAAAGGAGGCAGACAGTGTCCATCCCAAATTTTCTGAACAAACTCTAATTGTGATACTTTGCTGCTTGTTTGATTGCTAGTTTCGGCTATGGCTACTTGGATTGGCAGCGGAAAGCAGACTGGACCTTATAGGATTCCTATCTCAATCTATACCACCTGTGATAAACTGTAGCGTTGCGAAAGAACTGCACCGCCTCGGATGGGAGAATCTTTGTTATTTCGTAACAGAAGGGCTCAAAAATGACGTCTGCCTCACCCCGTGTCCTGCAAGAAATCCATTGCCAAC